>JASCZW010000292.1:0-388175 GCA_034211315.2 Aedes japonicus
CAGCTTATTATTGCGTTTATACTAATTTCCATTGCTTTTTTTGAAAGTTTTACCGGTCACTTTGAATTATTGAAAGAGAATTATCAATTTTATTGCTATTTGGAGTTATTCTAGTGCGAATTTTAATTTTTTTGTTGGCACAGTGTTTAATAATTTAGTGGAAATTTCACATATTTTTATTGCTATTTTTCCATTTTTATTGATGTTTTTATTACCCTACCATATTGAATTGTCTTGCTGAAGTAATTTTTCCAAGTTTGCCATTAAAACGCTTTTACATATAAAGGGTGATACGGTCAAAATTTGGTCAAGGGAAAACGCGTGTAAATCGGTGAAATCGTTTATTTAAAAAATCAAATTAAATTTCTTTTTCAAGTTCAATTAGTATAAAATTCAGGAAAAATATTCAGTTAGGCTTCCACTTTTCCAAATCCGTATTGCCGGGCCTTACGCTTGACCCCTGCCATCAGATTTTGTACAGCCACCTTGTCCACCTTCTTCGCCGCAGAAAGCCAGTTTGCCTTGAACTGCTGCTCTGTCCTTAGCAGTTTTTTGGTCTTCTTTAGGTTCCGTTTGACAATAGCCCAGTATTTCTCAATTGGGCGGAGCTCTGGCGTGTTGGGAGGGTTCTTGTCCTTGGAACCACCTGCACGTTGTTGGCGGCGTACCACTCCATGGCCTTTATACCGTAATGGCAGAGATGCCAAATCCGGCCAAAACAGTACGGAACAACTGTGTTTCTTCAGGAAAGGCAGCAGACGTTTATTCAAACACTCTTTCACGCAAATTTCTTGGTTGACAGTCCCGAAGCTATGAAAATGTTGCTTTTCAAGCCACAGGTACAGATGGCTTGCCAAACCAGATATTTCTTTGCGAACTTTGACAGTTTCGTGTGTGGCTGAAAATATCTGCTACCTTTCCCCTTCCTTTGCCGTATAAAACTCCTGTCCGGAAGCTGCTTAGTGTCAGCTTTGACGTAGGTTTCGTCGTCCATTACCACGCAGTCAAACTTCGTCAGCATCGTCGTGTACAGCCTCCGGGATCGCGCTTTGGCCGTCGTGTTTTGTTTATCATCGCGATTTGGAGTCACTACCTTCTTGTGGTCGATAGTCCGGCTCATTTTTGGCTCGATGCACGGTTGTAGACGATACACCAGCTTATTTGCGGCATCTCGGAGAGATAGGTTAGATTTCGCCGGAAACTACCAGCAACTCTCTTTATCGTCTCAGCGGCTTCCGGTTTTCGATTTCCCCCGATCCAGACTTCCGGCTGTCGACAAACGTTCCCAAACACTTTAATTACATTTTGTAACGGTTGATTTGGCAACTTTTAGGAATTTTGCCATCTTTGCGTGCGAGTAGCTCGGATTTTCGCGATACGCGAGCAAAACTTTGATACGCTGCTCTTCTTGCTTGGACGGCATTTCGACAACTGAAGGTAGATTCCAAAATCAAAATAGGAGCAACATTCTACACACACACCTTCAAAAGGAGGGTGTTCGGGTTTTTTTAAATGCAAAATTGAAAGAAATACGTCAAGTTGATATTGACCAAATTTCTGACCGTATCGCCGCTTTATTCCTTTTGCAAAATGCTATGATTACCCAGCAGTGTAGCCCTCATGCTCAGTCATGATTGCTTTATTAAATAATTTGGGGTAATATTTTCGTTTCCCTTTTATATCATTTTTTTCCTTTTGGTTGAACTTGCACAGTGGTCAGAATGCGAATTAAGCTGGAAAGATACATTTTGAGCCTAAGTTTAAGATTGTGAGCAAAATTGTCTTTCACAAAGTTGCTTATAATAACAAGGCACATCTTTTGGTGTAAATGAGAACTGAGGTGGTTCTTATTTTCGGAGAAATCAAGAACCTAATTTTTTTTGATTTGCAGAAATAAAGGAATATATTATTCGAAAAAAATGTAGAAGACATAATTTCAAGCCACCATGGCATAATTTTTTCTGTATCTTTTGATATGACTGAGTGGAAGCATTTTTTCTTACGTAGCTTAGGTTGTCCCTATAAAAATCAGTTATTTTGCTGTAACTTTTTCATTTTAAATTTTTCAGCACAGGTGTCTTCCCATTGATTCTATAACAATGAAAGTTAAAATTTTTGATGTGTTGAAATTGTCTCTATCGTATGTCAAACAAAAGCTAATATGATTTTTGTAAACAAAATAGGCCTTTTTCGAATGTTGGTTTTTCAAGTTGGGGAAAACCAAAAAAATATTTCTTAACTGCATTTGAAAGGATTTTTATTATTGCATATTATCTTTGAAAACTGTGGATAGGTTATTTTTTAAATTACGTAAAACACATTAGGAAAGGGCGTAATTTAGCCGGGAGACTTCATACCAGCCGAGTTTCTTATTCGAATGCGAGAACCCCCTGGCAGGTATCTAATGTTTCCAGGTGGCTTTACAAGCATAAAGAAGTGTTCTTTTTGCACGGCTCTGTGTTCGGGACGTGCTTTTTTAGGGTTGAAACGAAAAAGTCAGTTAGACTATGTTGAGGCGCTGGTTCTCTGGATTCGTGGTGGACTCGCTGTGGTATAGTGTCCGTCGGATTTCCTACAAAAACAAAACTACTAACGAAACACAAATATAAGGTACTCGAAGCTTTATTTAATGCGATAGAGGTTTTTGATGTACACTCGGTGGTAGTTTCATTTGACTGAACTCTATTGGTGTTTTGCTACGGGTTATAAGTGAAGAGAGGGTATTGTATTGCTCGAAATAGAGTGTGAGAAGGTCTCCCGACGAACATTCTGCTTTGATTTGTAGTATTCAAATTAGGTTGAGTATGAGTGCCGTAATTTAACTTCGAATTCATTTAGGGTAACTTCAACGATTATGGGAAAAGCCCTAACAGACTAGGTGAATTTTTCACCCAGCACACAAAAACGTCCCGGCCCGTGAACGGTCACGTGTAATGAGAACCCGGTAGAAATTATCAACGTCAATGAAAAATCGCTTTATGTAGTGCGCTGGAAAAGTTAGACGTTGACTTTTGGGTCCAGTGAGAAATTATTTGAGGAAAACTATAATATTTACCACCAACTGGCAAGTATAGTAGTAGCTAGTTGTGAACTATTTTGTCTGGTAATAATCTATTTGAATTATATTGTTTGTTCTACCATTGCTCCTCTAATTAATTATATTAATATGTTATTGATAATAACTATCAACCAATCATATACGCTTTAAAACTATGTAACACCCACATTTTTCATTTTCATTGAACGTGCTCAACGTGCTCAACGTGCTCAGTAAAATGATGGTTGCTTACCAAAACCATGTGAGAGGATATTAGAGCAACCTGACAAGAATTAGAGTCTCATATCAGCTTTTTTTTTGTAATTTTCAGCATGGCCTACTAATATATTTACATATTTTATTCGTATTTGAAGTAACATATCATTCTTATTAGTGGATTCGTAGCGGATACCAAAATATTTGCGTGGAATAACCGAAGTCTAAGAAAAAAATTAATTTATGGAACATACACTTTTACTGAACGTGACAAATACGATCCTACCATTTGTTAAATATTCTTCAAAATTCAGGTATTTGCAGTTTTTTTTATGTTCAATTACAAGTAACTTTCAGGTAAGGTCATATCAATATGTAAGGTTTCTGTTATGTTTGACTTTGTTCTGTTATATTTGTCATGATACAGGGGCATATGGAACGCATTTTCTTGTACGTAAGTAATGCGCGGAACTCTCCAACAGCTTCCCGTATGGCTTTGTATCCCAAGGTATGCCGTTGCTACATTTTCGACAAGAAGGTGTCCAAATTCCCGATAAGGATTTTTTTTTGCAGGCCATATTTAAACGTTTCTTCTCTACCGGCTCTATCAAGTGTACGAGAAACCATGTCTGCGCAAGCGGTTGCTACTGGTCATTAAAAGTCACGACTTTCCTGCCTGATTTGGCTTCCTGTCACTATGCGAAATCGATTCTGGAATGGTACAAGAGGTCAAATACGTGCCAAATACAGCCAAACCACCAAACTGTCCAGAACTTCGCCCAATAGAGAAGTACTGGGCTCTAACTAGGCTCAACTCGTCAGCATCAGCTTGTGCGGTGTATAACTTAAGACCAAAAACCTCATGAAATCTACTTTGACGTTCGTTTCATCGTCCAGTAGCACACTGTTGAATTGTGTTAGCATTCTGTAGTACATTTTACGTGCTCCTGTTTTAGCGCTGATTTTCCGCTTCTTGATCCGGTTCGAGGCTTCAATTGACAGAATGATATCCAGCTTCTCAACACAAGAGTTCAATTCAGTGGACGCAATGGTTCTATGACCCAACAAAAAATCCTGCTGCTTCATTTACTTATTGTAAAAAAGAATAAGACAATTTGACTTGTTTGGTCACAGCGCAGATAGAAAAATTCCTGTTAAATCATTCTTAGCTCCCATTTAAGAGTTTTGAGCACTGCATTCCGCTGCAATTTGAAGTTATCGTTTCGCACACCGCTTGATCTTAGTTGTCGATCAATTGTCAACCAATTACGGAAGCACAAAAAACGCTAGTTACTGTCGACCGAGGAATTCCGCATAATTTTGCCATGTGGAACGGTCAAAACTTGGTCGACTCAAATATGGCGGAGGTTTTTTAATCGTGCATATAAAAAAATTGAACACCCCTCATTTTGTAGGTGTCTGCGTGTGGAATGTTGACGCTATTTTGATTCTTTGCAGTTGTCAAAACTGCAGTTGTCAAAATTATTGCCACGCCGACTTGGAAAAACCACTTAATATTACAAAACAACTTAATAACCGTGACGAATGTTATAAAAGTGTTCGAATAACGTCTAACGATTGCCAGTAAGCCAAGATCAGGAGGAAACCGAAACCAGTAAGCCACAGCGACCGGAAGAATAGTGGCCAGCATTTTCAAACGCAATCCCAACCTTTCCATCAGAGATATTGGAAACAAATTGGGAAAGTCCCACACAACATTGCAAAGAGCAAAGAAACGAGTCGGACTGCTGACATAAAACGTTACAGTGACACCAAATCAAGATGATATGCAAAACACAACCGCCAAAGAAAGAGCGCGTAAGCTGTACACAAGATTGTTGACAAAGTTTGATTGTGTCGTAATGGACGATGAAACATACTTCAAGGCTGATTTCAAGCAGCTCCAAGGTTTAAACCTGGGTTTATTCATCTACCGGAAAAAAAAGGTTCAAAATAAGTTTAAGCAGAAAAAATGCCAAAGGTTCCGAATAAATACTTGGTTTGGTAGAGGATTTGCACCAATGGGCAAGAAAGCGAAAGTTTCGTGAAAACTGGCACTTTCAACCAAAATATTTATGTAAAGGAACGCTTGCAAAAACGCTTATTGTTATTCTTGAAGAAACATAACTGTTTCGTGCTGTTATGGTCAGACCTCGCTTCTTGCCACTACGGAAAAATGTGTTAGGAATGGTATACCGCCAATAGTGTGCAAAACGTATCCAAGGTAAAAAAAAACCTTCAAAACTCGCCGGAATTGCACCCAATTGAAAAATATTGGGCAATCGTCAAGAGAACTCAAACAACTGTTGGAAGTGAAGAACAGTTCAAGGCAAATTGGCGTTCAGCATCAAATAAGGTGGATTTAACAGCGAAACAAAATTTGATTGAAGATGTGAAGCGTAAAGCCCGACAGTTTGCATTTGGAAAAACGGAAGCCTAATCAAATAAGTTTTTGTGTTTTCTAGACGATGAACTTTTAAAAAATATAAAGATTGATCATTTATATAATATACTTATCAATGTGCACTTAATCACATTTAAACAATTTTTGACCGTTCCACCCTAAAGCCGGATTTTTAACACATTTATTCTGATTTTTTTAACGCACTTGTTGTTAATTCGACTTCATTCTCAAAGTAAACTGTATTGGTCTGAGTTGAGAAATAAAAAAGATGTCACCAAATCACACTGGTAAGATTTGCAGAGCGCATAGCGGAATCGTTGAATGAAGTCAGTTATGCTAAAAGAACGCAATGATACACCTTCTCCGTAAAGCTAAGGTGATTGAACCTTCCAAATAAACAAACTAGTTGAAAAAACCTTTAAAAATTAGTTTCAACTGTGTTACATAACCGTTGTTTCGATTGATTATAATTTTCTGTTGTGAATGTGTGATGCTGGCAAATAGATTGTAAGATTGATTGTATTAGCTAGAAGTAGATTTGAATTTCATAAACAAAAAATGTTGTTTGCAAGTAGTGGGCTGAAGAAGGGTGAATCAACTGTGGTAATGGAGGAAAACAGAACACAATTTCTACGAACTCGAACATAGAAATGACCACCAAAGGTCATTTCTAAGTTGGAGTTCGGAGAGAGTGTGTGGTCAAGTTAGTGAGTGTTATCAGCAGAGTTCAGGTGACTTCCAACTAAATCAAATTCAGATAAAGCATTAATCTAATCTAATCTAATCTAACCTAGACTAATCTAATCTAATACAAAAGCAGCCATTTCGAGAAAGCATCCTGGAAATAATTGGGTTAGATGACGCCCAATTATTTGTTTGTGCCAACATTGAAGATGTGTGCGTGTGCCTCTATTTTGATTTTGAGATTAGCACTTCAGTTATCAAAATGTCGTCGAAAGAAGAGCAGCAACGCATCAAAATTTTTGAAAATCCAAACTACTCTCACGCCAAGTTGGCTAAATTGTTGAATGTGGCTAAATCAACTGTTATCAGTTGTCGACACCCAGGAACACTGGATCAAGAGGAATCGGGAGTTGCCCGCTGTTTCGAGCGGAACCCCAACCTCTCCGTCCGAGATGTCACAAAGAAGTTGGGAGTTGCGCCTTCAACCGTGGATAGAGCTTAAAAGCGAGCTGGACTATCGACTTACAAGAAAGCGGTGACTCCAAATCGCGAAGATAAACAAAACACGTCGGCAAAGCACGATCGCAAAAGTTGTACACGACGATGCTGACGAAGTTTGATGGCGTGGTACCGGACGTTGAAACTTGCGTCAAGGCAGACTTTAAACAGCTTCCTGGATTGGAATTTAATACGGCAACCGGAAGGGGATAGATGGCACATATTTTCAAGCACATTAAACTGTCAAAGTTCGTAAAGAAAACCTGGTGTGGTAGGCCATCTGTACCTGTGGCTTGAAAAGCATCGTTTACATTGCGACCGGAACCGTCAACCAGGAAATTTATCTGAGCGAGTGCCTACAAAAACGTTTTCTGCCTTTCCTGAAGCGACACAATTGTTCCATTCTATTGTGGCCGGATTTGGCATCTTGCCATTACGGAAAAAAGGCCATGGTGTGGTATGCTGACAACAACATTCAAGTGGTGCTCAAGGACAAGAACCCTCTCAACACGCTAAAGCTCCGCCCAATCGAACAATATTGGGCCATCGTGAAGCGGAAGAAGACTCAAAAATCTGTTGTGGGCGCGAAACAGTTCAAAGCAAACTGGCGTTATGCGGCGAATAAAGTGGACAAGGAGACTGTACACAATTTTAAGGCAGATGTTAAACGAACGATCCGGAAATTCGCATTGAGTAAAAAGAAAGCTTAACTGAATATATCTTCTGTATTCTGTATAAACTGAAGTTGAAAACGAATATGAATTTGACTTATTAATAAAACTTTAATCGACTCGCACGCATCACTGTTTGACCAAATGTTGATCGAAACACCCTCTAAATAGTTTTTTTATGGAATGAATTTCATTTATTTATGGATCACTTCTTCAGTTTGAAGGTGCAAACTCGATGGTCAAGATACTCATATATAAGAAAGGGGCTATTCTTAAGCCACGTAGACTTTTTTTTGGGGAAGGGAGGGGTGTTGATCAAACTCTCCGCTCCATAAAAATATTCAAAAAATTGTATGAAGAAAAGTCTGAGGGGGGAGGGGGATTTCTGAGATTTTTGAAAATTAGTCTACTTGAATTATGAACAGGCCCAAAATATATTAAGTTGCTTTGGTCAACCGTTGATTTAATGTTTATTGTGTCCTTGTGAGTATATTTAAGTATCTCGCTATGAGGGTGCCCCTGATGAAAGAAGGGCTTCAAACGGTAAGTTGACAAATTCGAAGGAGGGTGTGACCGATCTCGGGTCCTCACAAGTTCCTACTTCACGCCTGCACGAGTCATACGGTCACAAAAGACTGCCAGCTGAAACATGTATGTTGTCATTCTGACAATAGCAAAGTGAAGGGGTGCGACTGAAGATCGTGTACCAATATATCAATAAGTATACCCATACCTGTTAGTCATATCATAAAGGGTGATACGGTCAAAATTTGGTCAAGGGAAAACGCGTGTAAATCGGTGAAATCGTTTATTTTAAATTATTAAATTAAATTTCTTTTTGAAGTTCAATTAGTATAAAATTCAGGAAAAATATTCAGTTAGGCTTCCGCTTTTCCAAATCCGAATTGCCGGGCCTTACGCTTGACCCCTGCCATCAGATTTTGTACAGCCACCTTGTCCACCTTCTTCGCCGCAGAAAGCCAGTTTGCCTTGAACTGCTGCTCGTCCTTAGCAGTTTTTTTGGTCTTCTTTAGGTTCCGCTTGACAATAGCCCAGTATTTCTCAATTGGGCGGAGCTCTGGCGTGTTGGGAGGGTTCTTGTCCTTGGGAACCACCTGCACGTTGTTGGCGGCGTACCACTCCATGGCCTTTTTACCGTAATGGCAAGATGCCAAATCCGGCCAAAACAGTACGGAACAACCGTGTTTCTTCAGGAAAGGCAGCAGACGTTTATTCAAACATTCTTTCACGTAAATTTCTTGGTTGACAGTCCCGGAAGCTATGAAAATGCTGCTTTTCAAGTCACAGGTACAGATGGCTTGCCAAACCAGATATTTCTTTGCGAACTTTGACAGTTTCGTGTGCTAGAAAATATCTGCTACCTTTCCCCTTCCTTTTGCCGTATAAAACTCCTGTCCCGGAAGCTGCTTGTAGTCGGCTTTGACGTAGGTTTCGTCGTCCATTACCACGCAGTCAAACTTTGTCAGCATCGTCGTGTACAGCCTCCGGGATCGCGCTTTGGCCGTCGTATTTTGTTTATCATCGCGATTTGGAGTCACTACCTTCTTGTAAGTCGATAGTCCGGCTCGGTTTTTGGCTCGATGCACGGTTGTAGACGATACAGCCAGCTTATTTGCGGCATCTCGGAGAGATAGGTTAGGGTTTCGCTTGAAACTACCGGCAACTCTCTTTGTCGTCTCAGCGGCTTCCGGTTTTCGATTTCCCCCCGATCCAGACTTCCTGGCTGTCGACAAACGTTCCCCAAACACTTTAATTACATTTGTAACGGTTGATTTGGCAACTTTTAGCGATTTTGCCAACTTTGCGTGCGAGTAGCTCGGATTTTCGCGATGCGCGAGCAAAATTTTGATACGCTGCTCTTCTTGCTTGGACGGCATTTTGACAACTGAAGAGTGAATTCCAATATCAAAATAGGAACAACATTCTACACACACACCTTCAAAATGAGGGGTGTTCGGGTTTTTTAAATGCAAAATTGAAAGAAATACGTCAAGTTGATATTGACCAAATTTTGACCGTATCGCCCTTTATCATATTTTCCATTCTCATTAGAATAATCATTTCAGCACGCTTTGGAATCATCCTTGCATTCCAAAACTATTTATCTCATGAGTTTGGCGCAAGGTGACAAACATCAAAGACTCACTTTGTTTCTCAATATTTCAGCATAACATTTACATTAAAATTGAATTTACGCATGCGTTTGTTAGCAGTATATGATCAAATTTAAATATTTTGTTTAATGTTGTTAAGATAAGATAAGCCATTTATTTCAGAAATCATCAAGCCAGGCTCTTCGATCACTCCAATTGCTATCTTTGAAATTTTATTAGAACAGTATAATGAAAGTTTTTACAACATGTCTTCTAAAATAATATCGCTCATTTAAATTGTATCTTTGATAATTGGAATGATCTATTCTGATTTCAGCTTTTCCAGGCTAGTCAGATATTAATGCTTATCTAATATTTTTATTCTTTTCGGCAGCAATCCAGAGGGCATATTTTGTACAAACGCATATTATGTTTTCGTAATGACATACTCTAAATAGCCACATTTTACATGGTCAAGTAATTTGATTTGTGTCTTAAAATTCTATATACATCATTCATGTTTCAAATCTGCATAAAATCCTCTTTGGCTTTTATGATATCTTTTTTTTATGTGAGAAAAGTAAAACCTTGTAAAGATCGAGCAATGTATATGTATTTTAGTTTTTGATCCTTTTAATATTCGATCAGTTAATGAAAGAATATGAGTTCTATACGAAAAACAAAAAGTAAAAGAGGCGTTTGAAATTATATTCTTTGAATATATGATACAACATAGAGACTGTCATGCTTTTGTGGTAAGTTATTTAAATTTTTAACAACTATTTTATCAGAAACAGTAGAAATTTGCAAAATCTCAGTACATTTACTACAAGTTACAAAATTAATTATAGCCGTGAAATTTCCTACAATTAGTATCTGAACTTTTTTTTATAAATTATCATTTATGCTAAGAATTTCCACTGCTTCTTTAACAACTATATAATTTTGATTGGGAGGTTAGCCTAAGGCAGTCGAAGGATTTGTTGACTTGACAAGGGTTCGTGGAGTCACCAGTCCCTTGTCATGGGAAAACACGCGGCGTTCTGGCCATAGTCTTCCGAAGGTCCCCATTGAGATCGACTGGCCCTGCTACAATAAATTATCACGTAGGCTATTCTCCCGGGGCAACTTGCTGAGAACTGTCCTGCAGACATAGGTAATCCTTGCACTGATGGTGGGTTCTTATTACATCACATGAGGGTACCCCTTAAGAAAGAAAGATACTTCTTGTGGAAACACTGAAAATAACTTAAAACCCTGGCAATTCACATTTCATTATCAACCACTTTGATCTCAGAAACGCATCTTCCATTAAAGTCATGCACCATGATCATCTTGATCGTATCTATTAAAACGAACATGTGCCGAAAGAGGCTGATTCCACCTCCACCATCTTCCTACAATTACTCCGGAAGAAAGCGACCTTTTCAACATTCAACATATCTGACCGACGATGGTTATGCGCTTCTTCAATAATTTTCCCTCGTTGTATGTCGACTCCCGCACACATAATCAATACATGCAGTTCTGCCTGGCTCTTCCACACGCGCACCAATGACGACGGCGGTTTCTTAAACGCGGTGCAAAGATAGCTTGCGGTATTAATTTTGCAGCATGCTGCCCAATCAGTTATGCTTTTTTATGTAATCCGCCAGCAAGCACGGAAGGAAATATGTGCGCGAATAGCCATTCGCCAAACATTCGAACCTTTTTCAGTGTCCTTTCATAAAGAAAATCCCCCGGAGATGCACCCACCTTTCCCTGGTGCAAGTGGCACGGCCTGTGATCGCGGTGTGCTGTACCTACTGATGGCCTTTCGGCATTGCACATTGCAGTTTAGCATTGGCCTTATTGAGAACTTTCACTTTCCACGAATGCACGCTGAGGCAAAATATGCGCAAGCCGGAGACGAGTGCAGTGTTTTGTTGCCGGGCGGAACTGCAGCAGCATCAGCACCAACAAGCATGCATTTTTCTCCCCATTGAAGCCTTCTTCTTCAGTCGGATCGTGGATCGACGGCTGTGCCTGGTTTCCTGACTGTGGTGGGGTTTTTTTTGCTTTCAGACGAAAACCTGGTGCGGTGATGATGCAACAGGTAAACTGGAAGTTGGTTGCAGTTTTATTTATCTCCCGCTACTTTTGGAATTTCGGTGAACTCACCGCCGCGGTGATGAAAAACAACTTTTCGAAAACATTTCTCACAACAGGCCACAGAACGGTTGGATGCTGGTGAGGTTTATGAAAGTCGACAGCTCCTTGTTTTCACCGTGGTTGTGTCTATTGGTGTGCGGTGGAAACTCTACAGCGTTTTTGGAATTTTATCAGTGGCTCTTGCATAATCAAAGGAGGAGCAAGGCACGCTTGAATGTTAATAAATATTGTGGCCGCTAAACTGTTAAATCCTAAATGTTGCTTGTGTGGATCTCAAAAATAGCTCAAATATTGAAATCGCTCGATATCATTCGCCCTCACCCCTGTTCGCTCTCTTTTGCGCTTGAGAAAAATGTCAGATTAAAAAACCCCAGCTCATCATTGGGCATACCATATATTAATCTTGTTGTGCAATATTCCCTTTTCACGATTGAAGAAAAAACAACCTCCCGATGAAGCTTCACCATTTCCATAACTTTCAGTCAGCCGTCATCCTCCTTTGCCCTCGCGGCCGTTCGAAATACCGACTTTTCCAATTCGTTTGAATTTTCTTTCATCCCCGTCTACCTCCATCCGATTGACACTCGGTGGTGAAGGTCTGGTGCGCCAGGCTCTCAGACAACATCGAGCTTCCATTCCATTCCATTCCATATTCCGGTTCATTTTCCCATCCTTCCCGGCACCAAGGCTGTCTTGCTTTGCTTTCTTCCCAGCTGCACATGATGGCATGGCAGGCGCTTACATAAGACAGCCGATGACGACTTGCCTTGCCCCGGCTTCGCCTTCGCCTCGGATGGTCTGGTCTGGGTCTGGACGCGAAGACGGTGTTGGATATGTGACATTAAAAATGTAAGCATTTCTTCGCCAGCTCACGGTGCGATGGCTGCGAGTAGGCTTTCACCACCGAATCTCTCGCTGTTCTTGAGCTTTGCGACGACGACGACGACGACGACGACGATGATGATGGTTAAAGACGGTGACTTTGGACTTGCAATGTACTGAGTTATGTTTCAGCGACTCACGTTTTGGACCTTCACTTATCTCATCGCCCTGGCGGCGGGGGCGCAGGACTTGGTTCAGTTCAGCGTAATAAGCACAGTGATTTACCTGCTTCTGATGTGCGAATAAAGGGTGTTACGATCGAAATTTGGTCGACCTGAACTTGACGCATTTGTCTTAATCGTGCATTGCAAGTGTGTGTGTGTGTGGGCAGAACCATGTATCGCTTTTTATTTGGACATTTACTTTTCAGTAATCACAATTTACCTGGACATCTTGATAGATTAGTTAAGTTTCACGTACCCATCGACAAATTGTAGATGTCTCTACCGCGCATAAACAAAAGGGCCATCCATTCTCGATACTATCGCTTTTTAGCTTTGGAATACATGTGTTCGTTTCCATATGTGTGGATGTTAAAAACCGTGCAAGAACACATTTATATTGAGCCGTAATGTTCTCTCTTTCTACTAATTTGATATCAATTGTATCTATATACAGTGACCGGTAAAAATAAAGATCCACCTTTGATCAATGTATTATTGTTGAGAAAAAAACACGTATTTTTGAAAAAGTAGGGCATTCCAAAACATGTTGCTGAAAAATAAACATAGACGAACCATTTCAGTACAAAAATAACGATCACTTTTATTCCTTGCATAATATAAAAAACAAAATTATTGGAGTTTAGTAAAGTACGTATGACATAAAAAAAGATCCACTTTTTGTATGAATAAAAAAAACGAAAGAGTTGGAATCAACTCTTCAATAGTCAATATGACCTCCCTTTGCTTCAATGATGGACTGCAATCGTTTCGGGATGCTTTCGACTAGGTTTCTGAGGTGTTGTGGATCCAACTCATTCCAGGCCTGCTCCAGTGCCGCAATTTATGTTTGCTTGTTTGTTACGTGGGTTTTTTCGACTCTATTGTCGAGAATTACCCAGAGATTTTCAATTGGGATTAAATCCAGGCTCTGGGGAGGCCATTCCAAGGGTTTAATCCGACAGGCACGGAAAAAAGCTTGTGTTTTCCTGGCCGTTTCCTTTGGATCGATGACTTGCTGAGAAATGTAATTATCTTCCAGACCCATTTTCAGCAAAGATTCTTCCATATTTTCGTTCAGAATATCTATATACCCATCTGCCGTCATAATACCACTGATTAGAACAAGTTTCCCCACTCCAAACCATGAGAAACAGCTTTAGACCATGATATTTCCACCGCCGTGCTTCATGGTCCCTTGTAGATGTTTATCTTTCAACCCTTCATCGCTTCTCCGCCAAACTCGCAGTTGTCATTTTCTGTTGAACAGCTCAAACTTTGATTCGTCTGACCAAACAATCCGTTTCAAGAACTCCAGTGGCTTATTTATATGGTTTCTTGCAAACCGCAATCACTTCTCCTTATTCACCCTACTTATGAACGACCGTTTTCGAGCAAAATGACTTTTCAAACCGTGCTCAGCAATGCGTCGCCGAACTGTACGATCGGATATCGAGAGGCTTAGCTTTTCTCTGAACGCACGGTTGGTAACAAACAGATCCTTTTTAATTTCTCGGATGATTCTAGTGTCTTCGCGGTGATCATACTTGCGATTGCTTCCACGTCCTGTTCGATCTGCAACACTTCCAAGATTTTGGTGTTTTAAAACTATTTTAAGCCATGGTGCATACACTATACTTTTCGGCAACTTTGCGCTGAGATTCGTTTTTTGAGCAATCGCGCACGATAAGATTTCGAACTTGGACTGTTATTTTCTTTCCTCCCATGATCGATTCTTAAAAAACTCACTTATTTCTCACAACTGTAGCAATTATCTGTGATGGATGTAAATAAAGGAATGTCAAAAGCATGATCAACGAGAGGTAAGCCAAGTGGATGTACACGGAAAGTATTTTTTTTCCTAGTGGACTTTTTTATTGACATACCGTAAACACAAGCTTATTTAATTTTTCACTTGCAGTTGGCTGAAATGAATATGTATATTCAAACTTTCACGCTAAGCCTCATGCATGATACCCAAATATGTGCAGTACGGGTATAAACATTGCTATTGATACGAAATTGTAATGATATCTATGTCTGATTAGTATACGGCTCGATGGATCTTTTTTTTTTCGCCGGTCACTGTACATACAGTGTGTCTCACAATAGATGTCACCTTTTTTCAGTCTTGGTTTATTTCAGCTGGATAATTTTAACAGCGGAATTGATTATACCCGTTTCGAGTGATTTCCTTTGACAGCTTCTCGCTGAAGATAAATAAGCGATTTCGTTTGTTTATATTTATTAGCTACCATGGAGCCATACGGGTGAAAGTTTTAAAATTACACTTGCAAAATCTTAGACCGTGTCAGATATTCAATAGCCTTAAGCAGTTCGGAGTGAGTAAACGTTTTGTTTTTCGTACTTTGAAACGGTTCAAGGAAACTCGAAATGTCCATATTCAACACAAAGGTGGTCCCAGACGAACTGCCAGAACGAAGAAAAGGATCAGATGTGTGAGGGAGCGAATAAGACGTAATCCGACCGTATCTGGCCGTAAATTGAGCAAACAATTTCAAATGTTCCCTACTTCAATAAACCGGTTCCTAAGACATGACCTGGAATGTAAACCGTACAAGAAACAATGTGTTCACGGGTTGACTGATCGTCATTAGTAAGTCAGGATCCAAAAAAAGCAGAATTTTCGGATGAAAACGTCTTCCTCTTTCAGGACAGTCATAATCAATAAAATGATCGTGTGTATGGCAAACGTCTTGCCAATATTCGAAGAGATAAACTAGATGTAGAACGCTATCAGCATGTGTCAAAAACCATGGAATGAAGCCCCGTTTCATGAAAAGGAAAACTTCCTCTTCTTTTCGTAGAACCCAACGTTAAAATCAACACTGTATATTACATCGAGCAGGTTTTGAAGAACCAACGCTGGGAATGGGAATACACCATATTCTTTCCAACAGGACTCAGCTCCAGCTCACAAGGCAAAGAGGACACAAGCGTGGTGCGCGGAAAATTTGCCCGCTTTCATCACAAGCGAAGAATGGCCTGCATCTTCACCGGATCTCAACCCACTTGACTACTTTGTTTGGGGTAACATGCTTCAACATGGTTGATATTTGGGATCAAATTCCTCAGAAAATCGTGCGTGCCAGCTGCGATGGGTTTACAAAGCGTTTGCGCATCAAGAAAAACGGCAAGAGATGCGCATTGAAATAATATGGTTTATTTCTATACCATGTATCTTTCAAATGAAAAAATAAATGCTATAATTTGGTTGCTGTAATCCCATTTCAGTTCAGTGACATCTATTGTAAGACACCCTGTATGTATATAGAAATGAATTTCATTCTGAACCTCTGTCTGAACCTTATTGACTCGAACACTACTGAACCGATAGGCGTGAAATTTTGTATGGAGCGAGTTTTGGGACCGAATTTTTTTTTATAATAGTAAGAAACCCCTCCCTTCTCTGGAAGGGGGGCTGCCATACAAATCAAACACATATCTCTGTATAACTCAAGAAATAATCAAGCAAAGGAAACCAAATTAAAAAATAATAGAAATTACGGTAGCAGAAATGTTTCTATGGTAGTTTGAGACCCCTCCCCTATCAGAAAGGGGAGGCTCTTATACAAATAAAAAAGAAGTTTCTGCATAACTTAAGAACCAATCGAGCAAATGGAGCCAAATTTGGCATGTGGAGTTTTTTGGAGACAATCCAAAAAACCCCACATGCCAAATTTGGTTCCATTTGCTCGATTGGTTCTTGAGTTATATTTCTATGGTAGTTTTTATGGTAGTTTGAGACCTCTCCTCTATCAGGACGGAATGGCTCTTATACAAATTTTTTACAATACTCGAGAGCTAATCAAGAAAATGGATCCAAACTTGACATGTCAAAGATTTTGGAGGCGAAAAATGTTTTTACGGTGGTTGGAGACTCTCTGGAAGGAGGGACTTCCATACAAATTAAACAAAAATTTCTTCCAAACATAAGAACTATCCCTACTGTTATGAAAATTTTAATGCAGGGGTTTTTGGGGCCGGAGAACGCCCAGCAAACACAGGATCGTATATGATAGAGGATAAGAGTGCAAAGTGGAGGCAATAAACGTACATTTTAAATGAAGTCAAATGGACGCATGTACGTATATCGCCTCCATTTTGTACTTATATCCGCTATCATATACGATTTTGTGTTTGCTGGGCGTTCATATGATGGTTCGAGACTCCTCTCCCGTCTGGAAGAAGGAGGGGGCTTCCATACAAATAAAACACAATTTTAAGCACGACTCGAGAACTTATTTGTAGCGAGTTCTTTTATTTGGTAGCCTCAATTGCATTAGCTTTACGGAGCCGATCATTCATTGTTGTTCTTGATGACGCTTATTGACCTTCCTGTTTCAAGCTCATAGCGATGAAAAAAAAATCCAATTCAACATGTGTGCTTGAATAATGCTTGCTTGTTTTATTTGTGTCGATTGCTTTCTATTGTGTTGAAGGTTTCAGAGTGTCACACATTGAGAAGTATAGATCATTTCACGACGGCGTCAACAATGAAGTTTTGACAGTTCAGGGAGCTTGTTCACGCGGACTATGAATATTTCCGGGGATTGAGATTGTGTGCTCTGAACTCATTAGGATTGAAATAAACTTGTTAAAAAACAGGTTCCAGTACCTATTTTTACATAATTTTTTCAATCCAATCGTACAGAATTCGGAAAACGACAATGGAAATTTTTGTTTGAACGATTCGAATCCTACCACCTTGCAAATAAACTCCCTGAACTGTCGAACAAGGGATGTTAACATATTCCGTGCAATGATCTATAGTGCGTCATTCAAAAGTAAAGTACTCGCTAAGATGGGAATTATTAAAGATCATTAACAAATATCTATAATCGCTCAAAAGTGCATGTATCTAACTTTAGTAGCACAATTGTTGCAAATCGGTAGAAATAACTTAACTGTGACTAAAATAAGTCTAAGTCAAGTGGTTTTAACCAATTATGACGGATTTAAGTTATTTTGGAAATAATGCATTAAGACAGACCTAATATTCGTTAAAAGTATTGACGGTAGACACACGTTAAAAATTACCGATTTTGAGTCCTAACTAGAGATCGAAATTCTCACTCAGCTGGGTGATAACTATGCTCTCTCTCAAGCAGGTTGTCGATGAGTAGCGAACCGTTCACATTTTCATCTCTCCTTTTTCGCCGAAAACGTATTATCCTCTCTCTTGCATATGCGAAAATATCTCTCTCCGAAATTCAACGATAATATTTTCTCATGTCACATTTTTCACTGAAAACATGCTACCTAAATCGTATGATCTTTACGAGGAGCAAAGCTCGAAAATAAGGCCAAGCCGGTGCACACTGGTACCGCCATGCACTATCATTGTAGAATTATAATGTCAGAATAAAACAAGCTTGAAGACTGGTGCATTTTCAAGTGTCAAACAGTCAGTGAAAAATAATTGTCGGCATCTAGGATTCACTGAAAAAGAAACGATTTATCAGCTTCTCATGCTCTCCGAAAATTATAAATCGCCGTTGCTTTTCTCACGAAAACTGCTGTGAGCGTATAATAGTCTCTCGCTTCTCACATTCTCATCTGTTTCTCCAAGCGGGTGGAAAATGCCGTTTCTCTTCTCAAGTAGGCGAACATTTTGGTCTTTGGTCCTAACTTTTTCTGATCATAAGGTATTTTTATGTATTTTTTTTTTCATTCGGACTAGTATTCCAAGTTTTGCACAAACGGAGAAACAAATATTTAAATGTATAAAAATGTAATTTATTTTTTTAATCAAAACAAATATCAACAAGTTATGGAGAATTCCAAGAAGAGCAAAGAGGAAAACATCGTAGTATCTTAACTTGCAATTGATAATAACATTCTGGCTAGTTTTTAAACTGCATGGAATTGGTCAGTATCGACGATTTTCTGCGCTATTTTTAGCACCAATTGCTTTGCTACCTGGTTTCTCCATTAAAGATATATTTTTTCTACATCGACCCAACATTTTGACAAGTTTTTGCTCCGGAATGAATTTATTTAAGGAGTAATAAGAAAAAAATAACGTTTTCGCTTTGAAAAAAATAATGACGCCGGCGTTACTCAGTAACCATAAATTTATTCAAGTTTGGGTAAATAACAACGTCCTAAAGGGTGATACGGTCAAAATTTGGTCAAGGGAAAACGCGTGTAAATCGGTGAAATCGTTTATTGAAAAATTAAATTAAATTTCTTTTTCAAGTTCAATTAGTATAAAATTCAGGAAAAATATTCAGTTAGGCTTCCGCATTTCCAAAGCCGAATTGCCGGGCCTTACGCTTGACCCCTGCCATCAGATTTTGTACAGCCACCTTGTCCACCTTCTTCGCCGCAGAAAGCCAGTTTGCCTTGAACTGCTGCTCGTCCTTAGCAGTTTTTTTGGTCTTCTTTAGGTTCCGCTTGACAATAGCCCAGTATTTCTCAATTGGGCGGAGCTCTGGCGTGTTGGGAGGGTTCTTGTCCTTGGGAACCACCTGCACGTTGTTGGCGGCGTACCACTCCATGGCCTTTTTACCGTAATGGCAAGATGCCAAATCCGGCCAAAACAGTACGGAACAACCGTGTTTCTTCAGGAAAGGCAGCAGACGTTTATTCAAACACTCTTTCACGTAAATTTCTTGGTTGACAGTCCCGGAAGCTATGAAAATGCTGCTTTTCAAGCCGCAGGTACAGATGGCTTGCCAAACCAGATATTTCTTTGCGAACTTTGACAGTTTCGTGTGCTTGAAAATATCTGCTACCTTTTCCCTTCCTTTTGCCGTATAAAACTCCTGTCCCGGAAGCTGCTTGTAGTCGGCTTTGACGTAGGTTTCGTCGTCCATTACCACGCAGTCAAACTTCGTCAGCATCGTCGTGTACAGCCTCCGGGATCGCGCTTTGGCCGTCGTATTTTGTTTATCATCGTGATTTGGAGTCACTACCTTCTTGTAAGTCGATAGTCCGGCTCGTTTTTTGGCTCGATGCACGGTTGTAGACGATACACTCAGCTTATTTGCGGCATCTCGGAGAGATAGGTTAGGGTTTCGCTTGAAACTACCGGCAACTCTCTTTGTCGTCTCAGCGGCTTCCGGTTTTCGATTTCCCCCCGATCCAGACTTCCTGGCTGTCGACAAACGTTCCCCAAACACTTTAATTACATTTGTAACGGTTGATTTGGCAACTTTTAGCGATTTTGCCAACTTTGCGTGCGAGTAGCTCGGATTTTCGCGATGCGCGAGCAAAATTTTGATACGCTGCTCTTCTTGCTTGGACGGCATTTTGACAACTGAAGAGTGAATTCCAAAATCAAAATAGGAGCAACATTCTACACACACACACCTTCAAAATGAGGGGTGTTCAGGTTTTTTAAATGCAAAATTGAAAGAAATACGTCAAGTTGATATTGACCAAATTTTGACCGCATCGCCCTTTATATTGGAAAACGAGCATTTCCCATGTTTCAGTTAAAACTATTTTTCATTATCGTTTTATTTTACTGGATACTGGGTATTGTCAACAATGCCTTATATGGGGTAACATAAAAACCTTTTTTAAGGTATTCTCATCTGCTATTTTATTCACGTCTTACTAGCTTTCGAATAGTTTTGAAGCGCTGACAATTTCGGAGTGTTTTAATAGTTATGGTTTTATAATTATTCAATCTTTTGCAAGTAGTCTAAGTCTCAAATTTGTTTATGCTTCTATATATTCCCTGTAAGTAGAGTTAAAGTATCCACCATTTAACATTTCGGAAAAATTACAACATATCGTCAGCGAGTACACAAAAAAAAACGAATTTTATCAAGCGCGTAAAATTTCCCCTCGTTTAATTTCAAGACAAAGGAATCGTAAACCGGGGTGTGCGACACATCTTAATCTTAATCTTAAATGGGCATGCTAGCACATCAATCTGTGGAGAACTTAGAATTAGAATCCAGCAAATTATCATCAGTCTTTCCCTTCTATCTACTAAGATTGTTCGCATCTCTGAAGAGTGGATTCAAAAGTTGTTGCATCTCGGAGGGAGTTGGACGAAATTGTTTGTAATCTTTCATGCGCCATAAAACAATTTTTGCAATCTTTCATACTAGAGACTAGATTCAGGCTTTATCTTGAATTTACTTGAAATTTACCATTAATTTCTGCCAAACCTAGCGTTCTCTTTATGTAGATTAGATAACGCAGAAAATTACAAGCTTTTTCAAACTGTGTATATTCCTTAAGTGAGCTCCACAGGATTGAACATAATAGTCGATGTAAATACGTTCAATTGATAATTTGTTCTAGAATTCATTTGATTTGACAAAACAAGTGAGCCAAGATTTTTGGGGGTACATTGACTTTACTTCGGAGCTGTCAAGTTGTTGCTGAGTTGTCATAATCCAAACTACACACTTGCCATGCTATTGAAATCGTTAAAATTTTCCAAATCAACTATTACGAACGTAAAAGAACTGTTCGGGAAGCGTTTATTGACTATCAAGATGTCTGGACCGCACAAATTCCTAAACCGATAGCTTCAGTTGGAACCAAAAACTCTTCGTCCAAGAGCACGCAAACAAGATGATACACTCTGTCCAGAGAGCTTTGGATCACCTATGTTTATGCGTTTTTTTATATAACATGTCAATAATCAGTTGCCATAACGTTCCTGTTAATAACTTGGAACATTCGGTTCGGTATGCTGTTCAAGAACGAATAACTTGATAACTGGCCTTGGTATTTAAGAGCGCTGCAAAAGAGGTAAAAAACTTGAGGACTACTACCTTAAAAATGTTCCCACAATGATATGCAAACCAAATTGCGGTAAGACAATACCAAAATTGTACCCCTCAAGTATTCCCAGGTATTCAAACTAACAAGTTTTGCTATTTGAGAGATATTTTGCTTGCAATTCTTAGGTATTTTACCTCTTATGCCGTGCTCTTAAATACCAAGGTCAGTTATCAAGATCAAAATTAGCTACTCATATGTAATTTTCTCCTGCTCGGTAAGCCATCCAGTATCTTGAAAACTAAAGATGGTGGGTACCATGCCTCACGTACCAAATTAATATTTCTCTTCGGTTTTATTTGCTAAATACACTCCGGAAAATAGTTTGCTCATCTTCAAAACTAGGGTGGCATTTCCTATCCTTGAGAATTTCAGCGATCGGAAATCCATCAATGTTGTCATATAAGGAGGGGTACCGGTAGGAGTGTTTTCGTCGTAGGTGCCAATGAATGTGACCGACGGGAAACTGCAATAGAATGACAATCAGACGGAACTTTACCTTCCTGTATGTTCTGCTTTTGTATCTTCAAAAAGTGAATGGTTCAATAATTTAAAAAAGGCAATCTCAATGTTTGCTTGCTTAACCAAATTTTGATCGCAACACCCTGTAGCCTCAACAAATGGTGATGGAAATATTTTATTCACGTGCAAATAAATAAATCCGAAGGAGTAATTTCATTGCTCGCTCAGCTTTTCCCTGGAATCAGTTTGATGAAAAAGTGCTTGATTTCTTTTGTGTGGTAAGTTCATGCCCGTAGAACTTGATTGCAGCTTATCATACTATCAAATTACCGACGAAAGTACCTTGAGAAAACTGAAGAAGGTTTATCTTACTCGCACGGGTGTGCATAACGGAATGTGCAAAAACACAAAAAAAAAAACATGTGAAATCCTCTACGGAGATACATTGTTGGTTCCCGAGAAATCAACGCAATGCAAACTTTATCTCTTTATTATGGTATTTTTCTTCCAGGAGTTGAGAAAAAATACTGTTTTGTCATTCTTCTATTTATCTTAATAAATTATTTAAAAATTAAATGATATTGTTATCTAAACTTTCTGTACCCGAATTTTCATGAGGAATTTTTAATATATCAATCTTTTTCACCTTAATGTTAGAACGAAAAATTCTTTTTTTTTTTCATAATAACTGACTTTTTGATAATAGTTGACGACCCAAAGACAACGAGTAAGAAAAAGTCCTTGAATAGACAAAGCTAATTAAATGAGCATTAATATTCATAATGAAATTTGTCAGATGCAGATAATTTCCCATCAACATGAGAAACTCTAGGAGTGGACAGTAATTTATTGCTAGAACGAAGATAAACAAAGAGAAAGGTATTGATAGTTCCGTTAGAGTACGGAAGGCTGTGAAATTGAAAGATGCAAATTGAAAACGAGCAGAAGGGCATTTTGAACGTATGCGATCTTTTGCTAGTCAAGGGGGTATCTTGCCTACCCTGCATCTGGGATAACTTGGTAAACGAATGTGTGCTCGATCGCATACTACCGTTCAAATGCTCTTCGCTCTTCAACTTGTATCTTTCAATGTCAAAGCCCGCCGTCATAGCGTGACGGAACTATCAATACTTTCTCTTCATTTCTATTCGTTCTAGCAATCAATTACTGTCCACTCCTAGAGCCTCTTAGGTACATGGGAAATTATTTGCTTCTGACAAATTTCATCAATATATGTATGCTGATAGGCAATTTTCAGCCAATCGTCCATTTGGCCAAACTCAGCCCCAAACAACGGCTACTCATTTTTATGACTATAGTGAAAGAATTTTCACACACCCTTTAATGATAAGGTGAGTGTTTTAACTCCATTCAAATAAATTACTTGAACATTTTGCATGTTTCCTGACAAACAAATCAAGTTTGGAATCAACCTATAGACAGGTTCTCAATAATACACACATAAGGTGTGAATTAAACCGTGTATTTTCTCTCCCAGACCGAGACAAAGTTTTCTCGGTCAACGCACAAGCCCATCGTGGCATTTATTAATATTCTGTTATCACGATTCCAGCTGCAAGAAAATGTCCAAACCTTAACAATACAACCTTCGAGTGTAAACATAAATTATAATCCAACATTGCTGCAAATTTGGTTCGAACATGGAATGCGTTTGCTACACAGCAAGTTAATTTATGTGACCCGAATAGACTTGTTTTTTACTTTGATGCTCGAGTGGCAGAATCAGAAGTAACACTGATCTTGTAAGCCTGGAGTTCGTGGTTCAAACCTGGGGCGTATTAAGAATCTCGAAACGAAGAACTTTTTTTCACAAGCGTTCGCACAAAAATACGCTCGTTTCTAGCTACATAATGCCACCCCTGGTTCATGAATACATTTTTGAAAACCGACAAAAACAAATTCAACTGTAGTCTAAGATTTTGTTGTTCATGGTCATTGTCAAACTTAAATTATGTTTCATAGGCTCCATCTTCTCGCTGATTAGACTCCTCCACAAGACCGGTAGTCTTCTATGGCCACGAAACACCGACACTGCTCATAAAGGACCAACGGAAGGTGTTGCGTACAATCAACGGTAGTGTGCAGATCGAAGACGGAACAAGAAGGAGGCAAATGAACGCTTCCATTTGAAATGACCTGGAAACATGAAAACTAAAATATCCCAAAAATGATTTTTTGATTTTCTTATTTTTTGACTGTAAAAACTTGAAGTTATTACGCATATTTAAGCGAAGACTTCATGATGAAGAAAGATCAGGAAAAAACTATTCTAGAACATCATCTGTCGGTACATTAGGTGCAACATTTTAATAATTGCGGGAATTAACGTATTCTGATAATATAATCTGATTTTTGAAATATTTAAAAAAAAATCAGCTCCTATGGCCTTCGTTAGAGCATCCGTTATCGAGATATATGTGTGTTTCGTCCAGAGCTTGACCAGGCCCTACGTTGTGATTTTACTAGCTGAGAGGCGACGATGACAAACGAAGAAAACGGACTACTTTGTTGATGATAATTTATTACCACCGAGAGGCAGCGTGCCAGCTCGGTGGGTAACGATACAACACTAAAACACCACTAAACTATATTAGGCAATGTATCCCTTTTATAGGGGACACGAAGTACGGATAATTAGTGCCGTGCGCACCGCATCATACAATAGTACATAGATGCGTCGCGCCGACGGTGTTGCTCCACGCTGCCCACTCGAGCCACAATAATAGCGTCAGGCTGTTTGCCTGCTAGCTGCTACTAAATGGGTGGGAAACAATACACGCTCCCGCGGGGACGCGTGTTTGTTTCTACTCAACAACAGCAAGCACGTCGTGTGCCGTTTGGGATCGAACAATGTGATTTAATTTTATCATACTCGAACAATTTTCAAAAATACGACCTGTCCATAAGTTTTTCTAGATTTTCCAACAACAATAGTTAGATTTTCAAAATGTTTGTTAAGCTATTACAACGGCCTATTACAACTCTCTCTTTGACAGCAAGAAAATTTGAATAAACGGTTCAAAAAATGGTTAAAACAGTATTTTTAAAGTTTTGTTTTATCAAATGCCTATTTTGCTTCTTATTGTATACTTTTAACATTGTGTGTAAGAACTTGAAGCTCTCACGTCAGTTCTAGAGAAAACTTCAGGGAGAAGAGATCTGAAATGAAAAAAGTGCCTGAAAGGTCAACTTTCAAAGCATTTTAATTATCTTAACTATTTCCCAAAATAAACGTGTTTCGATGTTGCACAATATTTCCAGCAGTAAAAACGGCCTTTTCATAAATTGTTCGCGGTTCTCCATCATCATATTTTTTTTTTTCGAAAAAAAGGGCGAACACGAAATTATTGCGACACTTTCAACAGGGCATAACTTTTTTACCATTGGGTAAAAATCAACCAAATTTTGCACACTTTCTCATTGATGTGTATTGTTTACATGCTGTCAACAGTCGTGTTTTTTGATTCAACGAAAATGGAGGTGAACCAACGCGAGTCGAGAGAACAAATTCTTTCCAAACACCTGGAATTTCCTGACCTGTCGCACTGGCAGTTGGGAAAAATGTTGAACATTCACCATTCAACCGTCTCCAGAGTGTTGAAGCGGTTCCAGGAGCGGTTGACGTTGGACCACGGCAAAGGAGCTGGAAGAAAACCGGGCCGGAGAACAAAAAGACGTAGGGAAAGGTGAAGCGGATGATTAAAGCAAATCACAACGTCTCAAGCCGTGATTTGGCTCAAAAGATCGGCATGTTGCTGAGCTACGTCCAGAATGCAAAGAAGAGAGCTGGACTACATACATACAAGGTACAGAACTTCCCAAATCGCGATGAGCGGCAACAATCGACGGCTAAAACTCGGGCATGGAAGCTCTACGAGAAGATGCTGACAAAATATGGCTACTGTGTGATGGACGACGAAACGTACATAAAAGCCGATTTTAAGCAAATTCCGGGGTTGGAGTTTTTCACCGGCAAGAGCAAGTTCTATGTGGACGATAAATTTAAGAAGAAGAAAATGTCGAAGTTCGCCTCCAAATATCTCATTTGGCAGGCCATCTGCTCTTGTGGACTGAGGAGTGAGCCTTTCGTGACAAAGGGCACAGTAAATGGCGAGATCTCCAAATCTGAGTGCCTCGAGAAGCGCCTTTTGCCGTTCTTGCAGCAGCACGACGAAGCTCCGCTATTTTGGACAGATTTGGCATCATGCCACTATTCTAAAAGTGTCCTGGAGTGGTATGAGGCCAATTCTGTCCATTTTGTTCCAAAGGACATGAATCCGCCAAACTGTCCGGAGCTGCGCCCGGTGGAGCAGTACTGGGAAATGATGAAGCGGGAACTTCGGAAGAGCAAGAAGACAGTCAAAGACGAGAAGGACATGTTAAAAAATGAAAAAAAAAACTAA
Source organism: Aedes japonicus (assembly GCA_034211315.2). NCBI lineage: Eukaryota > Metazoa > Arthropoda > Insecta > Diptera > Culicidae > Aedes > Aedes japonicus. The sequence continues at coordinate 26,477 of JASCZW010000292.1, forward strand.
GAAACTGGTACCGGATGACACTGTGAAGACTTTGATGGAGGGCATCAAGCGAAAATGCGTTCAATGTTACACTCAAGGCTCCATCGATTAACTTTTCTTTTGATTTTTGAAGTAAATATATGTATAAAACTACCCTAAAATTTTGGTTTGATTCTAAACATTATAAGAAAATTGGCATGACATTTTCGGTGTCGCAATAATTTCGTGTTCGTCCTTTATGCGTTTAGTTTCCTGAAGTGCTATTGAAAATTCTTACGCCCTCTTTAAAACTGACTCTTGGGTACAAACAAATTTTTGTATCAGTGGAAAAAATAACTTTCGTGGGTAAAACTTGGGTACAAATTTCAAACTAAATCGGAGACACTCGAAGTTTGTCGGTAGGTCATTTCGGATGGAAACGCTAAAAAACTGCACCGCTAAAATCGGTCGACTATGAAGGGTTAGGCATGTCGTAAGAATGCCAGACGACAATGAAAATTATTCTCGAAAACGAATGACGGGCACAAGAAAAAGAGGTGTGCAATGAGCAAGTTGGATTGATCAAGTAGAACTCAGACCCTTGCGGGCCCTTCGCAGACTGCGAGGCTGGCCAGGTGCAGCCATGGACCTGGCTGCAGTGGAGACAACATCTGTGCTAAGCAGAGGCCACTCCAGCCTTGGTCTGATTAGTAAACTAACCTTATGCACTCTTTTAATTCCATAGCAGTATTTGACTAGCTGCTATTACAATCGATAGACACTTCAGTGGGACCGTGACAACAGGGTGAATTCCAATTAAAAGAAGCTCAATCCACCCAAGTGGAAGCTGAAAAAGTTCTTTCTTTTTAGTGACTCTAGATGCTGCAGAAATGAAGAGATGGTGGAATGAAATGGCCGTCCAAGTTGACGAAAAGAGTGTCCAGCAAATGATGCGGTGTATTTATGAAAAAGTTCATTAACTCATCAAAATTAAAACGGAGTACGGCTATTTTTCATCATATTTTTTCTTGAAATTGCAATAGAAAACTATTTTTTTAACTACTTACCTGTTTAATTGAAACAAAACAATCCCAACATAAAGCGAATCAAGCTTTACTGCTTGCAGAGGAAAAATCCAGCCATGCCTTCTCCTAACTTAACGTCAAATCACGAAGCATCATGAATGGAAAATGCGGTTGGTTGCAGTCATTCATAGTTGAAATTGTTACGAACCCCAACGCCCGCACCCCACAACACCCCCAATCCAGCCCCTATCCATCCAGATGTTTATTTTCTTCGTATCACCATCAAAACACCGGCCCGAAACGCTCAACTACCGCTAACGATAAACATCCATTGTGGCTGCAGCTGGGGGGGAGAGCGGAAGTGCATGTGCATGAAAAGAAAGCATTAAACTCGCAACGGCAACAGAATGATGCTTGACGTCTAACGATCATGTTGCGTATCACAGTATTTCGAAGACTTTTAACCGCTCAGCCCCCCTCCTCTCCGTCGGTTTCCGAATCTATCCACCACAGCACGTTGAAGTTTTCTTGAGCTGCCTCCGTATGGCCCGGGAAGTTGTGTGTCGCTGACTGAGCGGGTATTGTTTGGGTTTTCTTTTCTGCTGTTACTCCCCCCATCTCTGAAGATGCGTTTACACTGAGGCAACTCGTGGCAATAGCAAGCGACTTGTGGTCTATGTTTGCTCTATAGTTTCCATCACCTACGACTATCGTTGCCTCGAGTTGCCTCAGTTTAAGTGCTCCGTAAGAAATCTGCTTGATGAAGAACTTCGCTGCTCCGTCGTCAGGTGGAAATGTTCTTGTATCAGAATTCCTGGAGTGCGATTGAGGTTTTGTGCTGGAAACTTGAGTGACGAAACGCTCGCTGGCTGGTGATGTTAGTGGGAAGGCTAAAGCGGGATATGCAGTCTTGTGGGGATTCGTCTGATTAGATTTTCGCTTCAATGGATTAAATCAATGGGATTTACAGAGAAATGCAACGAAATTGCGGATCGGTTTATGCAAAAGTTCCACCCGTCGATGGGTTTCTGGAGTGCACTCTTCTGTTTATCGTTTTAACAGTTCAAGCCATTACAGAGTTTATTTTTTATTATGGATGCAAAGTGATTTTGAACTGCGTCGTGCGCATTCAAAGTGGAAGCTGATATCCTGGAAAAAAAAATCAATTGCTTAACTATTTTTAAGTTTTTGACATTGAATCGAATTCCATTATACCTTGATCGTTTTAGGTTGCGCTTGGTAAGTATATAATTGTGGGGCCAGTAGAAGTCGAGTTGACCGTCATAGATTTATTTTTCTATGACAAATGTCAAGATCAACGAAATTTTATCGAGTTATTCTTTTTTTGTTTGGTAATGACAGAAAGTCCTTACTGCATCCAAAAGTTGATGCACTAGGAGCCTTCGGAATTACACTTGCTTCCCCATTAGTCTGAATCTTTTCGAGATGTCTTAAGTTATTTTAAGACGCACTTTAGGAGATGAACGTTTCCTTTTTCAGGATCCAGGCTCGTGTAACACCTTAGAATTACTTTTATCAGGTGAGCCAGAGTCCAATTCTTCGAATTGTGGTTGTCATCTTGAGCGGCTGTTGCAGACTAAAGCATTTCTGCATAAGTCTGTTTGCACTGAGTGATTTTTAAGTTCTTGGAGCAGCCAGAATCTCGTTTCAAGTCCTCGACAATCAGATTTAGAGACAACGCCATCAATCTCCACATCTCGCGAAGGGACATAAACACAATATTCAGTATTGAACGATTCGTGGTCATCAATCTATATCATAGTTCAGCGCTTCTACAAACAGTAAATAAAATCACTCTTTGTGTGCCGAGACACCAGGATATTTTCCCAGCATTTCATCCGAAATGTCGAGGTTCAAATCAAAGGTTTATCTTTAGACCGAAAAATATTTAAATATACAAACCACACTGGTTGTGGGGTATAAATTGCTTTAGAAAGTGGTTAGGTAACTATCACTATTGGTGTTGGCCGAAAACATCAGTGTTAGCGCAGCTGTATCAATAGATCAACGCAGTCGCAAGAATTGTTCATATGCCTAGGTCATTTAAGATTTGATTTATGAAAATATGATGTACATACTTAGGGAAAACAGTTAAAATGTCTTTCATTCTGACCTTCACAAAAATATATAGTGTTAATTAAATGTAAGACGATAAGCTATTGGATATAAGGAAAGTATCGAAAATAAGCTTTCCACGTACAATTGCGTTGTACGTGAGAATTTGTGATGGATTAATGTGTGGATCATAGCCTGGTCTGCATTTGACTGTTATCTATCGTTGTTTACTTGTTTAAACGCTTTCAATTCTTTGTTTTCAAAATGTCACGCATTGAGAAAGACGTAAAAGTTAAGGATTTGGACACATGGCTACCGTGATGCATCAAAATCCAGACGGTATAAATATCTGGACACCTCCACTAATTTATCTAAATAAGAAGGTAATTTATGCAATTTTTGAAATGCAATTACATACAGGATCTTTTCAAATATATTAGTGATCGTTTCAAAATAGTAATCATCGTATTAGGCTATCACATTAAATTTAACAAAAAAACCAAACGTACCGGGTACTGTCATACAATGTCTTTTTCCTGATAGTATTAGCTGATTACCTATTAAAAAGTATACTTGCAAGAAGTGCTTTGAAAATTTAGCGTTGTGACGAAGTTGACTTTCTAAACTGGTTCCATACACAATATCTGGAATCGAAAAACGCCCTTGAATTGTTGGAGCATCCAGGATGAGTCTTCAATATGGATGAATCCTCGTTTTATCTCGTCCCTAAGAAGCAGGAGTTAAATCACTTACTCACTGACCGAAACAAAACTACACAGTTCTAATTTCCGGTTCGGCCGTGAGTGAGTTGCCTCATCCGTTAGTTCTGTTTCTCTATAAATCACGGATTTCATCAAGCGTTCGAAGAAGTGTTCCCAGAGGTCGAAGAACTGGTCATACCGATTCTGGCTGGATGAACACACAAGCATGTTATGATTTTATCGTCAAAGTCGTCATAGCTGTTTTTGCAAGACCAGTTGAAAATGTGGCGTTTCAAACACCAAGGCGAAATGATATCCCGTCCTGATTTTGCACCTTTGCTTGAGAAAACCCTTGCTAATATGACTGGTAAAACAGATGCGTTAATTAATGGATTCCGAAAATGTGGTCTATTCTCATTCATCCCAAACGCAATCGACTGCAAAAGCCTCCCAATTCCACAATCTTCACCCTCGTCATTGGTGAAAAATATCCAACAAGGATCAGAATTGATCGATAAATGGTGGGCCTTCTGAGTGTGCAACTACATTTCTGCAGATGTTGAATAAAAAACTGTATGTTTCGCAAAAAGTTTCGTTTGAAGAGTATTGAAACGAACTAGTGTGGTCAGGAGATTTGAAAGACACAATTTTTTTCATACTACAATGAAAAAACATTCGTTTGTTTGGAAAAAAAAAAGTTTTTTTAAATATTATTTAAAGGAATTTTTTGGATATCTTATTTTCAATACAGTCCTTGCGCCAAATAGTGGTAAGCTTAGATTAAAATTTCGAAAATTTTTATGTCTAAATTGATTTCTTTTTGATTACTTCTAAGTTCAAATAATTCTTATATCAATCAATTTAAAAAGTCTGCTTGAAGCAACAAATTGTATCAAAGACTATTAAGGAGACCATAGAAAAATAGGGCACAATCTTTCTCATCAAATGCAGGATGATGAAAGTGGGAATGCCAAATGGATTTTACAATGTTTTTCGGTAGATTATATTCGTCGATGAAAAAAGTGTATTTGCTGCGCAAATGACTCTAAAGCTGAGATCACACTGTTTGACGAATCGCCAAATATTTGGCAAAATTGGTCAAATATATTTGACCAACGTGTGATCGCCAAATATATTTGACCAAATAATGCTATGGCAAATGTTTGATTTATGTATGTCATTCCAATTATTTGGTTATTTGTCAAATAGTGTAATACTCTTTGTCAAATATATTTGCTAAAGTATAGCAAGTAATTTATTTGACACTTTGGAAATTCTTAAGTGGCAAAAATGAGCACTAACTATAATTTAGAAGAAAAATTAGTAATCTCCATTTAATTCCTACTACCTTTGCTTATCTTCGACAGATACGCGTATTTCGTCTACAATGTGCAGACTTCTTCAGTGTCTCGTACTAATAACTCAACTGTCGACGAGTCGAGTTATTAGTACGAGACACTGAAGAAGTCTGCACATTGTAGACGAAATACGCGTATCTGTCGAAGATAAGCAAAGGTAGTTGGAATTAAATGGAGATTACTAATTTTTCTTCTAAATTATAGTTACAAGTATTCCACTAAACAGCTCAAACCCTCTAGGATTCAAAAATGAGCAAATGCATACACAAAAAAAAATAAGCCAATTCATACACAGAAAAAAAAATTCGTTCATGTTATCGTGATTCTGTTCACGAATGATGAAACAAAATCATAATCCATTCTAGGACCATTTCGCTAATTGTTACGATATTTACCCTTAGCAGAAATATAATAAGTCTTGCAAAATTTAAGCGGACGCCGTTCGGTCATGTAGCTGAAACTAATGTTGTTTTGTGGAAAAATTAACAGATTGCTCAGAATTTATTTCAGTGACCTTAAAGGTACAAAAAGGCTCATGAAAATCCTCTAAATTTTTTTTAACAAGACTGCAGGATGCCTCAGGAATTATTTTTAAAGTCTTCAACAGTTCAGCAGTTTAGATCACGTTCCGTTTTTAGAAACCAGATTGCTCAGACACTATTTCCAAGTCCTTCAGGGTGTCAAAGATTTAAAGAAAGCCCTATGCATATTTCAAGAGTTTAAGATGAACAGCGATTTAAAAGAGTATAATAACAATCAAAATCCTTCTTAAGCTTAGTCAGCAAAGGCGCAGCTACAAAGCAAAACCATGTTGGATGTGGCTTATACTTGCCACATAATCTTTGTAGCCTTCCCGAATGATCCGACTCTTAAGACGTGTGGCTTAAGCGCCACCCCAGAAGGGAGACCACACGCCCAATGTAAGTTTGCCCGGTTGAAACTCTCCTAAGAGCAACTTTTCCCTCGTCAACTTAGGGTGAGCCATAAAAAAAGTTTTTCTGTCCTAACTTTTTTATTTCTATTTTCATCGTTAAGTTGTGTTTGGACAAGTTGTAGAACTTTTAAAAGCGCGTATTTTGATATATTAATTTTGCCACTAACTTCAACCAATCAATAGTTATTGGAGTTTTTCTTCTTAAACCATTCCAGATTCAAATGTAACTTTCTCAAGATACAGAAATAACGTATCTCTGGTTTTCACATATGTTGAACAATATAAATTGTCCTTCCAAATGACGTCTTTTTTTGTATTTGCCCCAATCATGAAAATCAACATTTAAAATGGGTGTATTTTTTAAAGAAAAACTTCAATAACTATTGATTTATTGAAGCTAGTGGCAAAATTTGTATACCAAAGTACGCGTCTTAAAAAGTTCTAAAACTCGTTCCAACGCAACTTTACGGTGGAAATTGAAATAAAAAAGTAAGGGCAAAAAAATCAATTTTTTATGGTACACCCTAAGTTGATGAGAAAAAATTACTCTAAATCGGTCAATTTTTAAGGTACAAAAAAATTTCTTAAAAAAATTCCATGAAATTTTTTGCGCTACAATTTTGCCAAAGAATGTAAACGTCTATTTCTGCAAATAAAAAAGTTAGTTTTTGTATTTCCGTGAAAATGGGGACCACCCTAATTTTAAACAACATCAAAAAATGGGCCTTGATGATACAAACCATATTGTAGAACATTACTTTGCTGTAAAGTTTCAAGTTTAGGCGCTGGGAGCATGTTTCCTCGTAAATTCGTGATCTGGACCATAGTGCATTGGTAGTCTCGACACCCGCCACTAGGCGTCGCATCGATCTTCAAGCGGACTTTCTCTCCTTAACATACAAATTCAAACACGAGAGAACGGAATCACCAAACTCAAACGAGGACGCGAAGTGATGGAAAATATCTTCATTAATTAAATAGCTTTTGTAGCGCTAACAGAAAACATTTCTAGGATTTTTTTTTTTTTCAAACGGGCGAATCTAACAATGAGAGGCTCTCTCCTCTCTCGCTCTCTTTCATTTATTACAACGCCATTATAAATCTTTTGAGGGATTCTTTAGTACAGATAGAAACACAACAGTGCTGGCTACCATATTCTACAAATAGTTAAATGAAAAACGTTACGCTGGATGGAATATGAATGAAAGAGAAAGTAATCAAAGAGAGTCTTTCAATTGCAGATTCGCCCTAATGAAAAAAAACCCTAGATTTATTGTTGTATTGAAATTTTCACATCCTATTATAGTGTCTGTTCGTCCCTCTCTCGTTCTGTGTGCGATTATTCTCACTCTCTCTAAACTAACCTAGTGTGCTCAAGTGCTTGTGTTCTATTCGATGATGCGTGACGTCACAGAACCAGCAAAGCACACGCTCAAAACTCCCTCTCTTTCTTTCGTATTACTATCCCTTTTTTTCACACGGAAAAGTTGCTCAATTTTCGTAAAAAAGTGGATCTACTCTATTTTTGACTAGATCCTATTTTTACGAAAATTGAGTAAATTTTCCGTGTGAAAAAAAGGGATAGTAATACGAAAGAAAGAGATGGAGTTTTGAGCGTGCAGCTCCTTGCGAGTCTGTGCCCCTGCGACAAACTGAATTTTAGGCGGCGTCAGAAACTACATTCACGAGACCGGAAAGCGTGACACGGAACTCGGAACTAATAATAGCGCATGGCTATCTTCAGTCTTAGACTGGCAAAAAATCACTCACTGGACGCCACACTCCAAAGTAAAGAAGGCCTTGACTCACCAGCTGTATTGGCTTACGATCGATGACCTGTTGACGGGTTCGATGATCTCGATCGACGATGTACTCAATGGTGATCAATGGTGAATTAGCGAATGGAATGGCGCCAAGTGCTATGGCGATTCACATGCCACTTCGATGGCGGTTACTTTGCCGTACCGGTATGTTGACGAACCGGCGTGGAACTATCCACCGGAGATCCCCTCGTGTCTCCTCGAACCGATGTGTTGTTGGATCGGTTCGCTTCCGGCGGGTTGACGGTGGCCGGGAAAATCCGTCCGACGGGGAGAAGCGACTGCGTTTTCAGTGCGTATCAACTGCTGCGAATTGAAAAGAAGCGACTACAACAGGACAATGAACACAAGCACGCACATTTGAGCACAATAAATAACCTGTACTAGTTTTTAGCTTTTTCCTAATCGCACAAACTTTGTTACACACAACTCGTTTTTCCTAATTCTATGGACGAACAGATTTTATAATTAATTAGGATATTAACATCACTTTTGAACACCATACTTTAAACAAGAAAAACGACCACGAGCAAACGCGCACACTTCAAATTCGTTGAGATGTCACGAACAGAATGAACGAGACCGTGAATCCTCAGATTAAAGTTAGCAAACTCGGACAAACCGGAAGTCTGCCTTTTCCCGGGACCCTTCGTATCGTATCGTGAAACTGGACGTACAATGAAACTTATCTTGTTTAGTTGACCAGCCGTCTCTTTCCTCTTTTAACTATAATTCAAATGGAAAGATTTCATGCGAATGCTTCTGTTCACCTACTGCCTACACAGAAAAAAAATATTGATTTTAACAACCGTGTAAAATTACCATTCGTTTAATTCCAAGCCAAAGAAGGCGTAAACAACGCAATTGATAGTAGTCTTTGATAAACCATACAACAATGTTTGCAAGCTTTCATACAACAGGCTTCATTCAGGCGTTATCTGGCTAAAATTTATATGAAATGTCCCATTATTTTCTGCCAAATCTAGCATTCCCTTTCAATGTTTCTATTTAACGGTGTACCTTATGGAACTAAAATTCAAATTTCTTAGATCTAAGGGAAGGTCCATTAATTATGTCACGCAGTAAGGGGGAGGGAGGGTTAGAGAAAACGTGGCGATCCATACAAAAAAAAATTGATGGTCCATACAAAAAACGTGACAAGGGGAGGGGGTTATAAAAAGTCAATTTTTGCGTGACGTAATTAATGGACGTTCCCTAATTGATTATATACAAAATTGTACAAATTTCCTGATCTCTACATCTCACTATGGCAAAAAATTAAATGCATTGAAAACTCTCAATTAATAACTGAGAAAGTGCATCTAGAACACTAAGTTGATAATGATGAACCATCAATTCAAATGACACCTTTTTTTTTTTAATAATCATTTATTTGTACAGGCTCAATCGAATAAACTTTACAGAGCCAAATTTTCATACTTTTATACATCATTTATCTTAAAACTAAAGTTATGAGGATAGAGCCGATTACCCGCGGCAGTCTCGTGGTTAATAGGAATTACAAATTACGGATGGGAAAAAGGGTGGGAATTTAAAGTATGGTTTACATAACACATTAAATTTAAATTCTAAATTATTGAAACACTTATAACTGCACAACTTTTGGTTTTCTTTTTATTCGAACATTTTTGAAAGCGAAAAAAAACACACGAACACAGAAAAAAAAACTTATACTAAACATACAGGTTAAACTAACTACAATCTAGTGCTAATGTTAGTCAAAAACACATAAAAGAGTTTCATGTACTCCAAATCACGTACAGCCAAAATATCTCGAATTGGCACATTGGGTTGTCTACCTCGAGCCCGAAGGGAATCAAAAAGCTCAGATCTGACTCCAGAATGTTCAGCACAAGACCAAATAACGTGATCTGCGTCCTGATAGCTTTGTCCACATTCACAAAGATTGCTGTCGCTCAGCCCAACCCGGTATAAATGAGCGTTCAAAGAATAATGATTGGACATGAGACGAGACATGACACGAATGAAGTCTCGACCCACATCCATCCCCTAAACCAAGATTTCTTCGACACCTTTGGGATGATAGAATGTTGCCATCGCCCCAAATCTCCTTCACTCCATTTATACTTCCAGCTGACGAGTGACTGTTGACGAAAAATAGGAAAAAAATCGTTGAAGGCGATTTGTCGATCACAAATATCGCCTTCCATAGCGCCCACCTTTTCAAGCGAGTCCGCTTTCTCATTGCCTCGAATTGAAAAATGAGATGGGACCCATACAAAGGTGATGATAAAATAACGCGAAGATAAAGCACTTAGAAGCTCCTGTATTTTCATGAGAAAATACGAGGAGTGCTTTACCGGTCTCAATGAGCGATTAGCCTCTATAGAACTGAGACTATCCGTGAAAATGAAGTACTGATCCGGTGATAATGAAGCAACAATTTCTAGCGTAAAGTGTATTGCCGCTTATTCAGTGACATATACGGAACAAAGAGCTTGAAGTTTACGATTGGCGCAATCAATTTCCTTAGGTTCTCGCTGAGCGGTCTCACAAACACTAGTGTGCTGCTTTACACGTATAGGATCGATTTGTTTATTGTTTTCATCCTTGAGATCAACTGTCAAAGTGTTCAGATTGACAACCGTTTTTTTTTTATTTTCAACCAGCAAAACGATTGTATTAGTGAATCGGCTTGATAATGCTAACAGCGGCAGAGAAGTCTATTAAATATTCCAAAGCCTGCTGACTTCTCTGTCAATAATACGTTAGTAAAGAACGATTTCTCGAGTACTTTTTCAAACAGACGTATCTGATTTTGTAAACAAAGAGGGGAAGTAAAATTCAAACGTTAAATTCTTGAAACCCTTAGCACTTCTATGAAAATTAGGACCACCTACACAAGGAATACCATTTCCCAAACATGACGATGACGCTACTTTCCATAGGGGTGCTGAGAGTTTTGAGAAATTTACGTTTGAATCTTACTTCTCCTCTTTGTTTACAAAATCAGATACGTCTGTTTGAAAAAGTACTCGAGATTTAGTGGAACCAACTTGGCCAACTTTACAGCAAATATCACTCTCTGGGATTCCATGAAGCTCCTGCTTCATGGATAAATCAAAATGAACCGAATTTTCGAAATCGCAGAAGCAAACACGATTGGAAGTTTTTAGCGAAAAGCATCAATCGTAATGCTACGAAATTATTATTTACGTGGCATATTAAAAATGTGAGCAACCGAAGTGTCCGGATACTTAAGCAGCATGGTACATTTAAAGGGTTCAACTATGAGACAATTGACGAAGCGCTCTGGAATTCATAACGCGAGTGTTAAATCCAAGATAACCAAGCTTGGGGAACACTCTTCTTTGGATAAACGGCCACGAAGAGGCAGAAAACACTGGAAGACCCTAAACTGGATCAGAAAGTGGTAGCTCTAGTTTGGAAGAACATATCAAGTCGCCACGCCACGGTCGTTCTTGGCGGCGGCGACGCTGGCGTTGATCGGTGCGAGCTTAACCTATTCCCTCAAAATTTCCTTATGCTTATCCCTTTTAACTGTTTGGTTTTCTCGTGCACTGTAAAACTATAGTATCACCCCAAATCTAATATTTTGATAGAAGGCCCGGATATCCACAGTGTTATATGACTCAGGTCGATGAATTGACGTGTGTTTTTGTGTATCTGTATGTGTTGGTACAAAGATAAGAGACTTAATATTGTAGAATTTGTTCATAACAAGTCGACGGGGAATTCGGTTTATGGCTATATCACTAAACTTAATCAGTTTCAGAAGCGTAAATATAAGTACTAACCAACAGCTTATCATTTTTGACTCAGGCATATTCATTTGCCAATATCTCCTTTCAGAGGGTCGATTTGATAATATGATGTATGATGAACTTGTAGTGCATCAACACCATGTGCTCGTTCGTTGCCAAACAGTCGTGCTGATCGGAGTGTTGTCGAAAGAGCTCTAGTAAAAGTGGCTAAGTGGCGGCTTTTTGTTTTGTGTGACGATCAAAAGTTGTGGTAAAGGAGTTTGAAAGATAAGTTTGTTTTAAATCATTTTGTTCTTCCGACTTAATTTTATACAGCAGCATTTGAACCTAACAATACTAACCACGTGTTTTGAGAGCTCTTCTTCGCCATTTCAAAATGGCTGAAGGAGAGCAAACAAGCTCATCTGAGTTACCCGTTCTCCCATTAGGTGGATCTCTCAGTTCAATTGAGTTAAACGGTGTCAATATGAATGTAGATAAATTCGTCTCTCCGAACCAAAGTCGGGTTAAAATGTACCCGAAGTGGGCGAAAGGGCCTTTCGTCGTTTATTTTCGCCAAATTGACAAACCGATAAACGTACTACACGTTTCTGATATTCTACATCGTACCTATTCATCAGTGCAAGAGGTCAGAAAGATTAACCTTAGGAAGCTTCGAGCAGTTTTTACCAACCGCGACCATGCAAATGCGGTGGTTAGTAACACTTCACTAACAAATCTTTATCGAGTGTACATTTTGTGTGATGAAGTGGAGATCTCTGGTGTTATTTATGACGATTTATTGGATGAAAAAACTGTTGTTCAACGTGGTATGGGCCACTTCAAGAACAGAAATGTGCCTCCAGTAAATGTTCTTGAATGTGAGCGATTGGTAGTAAAGTTTAAAAAGGGGATAGTGCGGAATACCTTCCGAGTGAAGCTGTACGTGTAACATTTGCTGGCACTGCTCTTCCTGAGTATTTGAATATTGACAATGTTATTTTCAAGGTTAGGTTATTCACGCCAAATTTGATGCACTGCGGTAAATGTCAAGCTTTTGGGCATACAACATCGTACTGTGCAAACAAGATAAAATGTGGTAATTGTGGTGATTCGCATATGACAGATTCATGCTCAGTTCTTGAAAAAAGTGTGCAAAATGCCATGAAGAACACAACTCACTTAAAGAATGTCCCGTTTTCCGTCAACAAAAAATGTTTACCGAAAACAGCTCATCCATAAAAGTCGATCTAGTTATGCCGAAATGTTGAAGGCCACGGGTCAACCACTTGACACTTCTAACAAATACGAAATTCTGGGTAGTCAGTCTGAAGAACTTGGTGAAGCCGTTGAAGATGAGCAAGGCCACTGCAGTTACTCAATTCCAATCAAAAGAAAAAGAGCTCTTCGTGATAGTCATCCTAAGAAAACAGAAAACTCTTCTGTTTTTTCTTTCACTGCTGAATCAAACAAACTTTCATCCAAGGAACAGTTTCCATCGTTGCCTCAAACAAAAGATATTCCCGGTTTTCGCAAGACTTCTGATGTTCCTCAGGCTCAAAATACAACTGGTTTTTGCAAGATCGCAGCTGATGCCTCTGAGAAACTAGATAATCTGCACAAGTCTTTACGCCAGCTTTTAGCATTTATTTGTAACATTTTCAACATTGAGCCCCATTGGATTGAATTGATTGAACAGGTGATCCCATTTGTATCTCCTTTGATTGAAAAGTTATGTGAAAAAATGCCCCTCCTTGGTACACTGCTGAAGTACAATGTCTGAATATGTACAGTGCCAGAATAAATTTTCTATTTTACAATGGAACTGCAGAAGCATTTTACCAAAACAGGCAAATTTAAGAAATTTTTTAAATAACATTCATGCAGATTGTTTTGCTTTGTGTGAAACGTTTTTAGTAGAAGAGTTGAGTTTTTCTGTCCCTAGGTTTAATATTATTCGAGTTGATCGTGAGAGCCGAGCAGGAGGAGTTTTGATGGGGATTAGGGATTGTTATTCCTATAAACGGATTCAGTTGACGGTTCCTAATTCCATTGAAGTAGTTGCATGCTCCGTTGAGGTGAATAAACAATTGTTTACGGTTGCATCAATTTACATTTCACCGTCGGTTACTTTAGATTGTGACGCCCTCAAGAGATTATTAAAGCAATTGCCACAACCATTATTTCTACTTGGTGACCTCAATGCACATGGATGCGCATGGGGCGAGCCTCAAGATGATCGCCGAGCAAATATGATCTATGATGTAATTGACGAATTCAATCTTGCAACTCTTAACACAGGTGATATTACACGCTTGGCATGTCCACCGGCCAGGTGTAGTAGAGTTGATGTTTCGATTTGCTCTGCAAATTACGCGCTTAAATGTAAATGGTCTGTTATTAATGACTCTGCTGGTAGTGACCACTTACCGATTGTTATTGAGTTCGCTAAGAGTAACAATATGGAATTTGTTATACCTTTCTGACTTGACTAAACAAATTGATTGGAATAAATATGTATCTATGATATCTAAAACCACTGATCATTTTGAGATAGCAGCATCGGATATCCACGATTTCCTTACTGGATTGATAGTAGAGTCAGCCTATCGTGCCCAGAAAAAAGCTATCGCAAAACATCCGACTGTTCGTAAGCCTCCGACTATTTGGTGGGACAGTGAATGTTCTGCAGTGGTGAAGCTAAGATCTGAAGCACTTAAAGATTTCCGGAAACATGGTTTGATAGAGCAATATTTAAGATACAGACAGTTAGAGGCCAGAAGTAAGAGATTATTTAAAACAAAAAAACGTGATTTCTGGAGAAGTTACATCGAAAGTTTGTCTAGAGAGACAACCATGTCAGATCTTTGGAAGACAGCACGCAGGTTAAGAAACTATGATCCTCCACCTTCTATTGTTGACGAATATGATGCAGCTTGGATCCAGAAGTTTGCTGACAAAGTATGTCCTTCTTTTGTACCATGTGATTTTCCTCAATACTGTAGCACTTCATCGTCTGAAACATGTTTGATTCAAGACTTCACCATGAATGAAATGGAACATTCGTTAGCTACGTGCAACAACTCTTCTCCGGGGATAGATGCGATAAAGTTCACTCTAATAAAGAATCTACCGTTTTCTGCAAAGTCTCTTCTTCTACGATCATTCAACTGGATATTTCAGAATTCGAGCATTCCGGATTCATGGAAAGAGGTCAAAGTTGTGGCTATTCCTAAGCCAGGAAAAGACCGCGGGTCATATGAGTCTTATCGCCCTATTGGTCTTTTATCATGTGTCCGAAAGACTTTTGAAAAGATGATCCTTATTAGGATGGAGCATTGGATGGAAAAAATAAGCTTATTTCGATTACTCAAAATGGATTTCGCCAGAATTTCAGTACTAGAGATTGTCATGTTCAATTGGCATGCCATGTTCAACACGCTTTCGAATCAAAAGAAGAATTAGCAGCTGTATTTTTGGATATTAAAGGAGCATATGACTCAGTCCTTATTAACATTCTGTACAAGAAGTTACGGCGAATTGGAGTCCCTGTACAATTATCTTCGTTTTTGTACCACCTGTTGTCAACAAAAATTATGAAATTTTTTATTGATAATGAGGTAAATTGCGTGCGGACGTGTTATCAGGGTCTAACTCAAGGTTCTGTATTGAGTCCCTTGCTTTTTAATATTTACACTAGTGACATCGATGAGTGCGTTTCGTCTGGATGTGTACTAGTTCAGTTTGCTGATGATAGTGCAATATGGTGTCGTGGCAAAGATAACAAGTTAATAAAAGAATCTCTCCAAAAATCATTGAATAAACTGGAAATATGGGCAAATAAAATAGGGTTTGATTTCTCCGTGTCGAAGACTGAGTTGGTTGTTTTTTCGAGGAAACGATCTCCATCATCCATACAATTAACTTTATACAGCCGTTTAATCGTTCAATCCTTCAGATTTAGATATCTCGGAGTGTGGTTTGATTCAAGGTGTACTTGGAGGGTTTATGTAGAGTATCTTGTGCGCAAGTGCCAGAGAAGAACAAATTTTCTACGAACAATCTCAAGCACTGGATGGGGAGCACAACCTTCCGATATGATCAGTTTGTACAAAACAACTATTCTCTCTGTAATGGAGTACGGATGTTTTGTTTTTAATATGACGGCTAATTCACATTTCATCAAGCTTGAACGTATCCAGTTCAGATGTTTAAGGATCTGTCTGGGGTTGATGACGTCAACCCACACGAAAACAGTTGAAGTTTTAGCTGGTGTTATGCCCCTGAGAGTAAGGTTCCATGAACTGAATTGCAGATATCTTGTCGGTTGTCACATTACGTCATCAAATGTTCTAAAAGTGTTAGACTCACTTTTCGAAAAGAATCCGCAGTCGAAATTTCTTACATCATACAGAGATTGCCTCACACTTCCGACGGCTCCATCAGTTATGATGAAATATTATGATTACGATCTTTCCTCTGTGATGTCCCCTGTTTCAGTAGATACGTCCATTCACAAGCGATTTTTAAGAGGCATTACACCTACATGTGTCAGAAGATTATTTATAGAAAGGAAGTCGTCGATTGCTGCAGAGTATCTTTTTTTTACGGATGGTTCGGTAAAAGAAGATAGAGCTGGATTTGGAGTGTATGGTCCTGGGCTAGAAGTAAGTCATCATCTGAATAGTCCTTGTTCAATTTTCTCGGCTGAGTTAACAGCAATCCTTTATGTGATTGATTACATAAGAGGCCGCCCTTCAGGAAGATATCTCATATGTTCGGATAGTCTGAGTGTTCTCGAGGCTCTTGTAAATAATAAAATATCTAGTAGGACAAATAGAACAGTGTTATAGATTAAGAATGCCATTGCACATCTTTCAATGAACAATTACATTGTGAGTTTTCTGTGGGTGCCATCTCATTCTAGTATTTATGGAAATGAGATGGCAGACCAATTAGCGAAAAGAGGTTGCGAACTAAACGAGAATTTCGTAAGAGAACCTGAAACAGTTGACTTTTTTCCGATTATCCGTAGAAGGGCAATCGAGGCGTGGCAGCGGGGATGGTCGGAAAGCGATCTTGGTAGATACTCATACAGTATTCTTCCAACTGTCAATTTAAAACCATGGTTTACAGGCATGAATCTACCGCGACAATTTATTAAAACTATGTCTCGTTTAATTTCAAATCACTATATACAAAATGGTCATCTTTTCAGAATAAACATCGTCGATTCTAACCTGTGTGATTGTGGAAAAGGATACGCCATAATCGATCACCTCGTGTGGACATGCCAACATTTTGCAGAGGATCGGAAAAATATTCTCGCTGAAATAGCAGCTCAACCCGTTCGCGATATTCTCGGAAACATGGATATTCAATTGATGAAAATGTTATATGAATTTATTATAAAGTCTAAGATTCAGCTCTAGTTTTGCCAGGAACTAACCCCGAGTGAACCGCGGGTAATCGGTTTACACATGTAATTTAGATTTAAGCTTAGGTTAAGATTTTCCCTTCCCTTTTGGATGTTTGTTTGTGTAAAAGTGAGTGTAAATGGGATGTATGAATGGTAGGTTTGTGCGAGAGAACGACTGAGGTTACTAACCCCGAGAAAACCGCGGGAAATCGGAGTCCCAAACTAACAGTTCTAGACATAAGATATTTTACAGAAACCTTTATAATTTGAATCTCGGCTTAATGTTGCTCACAGAGAAAAATGCCTAATAAATCTAAGAAAAAAAAAAAAAAAAAAAAAAAAACTTGTAGTGCATGAGTAGACCTACAACTTTGTCTAACAGTACATTGCTCTAACTCCTATATGTTCGACATGAGAGCGTATACTCACAGTGATCTTCACGATGATAATCGCGTGATCTTCATCGCGAAGATCACTGCGAATATACCTTCTTATTCCTCAGATATAAGAGATAGAGCTATGTATTGTTAGACCAAGTTGTAGGTCTACTCAAGCATCATAAGTTCATCATACATTATATTTTGAAATTGAGATTCTGAGAAAAGCTATCGTCAAATGAATATGGATAAATCAAAAATGATAAGCCGCAACCTTGCTAACCAAATCGAATAAAATTGTCATTCTTATGCAAATATAATATTATATTATATTAGGTGTTTATTTATTGTCTTGAAAGTGCTTATGTAATTTGTGCGTTTTTTGAGCATTCAGAGTTCAATTGCCAAAAGACGGTCTACACTAGGCTGATGCAAAATTTGAAATATTTGCTCCCCTAAGTTTAATCGACGCCAATTTGGGTCGTGATAGTCCCTAAAAAATTTTAACACATTTGGTTTTAATTTGGCTTTGCACACGCTATTCAAAGTTTGTATGGGAATTAGTATGAAGAATCTCAAACTTACATTTCCAGATCCCTAACATCTTGATATTATGTCCATAAACCAAATCTTATATACATTCATATAGTGTAAGTTGTCAACTATCAAAATGCCTAAGATACCTGACATGTAAATTTTATACAAAAATAGTTATTCAATAAAACATAAAATACACACTTTAGTTATGATGTTTTATTCTTATTTTTGTTTTCTTATTATTTATACGTTTTTTATATTTTATATTCATATATTTTATGTATTTTATTTTATTTATATTATTATATATATTATATATATATATTATATTTTTATATTTTATATACATTACATATTTTTACTTCTTATTATTATATTTGTTGAATAACTATTTTTGTATAAAATTTACATGTCAGGTATCTTCGGCATTTTGATAGTTGACAACTTACACTATATGAATGTATATAAGATTTGGTTTAAGGACATACTATCAAGATCTTAGGGATCTGGAAATGTAAGTTTGAGATTCTTCATACTAATTCCCATACAAACTTTGAATAGCGTGTGCAAAGCCAAATTAAAACCAAATGTGTTAAAATTTTTTGGGGACTATCAGGACCCAAATTGGCGTCGATTAAGCTTAGGGGAGCAAATATTTCGAATTTTGCATCAGCCTAGTCTACACATTCCGTAATTGAAGTTTACGAAAATAGTTTGATAATTACATTTATTTTTTTGATACTGTTGTTTGGCTGGATAGATTTTCCTCTTCCCCAATAATTTCATATTTCTACTGGAAGAACATATTTATTAACATTTATTCGATATTCTTTCATTCTGTGCCAGAGCACTCTTGGATATTAAAGAATATACTCGGAAGTTTTAAAGGACATTTACAAACACTCGCGCTTACACGGTTACTCTAAGACATTGGAATCAAGCTTCTCATGATTAATCGAAAACACACATAAATACTTACAGGCACTCATAGATACTCATGACCCTTACGGGAACTAACAGGTTTTTTTTAAGCACTCACAGGAAGTAATAATTATCATGGAGAGAAATAAAAATCAATCAAAGAATCACGAGAATTACCAGACATTAGCTGGCATTTAGGAAGAACCACGTCTAATTATATTTAACGTGAAGAAAATATTGAACAACATCAAGCTACATTATATTCTACATCTAATATAGTCGTCAACTGGACAAGTAATATTTGTTCCTTTACTTATTTTCATAAACTCAATCATGCCTCGATCAGATACTGCACTAAATAGTTGCAAATCGCAACCCTAGTGGCCCGCTTGCTGCAAACCAGTAAAAGTTACTTCAATGTGACTCAATTAGGTCACAATCAAGTTGTTGCAACTAATTATGACAGAATGGTGTTGCTTGGGAACTAAACCATAGTCTATTGCCAACAAACACCTTGCTGATTTATTCGATGACGGCGATAAAGAAGACAGTCTTGGGATCCTCGAGATAAAGTTTTCAATAGTTGCATTAGTCTTCTGGCGTTTGGTTTCCAACACACCAAGATCTTCACGAAGATGGCGAGTCAAGTTTCTAGTTTTGGCAGAAATCGAATACGATTTCATGGGGAATCGATTTTAATAGATTGACGGATGATGATGTATTCATTAAATAATATGTTAAAGGGTGTATTCGATAAAAATGGCACACACATATATACTCATCAAAATTAAACTGATTATCGGATTTTCTTGAAATTTTCAGGGAATGAAGAACTACTAATGAGTTTTGATTTACAACATTTGTTTTATTCAATTTCGTCTCCCATTCCGAACGCCCGCACCTTCCTTTCCACTCCACCCATCAAATTTTGTACAACCGATTTTCCCAGTGTTTTTGTTGTTTTTACCCAAATTTTCTTCAATTCTAGCTCTGTTTTTATAGTTTTGAGATGTTTGCGAAGTACCGTTTTCATAATTGCCCAGAATTTTTCAATTGGACGAAGTTCCGGTGAATTTGGTGGGTTCATATCCTTTGGCACAAAATTGACTCCGTTGGCTTGGTACCACTCCAATACGTTTCGAGCGTAGTGGCAGAATGCTAGATCAGGCCAAAACAGAGTTGATCCTTTGTGCTTCTTAATGAATGGCAAGAGACGCTTCTTAAGGCACTCTTCCGTGTAAATCGCACCGTTTATTGTTCCGGAAGTGATGAAGGGAGCACTTATTTCACCACATCCGCAAATCGCCCGCCAGATTAGAAACTTCTTGCAAATTTCGATAGTTTCTTCTTTCGAACATCCTCCGGAACATCGAACTTCGTCTTGGCAACGAAATATTCTTGCCCAGGAAGTTGACGGAAGTCGGCCTTGACGTATGTTTCGTCTTCCATCACGATGCAACCGGATTTGGTGAGCAGCTTCGTGTAAAGTTTCCGGGCGCGGGTTTTCACAGTGATGTTTTGTTTTTCATTCCGGGTTGGAGCTTTTTGCACTTTGTAAACATGTAACCCAGCACGCTTCATGGTTTTCTGCACAAAACCGACTGACACCTTAGACTTTTTAGCGACATCTCGAATTGACATGTTTGGACGGTTCTTGAATTGTTGTACGACTTTCCTGGCCATTTTACTGTCCATTGGACCACTTTTTACGACCACACCCTTCCTTCCTTCGGACACTCAGACGCTCCTTGAAGGTTCTTATTACACGAGACACAGTTGTATTTGCAATTCCAAGCCTTTTAGCAATCCACTGGTGGGACGCCCTGGATTTTGATTGTGAGTGCACAAAATTTTCTCACGGACAATTTCTTGTTTCGACGACATGACTGGAACTACTGAATGTATAACTATGAAACTTGGCAGATGTAAATAATACACTATGGATAAGATCTCCTCAAATTTCTAGGTTTTTTACTCATTTGATTCAAAAGTTACAGAAGATTTTCTGTGTGCCATTTTTATCGAATACACCCTTTAATAAAGACATATTACAACAAAAAAGTAGATTATAAAGTTCTGAATAGACATTTTATTAATTTTGTACCCTGATTGTTTACACTAGAAAGATATTTGGGTTTTATTTACCAGTAGCCACTACAATATTTATTTTATTCATCAATTAATGGTAGCCTCATACTCCGATTGTTTATTTCGCAGGATTTTAATCCCATTATTCCGTCCATCTCACTCCTTTAAAATTACATGAGAACCAAATGCTTGGACAAGATTCCCGAGGGGGTAGGTTACCTTAACCATTTTTAATTTCAGTACAATCGTACTTTTAAATAAGAAAAAAGAATACATAGCCATGCAACGCCCAGGTGACCAAATAGTGGTCATACCTGGGGGTTATGGCCTTATGCGATAATTTAGGTAGAATATTTGAAATCAGCGCATCATAAGCTGCAATTGATCAGATTAAAAGAAATGAATCATTTATGATTGCCCGAACATCAGAGAGACAACTAAGCTATGCTAGAGTTGTTTCCGTGAGTTGGTATTTCTCGGTAACGGTTTGGCATGTTAGTCACTTTAGAAAAGTTTCGAATGCACATTGATGCTGCTTATCTTGCCGATCCAGGCAATCCCTATCGTAATTCGTTGCGGGTGCTTTTCCAAACGTTATGAAGGCCACCGTAGGCATAGCGGTCCGGAATCCGCACTTTCTAAATACGCACGACGGATATCCCGGCTACTCTCAATCACTACCCACTCAAACGTTCGTCATGCGTGGACTTGAAAGCGGAAGATACTCCGATGACACGGCATTTGTTCATTAACGCAGGTAACTGACCGTACCCACTCGCACCATTGGTAGTCTCATTCGTCATGTAATCTATCACATTGATCCACCGCCTTGCATTATTAACCAACCTCCACATTTCACGATAGAATCGGCACCCGCTCATTTCTCATTGATTCACAGTTCTTCCCGACATGTGCTACCTCAAGGTGCACGACTTCTACGATACCATCCGGCCGCTATTGGTGGGCGCTAAGATATTGTTTTTCCACTTCGAAACCTTCGACTTCCGGGGAGACACCATTCGGCGGACGCTTCTGGATCAATTTCGCTTCATACTCACGGTTCTAGCTGACCTTTACCTGATGCAAGTCGGCATCCGAGGCAGTTCCGGATATCTCCGGATAACGGACTCCATCCTGCTTAATGTCGGCTGCTACAGCGCAATTGTGTTGACTTACATGATTGGTTTGAGCTTTTCGTGGAGTATTCGTCTCAAAAGTTCTACCATTTTTCAACTGCTCGGGAGCATAGCGCAATTTGACGATGAAATGCTCGAGTTGGGATTTACGGTGAATCATCGGCGTTGGCATCGTCGGGGTATTCTGTTCACCTTTTTTGGAGGATTTAGCATGGGTGCAGGAATATTGACCGTTTCGTTGGTCTTTGGTTCGGACAATGGCTGGCTGGATTTATCCGCTATATTTCCGAACCGTTGGACAATGATAGCGTTTACTAGAGCAGCGGTTGGAATTAATGTGTTCGGAAGCACGTTTTGTTTGGTGCTGTTTTATCTGAAAATTCGTTTTGAATTGCTCAACGAAGCTATGATGTAAGCATGTGTCATCCTCGCCAATTGTTATTTTTAACTTGGTTATATTTTCAGGAGCTTTATTCAAGAAAATTCTGGAAAATTAAACCAGCAGTCGCTATGCACGAATGTTCCAAAGTTTGCTGCCATCCACGATCGTCTGTGTCACTCCATGGAAATGTTCAATCATTGCTACGGCTTGGAAGCCATGTTTGGAATTGGATCCACTTTGATGTTCATAATATTCTCAATATTTGGTTTGCTGCATGCTTACGCCGCGAGTTCAGAATCCTCAACCGTACGAGTTGCTTGGGTGAATATGTTCTTCAGTACATTTTGCATTGTGTTTATATTGCAGCTAGTGGTGCCAGCTGCTTTGGTTCATGATGAGGTACGGTGGAATTGGTGATTATCTTATAAATTTTGTTCGGATTTTTAATTGTTTCAGTGCAAAACGTCTTCATCAGTTGTACATAAAATAGTTGGTCACAATCCATACAGTATGCGTGTTCACGATGAACTACATCACTTCTCGCAACAAATGGGCTCCAATACGCCTAAGATATCCTGCCAGTTGTTTGACTTCGATTGGGTGCTTCTATTCACGGTTAAGACGATTTTTAGTGTAGATTTTTATTTTTCAAAATAATGACCTTAATTTTTCCACAGATAGGTGGTTCGATTGTGACCTATATGGTGATTCTTCTTCAATTCGATATAGTAAACATAAACACTGCCAAACTAGCGCAAAGGCCACAAGTTCCTGAGAATCTATTCGATTGATTGGAATTAACAGTGAGTGACAGTATTGTATCGTGCAAGTAACAGTGTTGATGCCAAAACCGGATCAATGAATAAAACAACGATTATATTTTATACTATCAAATTAATCACACGGTCCCTCAGTTCTACTGAGCCGCTTTTTCGTTTTCAAAACTTCAAGATCGAAACGTGAATTAAACGCAGAAATAAACAAAAAAGTGCTTCGAGCGAGACTTAAGTATCCAAGGTAACCAATAAGCAGTTCCAAAGCGTCTTTACGGCCGCCCATCACGCAATAAAGTCACCATAAATACTACAAGCATACAATAGCATTTGAAATCTAACTTTACAACAGATGGCATCCAAGATGCTGATTTAAAGCCAGTATAACGCCTGTAGCTTCTTAAATGCAGCTATAGCGATGATTTACTGCATATGCTAATGCTTATTACCTGGGTTACCTGGGTTATTCCCTACAGAATTTGGCTCATTTCTCCAGCTGGAAACAACGTAGGGTAACGGGATGTAATGTTAGCCTAGCTCCTTCATTCGGCCTATGTATCAAAAGTGTCATAAGTCCAGCGATAATCAAAAAAATCATGTTGCTATAAGAATGATCGATGTACTCCAAAGCAATTGAGACAAAATTAATCAACTTATCGTTGTTCACTTTCACGTAATTTTCGATTTCTTGAACTTTTGGGGCATCATGATTTCTCTGGTTAAGCTGGACAGATGATCTACACGGTCTTCAAGTGATCTAAATTTGGCGAAATTGAATCGATAAAGCGTGTAATGCAGCCTGGATGTGCAGAAAATAGTTACACGTTACAAACTAACTGTTAAAATAGCTGAAATTACAATGATTTTACTAGAAATTCGTAGGACCAATGATGGGGACATATTTTTTTGTATGTTCCCAACTATGGCCTGTTGTATCAATAACGTAGTAAAAAGGTTGTTTTTGGTAAAATTCAAGTGGAAATGCATGAGTTTGTGGTGGTTTATAACGGATGTCCACTAAAAAATGAGAATGATTTCAATACTTTTCCATCAGAACAAAAACGGCCGCATAGAAATGTAACTTTAGATGAATGAATCGTTGCACTCTCCAGAAAATTTTCATACACTCTTATTTCACTCTAACATGTTCAGTCGTGTTCAGCATGCCGTCGAAACAGGGAAGAACTGGCGCGCGCGTTGTACAATTCTTTCAAGCGAACGAAGATCGTGGAAAAAAATACACGGTGGACCATTTTTGTCGTGAAAAAGTTCCGGTATCCACCGTATACCGTATCCTGGCATGCATGAGAGTAACCCGGACGAAAGGTTGCGGCCGTCCAGCGAAAATAATGAATGAGAAACGCTCCGCTCGCTGCGCAGCATGTTCAACAACAAGGATTCGGTAAGTCAACGGGAAGCAGCCCGAAAGTTCCATTGTTCGAAGTCACTCATCTGCAAGACGCTAAAGAAAGAAGGAATAGTGTGTAGAAAGAAAACCAGATCCCCAGAGTACACAGATGAGCAGATTCAAACCGTGAAATCCCAATGCCGCTGGATGACTCGGAATTACGGCGGAAAATCTTTCGTTCTGGACGACGAAAGCTACTTTCCTCTTTCGAAGTCTCAGATACCGGAAACGACCGATTCTACACTAAGGACAAATCTACTACTCCTCCAAAAGTAATGTATAAGTTCAAGCACAAATTTGAATCGAAGGTTATGTTATACATCGTAATATCCGATAAGGGTATTTCGAAGCCGTGGTTCAAACCAAGCGGTTTGGCCATCAACCAGGAGGTGTACCAAAGAGAGTGTTTGCAGAAAATACTCATCCCATTTCTTAAACAACATCACTCGGATGGCAAATACGTGTTTTGGCCGGACAAGGCATCACCGCACTACGCAAAAACGCTAACGTTTTTGGAGAGCCAAAATATACCATATGTCCCAAAAGACCGGAATCCGACAAATTTGCCACAGTGCTGTCCTATCGAGGATTTCTTCGGTCTTTTGAGCTCCATGGTATACAAGGATAATTGGAAGGCCAAGAACACCAAGCAACTTACCAACAGGATCAAAAGCTGCATCCGAAAAATCGATGTGGCTGCCGTCCAACGGTCATGTTCCAGCATAACGACTAAGCTGCGGCGCGCACGGCGGACCACGGACCATATGACAATATTCACTAAACTTAGTTTGAAGATTTAAGTTGACCCTTTTAATAAAATAAATCAGTTTGAACAAAACTTCACTGGTATTTTTTTCCTGACCCATTCTTTTCGTTCTCATTATTTAGTGGACACCCGTTATTCAAGTGGCTCATCTAAACACAAACCGAAGGAACAAAGTCATTGTGAATTATAATGTTTTCATTATTGAATGGCTGATAAAACATACATGAACACCACTCAAGTGTTTCGAAGTAGTTTTACTCTAGTTTGATTTGTTAAATTTTGTGTTAAGTAAAGCGAATACAGCTGGTAATGCCTTAATTCATAAAATGAGGAATAAAAACCTTCGAATGACTGCATTTAGTAACAAATCCATCGAATGGGACGAATTTGCATCCATAAATAGACCAAATTTGGTGCTAATAGACCGACATTAAATCCATATCCCTCGAAAGTTTCCGACCTAATAAAATGAGTCGTGTAACTTTTGGTGATAAATACTAGCAAATATCTTTTCAAACTTATCTTTGCAAATGTATAACTAGTTGAATCTTGCTTACAGCATAAAAACTTTATAAGTTATAATAAAAAATGTTAGCGATCGTTGCCTAATAGGCTGAGTCAAGGGACACATACCCTATATGAAAGCTTAATTTGTCATTTTGTAGTTTGTTTTTTTTTTTAGCGAGAACAACTGCGCCAAAAATTACTGTTTCTTTAGAAACTGAAATTGTAGAAAAAATCAAGAGCGTACGAGATGTAGGTGTTAGTTAAGACTCTAAGATTAATTTTATCGATCATTTTAACGCAATTCCCAAGAAGGCAACAAACATGCCGGGTTTAATTAGATGTAAAATAAAAATTAAAAATAAACATTTTTGTTAACTTGTAAGAAGGATCTAGCTAGGGGTTTTAAGGTGTGACCTATTTAGTATTGGAATAAATATTTTTAGTTCTTACAGCGGATTTGTAAACTATGACATCTTATGTGTTCCCTATAACAATAACAAAATCAGAAGTTTTTTTTCACGGTGCAGTTCGAACGTGTTTCAAAGAAATACAAAATGGAAGAAGAAAGAAGAAAAATAATTGTGCGCAATCATTTGGAAAACCCTTCGTGGTCTGAGCCAAAACTTGTTAAAGTTTTTTTTTTTTTGTGACACTTTACACCAGAAGGGTGCTTTTGTGTCATAAAATATTGCATAAAATATTTCAAGTATTATTGCCTTGCCGTTAGACCGACTTCGTTATTGAAGATTTAAATATCCTTTATCGGAATGTTCGATTTAGTTCGCTCCTTTCACCTGTTTTCTATATTCTTTTCTTCTAAACCCTTATTTGCCTTCTCATGCTTTTCTTTTCTCCAGTTTTTTTTTCTTATTTCCCTGTTTATGTTTTTTATTTGTTCACTCTTTTTGCTTATTCACCACTACTTTTTTTTCTTTCTATCTACTTTTGATTAGTCCCGTAACATTTTACTTTCCTGGAATCGTCCATCGTTACCATTAGTCACTTTTTATGACTAGAAATTAGAAGAAAAATTAGTATTCTCCATTTAATTCCAACTCCCTCTGCTTATCTTCGACAGATACGCGTATTTTGTCTACAATGTGCAGACTTCTTCAGTGTCTCGTACTAATAACTCGACTATTATGATATGGTTTTTTATGGTATTTTCTTCTCTCTCCTTCATTACTCCTTCATTCACTCAGAGATACTCCCAGAGACGCGTTCGACTTCAATATTCCTGCGATTACATCAGACCACGTTGAAGCCGCAATCCGGAAGCTGAAACTCTCAAACGTGGCAGGACCCGACGGAATTCCTTCATGTGTACTAAAGAATTGCTCTGCAGTGTTTACGATTCCTCTTTTGAAGATTTTCAATATCTCGTTACGCCAGGGAAAATATCCAACACGTTGGAAATCTTCGTTCATGTTCCCGATTTTCAAGAAAGGAGATAAACAAAATGCCGAAAATTTTCAAGGGATCACATCGCTCTGTGCCTGCTCAAAAGTCTTCGAGA
Source organism: Aedes japonicus (assembly GCA_034211315.2). Taxonomy (NCBI): domain Eukaryota; kingdom Metazoa; phylum Arthropoda; class Insecta; order Diptera; family Culicidae; genus Aedes; species Aedes japonicus. The sequence goes on from JASCZW010000292.1 coordinate 53,925, forward strand.
TCATCGTCATCGAATTGTTGTTCGCTAGTTGCAGACACTACATCTCTACTGAACAACATGGATTTCACCCCAGAAGATCGATTTCAACCAACCTTGCACCTTTCGTTTCCTCGTGTCTCCGGAATATGGAAACTGTATCTCAAGTCGACGTTGTTTACACGGATCTCAAGGCTGCTTTCGATCGGGTCGACCATGCTATACTTTTGGCAAAGTTAGACAAACTTGGTGTGTCAAATAACGTAGTTCATTGGTTTAAATCTTATCTAACGGACAGGATACTCTGTGTGAAGATCGGCTCAGCTCAATCGAGCTACTTTACTCGGGCGTACCTCAAGGCAGCAATTTGAGACCACTGCTGTTCTCAATTTTCGTCAACGAGGTTGGACTGATACTTCCACCTTAGGCTTTGTGCACAAATTACGTAACGCAGAAAAACGGGATTTTGGACCCACTCTCCCCCCTATGTAACAATAAGTAACGCGTGATTATACTCCCCCCTTTTTTACATAACGCTCACGGACCCCCCCCCCCCCCCGTACTTCTCAATTGTTATAAAGTCATCACAAAAACTGTAATTACGGTGGTTTTAATGTTCAAGTCGCATTTGGGTAACTTAAAATTAGTTAAGATAGCAAACATCAGTCAATTAATGTCATTTAAGTAACTTAAAGCTATTAAAGGGTGTCCACGATGAAATTGCCACACACAAAATTGATTCGCAAAATTCGAGTTTTCATCCGATTGCCATCAAATTTTCAGGGATTGAGAAATAACTATTAAACTTCATTTTATCATTTTACTCGTATTTTATTTACAGTCCATACGCAAATGCCCGCACCTTGGCTTTAACCCCGGCCATAAGATTCTGCACAACCTGTGAATCAACCGTTTTTTGCATGTAAACCCATACTTTCTTCAGTTCCTCGACTGTCTTCACTACCATAGGTCGTTTAAGAAGGTGCTGCTTCATAATCGCCCAGTACTTCTCGATGGGGCGGAGCTCCGGAGTGTTGGGAGGGTTGAACATTTTCAGCAGGAAATTGACCTTATTGTCCGCATACCACTTCAGCACGTCTTTGGAGTAGTGGCATGAGGCCAAATCCGGCCAGAATATTGTTGGGACGTTGTGGGCCTTCAGGAGAGGAAGCAGCCGCTTCTGGAGGCACTCTTTTATGTACGCCTGTCCGTTCATCGTGTCCTGGGTCACGAAAGGTGCACTCCGTTTCCCGCACGTGCAGATGGCTTGCCAAACTAGGAATTTCTTCGCAAATTTGGACATCTTCTGAGTGCGGACATGCTCCGGAACGCTGAACTTATCCTTGCCCCGTGAAACACAGGTTGTCGGGGATCTGTTTGAAGTCGGCCTTCACATATGTTTCGTCGTCCATGATGCAGCATTCAACTTTCGTCAGCATGTTGAGGTACAACTTCCTGGCACGGGTTTTGGTGGACTTGTTCTGCTTCTCGTCGCGATTAGAGGCCTTTTGTACCTTTAACGTTCGAAGCTCAGCCTTAGTTTTGGCCTTCTGGACAAAACTTTGGCTTAAGTGCAGCTTCTTAGCCACATCCCGAACGGAGGCATTCGGATTTCGGTTGAAGGCCCCAACTACGCGGTTGTGATTTTTGGTGTTGTACGGAATACTTTTTCCTTCACTTCTGGGCTTCCGATCGGTGGTCAACCGTTCCTCGAACCGCTTAATCACTCGCGACACCGTGGAATTCGCGATTCCCAACGTTTTAGCGATGGAACGATGCGAGAGATCCTTGTTCTCGTGATGAATGCGCAAGATTTTATCACGCACGAGCTGTTCTTTCGACTCAATTTCCGCGAGTTTTGATGACAGGACTTTGAAACTTGCAGGATGTAAATAATGCACTATGAACTAAATCCACCCAAATTTTCATTAAATTCTACCCAACGGTTAAAAAGTTAGAGCAATTTCATAGTGTGGCAATTTCATCGTGGACACCCTTAATAAAGATTACGAAATACATTGCACTCATTGTACTGCATTTATTCAGGTTACTGGATGTTTTTAAAACTGTTACAAATATTAGTTCAACAAGTTAACTCAAATGTCTTTCAATTATTTGAAGTATCACAAAAAAAAATGTTTTTTTCATATTACTTAAATCTACTTAAGAGATTGCAACAGTATTTTATGCAATGCATTATATCAACCTTTTGCAATATTTATAATCTAATTATTTTTAATTTTTTTTAATACACTAATCAGAGTTTTCCTTTTACGACTAATTCATGACGGCAAAAACATAGAACAAAAGGGGCAGTAACAAGTGCATTTGAGGCTACACGCAGGAGAATATTGGGCGATTGAACGCAATGATTAGAATCGACATTTCCTGTGTATAAAATCAAACCACACATTGTTTAAGTATAATGCAATAATATATCACCACAAACAAAATTTCTTATCGAATCCAATATTGTTAATCAATTATTATTTCCAACAGAAATCATTATTGATTCGTCAAAATAATTTTGTAGATTCAACAATCAACAACAAATTTAACAAAATTTCACAACAACTATAGAATTAATAAAACAATATATTTCTCGGCATGTAGATGTACCGTTTATGGACAATTGGGCCAATTGGTGATACAAATTGTTATAAGATACCATTCGTTTAGAAGATCACATTTAAATAGTTTGTCTTCATTTATCGAAGCTTTAGAGTTAGGTCTGAAATCAAAAGAAAAACTTCCATTTTCTTTAAAATGTCAGCTCTCTTGCACCATTTGGCCATAATTGTGTTTCTATTATGGCCACTCCCATAAGGATTACATGCGATTGGCCATCAAAGGAACCAAAATTTAAAACTATGGCGATAATTGGTGCAGTGTTCCAGTTAAGACAAACGTGATTAACAATATAAAAACAAAGCTTTGGCTCAGTTTTGATTTTTTTCTTCAAAATATGGATTTGAAGCTTTCATTTAACGTATTAAAAGTGGGGTTTTCGCAAAAAAATTAGCATGGTTCTTAACAAGTATAAATTAACCCTTTTGCTATTTGCTACACCCAAAAATTGAAATTGTAGCAAAAAATGCAAAATTGCAATTTTGCAGTTTTTGCAATCATATCTTGAGAAATCCGCATGATTCTGAAAAGGCAAATTTGCCCATCATGTTCCACAAAGCTTTTTATGGTATAAACAAAGCCATGCAAATGTGTGCAAGTGGTTATCGCTGTGTGCCTAGTGCCTCGACAATCGCAGCAACCGTTGGGTTTTTGTTCAACCGTCAACAACTTCTCAATATGGGTGAGACAATGGCACAGAACGCCGGTACGCCGTATGCCTCTGTTGCTATTCCGCTGTCAACTGTTCTATTTTTATCTGCACTCGTCATCACACTCCTATCGCCCTCTCATCAAGTCACCATGCGGTTTATGAAATAAACGAAGCCATGTAAGTGTGTGCGACCGAAATTTGCTTCATTGTTGTAACGTTGAGTGCCTCAAAAACCGAAGAAACTGTAGGACTTTTATTCCATTAACCTCAACTTGTTGTGGTGACTGGATGGTTACAATGAAGAGCCGTCATGCTGACGGTCGCGGTTCGACTCTCGGTAGCGGATGGAAATCTTTTTTTTTGTGCGCCATTGAATTTACTACTACTAATCAACTGTACAACATCACGCACACATTGAATTTTTCTAATCGAATTGATGTGTTGCTTTTTTGCCCACGACCAATGTTGCTTTCTTTCTCCAAGTTGCGATCCATTACGAGAAATGAAACCAAATCATGCGAAATTGCATTACAATCTTGCTTTTTTATTTTGGGTGTACTTTGCTTGGCACACAGGAAATTTTATAGATTTTCAATTGGTTAGCACTTTTGATTTATACTTCAAATTGGTTATTTTGTTACGTAACGATTTTTAAACCCCCCCTCCCCCATATGTCACAATAAGTAACGGTTGCTCAACCCCCCATTCCCCCCATCATGCGTTACGTAATTTGTGCACAAAGCCTTACTGCAGGTCGTTCTATGCAGACGATGTGAAAATTGATGTGGTTGTGCGATGCTTCGCTGATTGTTTACGACTACAGCACTTGATCAGCAGCTTTGAAGAGTGGTGTTCCAGGAATTTCCTCACTCTGAGTGTTAGTAAATGCTTCATTATCACATTCCATCGAAAATTGCACCCAATTGCGTTTGATTACATGATAAACAATCAACCTCTGCAGAAAGTTGATACTGTTCGTGACCTTGGAATCACGCTTCGGTTCGACATTTAGACAACACTACACGGATGTGATTACCTAAGCAAACAGACAGCTCGGTTTCATGTTTAAGATCTCTGACGAGTTTCGTGATCCCACCTGTCTGAAAGCATTGTACTGCTCTCTCGTGCGCTCTATTCTGGAATTTGGAGCCTTGGTGTGGTGCCCGTATCAAAGAATCTGGATTGCGAGGATTGAAGCAGTCCAAAGAAAATTTGTTCGTTATGCTCTCCGTCATCTGCCGTGGAATGACCCTGTCAACCATCCAGCGTACCAGGATCGTTGCTCACTCTTGGGTATTGAAACCTTGGAGCATAGGCGTACAGTAATGCAAGCAGTTTTCGCAGCAAAAGTGCTACTAGGTGAAACCGACTCTCCAGGAATTTTGGCCGAACTGTTCATCTACGCTCCTGAACGAGTTTTGCGAACAAGAAATTTTCTGCAGCTCGGAACTCGTGCAGCAAACTACGGCCAACACGATCCAATTCGATTCATGTCATCGCGCTTCAATGAACTCTACGCTCTGTTTGACTTCAACTGTTCCGCTGAGACCTTCCGCCACCGGATTCAGCGTAGTTGGATGACGAGACGCTAGTTCAGAAATTGTGGCATTTAATACGTACTGGCACTAATGGCGAAGACACTAGACGACTGATTCCATCACGACAGATTATTTTAAGATTACTGACAATTTTTGTGTGTACTAGAATTAATTTAGTTTTGCTTGCTTTGTATTCCTTCTATTCATGTTGATTTATGCAGTGTACGATTAAGGAATAGGGGGTTTTTACACCACATACACCCAAAAGTTGAAATTGTAGCAAAAAATGCAAAATTGCAATTTTGCAGTTTTTGCAATCATATCTTGAGAAATCCGCATGATTCTGATAAGGCAATTTTGCCCATCATGATCCACAAAGCTTTTTATGGTATAAACAAAGCCATGCAAGTGTGTGCAAGCGGTTATTGCTGTGTGCCTAGTGCCTCGACAGCCGCAGCACGCCATTTGCCACTGTTGCTATTCCGCTGTCAAGTGTTCTATTTTTATTTTCACTCGTCATCACACTCACATATCCCTCTCAGGTCATCAAGTTTTATTAAATAAACGAAGCCATGTAAGTGTGTGCGACCGATATTGGCTTCATTGTTGTAACGTTGAGTGCCTCGACAACCGAAGCAACTGTAGGGACTTTATTCTGTTCACCTCAACTTGTTCTGGTGACTGGATGGTTACAATAAGGAGCAGTCATGCTGACGGTCGCGGTTCGATTCCCGGTAGCGGCTGAAGATCTTTTTTTTTGTGGGCCATTGAATTTACTACTACTAATCAACTGCACAACCTCACGCACACATTGCATTTTTCTAATCGAATTAATGTGTTGCTTTTTTGCCCACGACCAATGTTGCATTTTTTCTCCAAGTTACGATCCATTACGAGAAATGATACCAAATCATGCGAAATTACGTTACAATCTTGCTTTTTTATTTTGGGTGTAGCAATAAGATGTTAAGTCAGTTGGAATTATATCAATAAATAAAGAAATCAATAAATAATTACACCCTGTACTCTATGTTTTTCTTTTTTTCTTTTGCTGCATCTGCTCAATTTGATACTTGCAATTTCTAATTTTCTTTTCAATTGCCTTTTTTTTTAATTAATCAGTTGTTTTTAAAGTATTGGGTTTTCCCCGACATACCATGTGGCGTGTTTTGAAGTATAGAGAAACTTTGTCGACGAATCGAAATCCTCAAAGCGTCGGGCCGGTACTGTCAACCGTCAACTGCGGAACATTAAGGCAAACCCTAACACCTCAGTCCGCGATTTGGTCAAAAAGTTTCGCGCCGCACGCAGTATCGTTCAACGAATTCGTCTCCTGGACGGCTTCAAGTCATACCATTCCTGTAGACAACCAAATAGAGATCAAAAACAGAACAATGGGGTCAGAATCAGGTGTTGAAAAAAACCAATTGCTGTCTCCTCATGGATGATGGAACCTGTATAAAGGCCGATTTAAAACCGCTACCGGGACACACATTTTACTTGGCTACGGCTCGGGAGATGTTCCTGCCAAATTCAAGTTTGTGTTAAGTCAAGTTAAATTTGCGGTTAGAATACAAAGGTTTCCATCACTAATAAGACATTTTATTCAGAGCTGAACAGAACGGAATATATCCAAAAGCGAATAATGTCATTCATCAGATGAACCTGTCAAGTTTTGGCCAGATCTTGCAAGCTATCATTACAGTAAAACAGTGCTACAGTCGTACGAAACCAACGGGATTCAGTTTATACCAAAAGAACTCAACCCTCCTAACTGTCCCCAGCTCAGAGCGATAAAGAGATTTTGGGCTTTTATGAAGAGGAAGCTGTAGGTAAATGACTAAAATATATACTGGCACTAATTAATGAATATTTAGCATTGAAAATTCACAAAATTGCCACTAAATTATTAAACACGGTGCCAACGAAAAAATAACGATTCGCACTTGAAAAACTCAAAATAGCAATAAAAAATTAATTATTCACTTGCAATAATTCAAAAGTGACCGGTAAAACTTTCAAAAACGCAATGGAAATTAGTATAAACGCAATAATAGGCTGATAGTTTTCCTTCATAATAATAAGTTCTAGCGGTAAACATGTGACAAAAGTCTTCAAATTTTTCAAATCTTTCCAATTGAAACCAAAAAAAAATCTTTTAATTTTTTTTCTAATGTTTTGATTTTTTGTTGCAATTTTGTGGAAATAATTGAAGTGTTTGAAGACTTTTGTCACATGTTTACCGCTATAACTTATTATTATTACGGAAAAATATCAGCTTATTATTGCGTTTATACTAATTTCCATTGCTTATTTTGAAAGTTTTACCGGTCCTTTTTGAATTATTGAAAGCGAATTATCAATTTTTTATTGCTATTTTAAGTTTTTCTAGTGCGAATTGTTATTTTTTTTGTTGGCACAGTGTTTAACAAATTAGTGGAAATTTCACATACTTTTATTGCCATTTTTCCATTTTTATTGATGTTTTATTACCCTGCCGTAGGTAAATGGCAGTGTCGTCAAAAACATCCAGGAATTGAGAATCAAGTGTAATGCTAAATGCTAAAAATAAACCGAACAGCGGGAGAAAATTTCTCACCCGTGTTAGGCAGTATTGGGAGAGGGTCAAATAGCTATAACTAGAAAAAAGAAATAGGTAGTATAAGAGCCCGTTCGGTGCATAGCCTTTTGCCAGTCAAGGGGATTTCCCCCCTAGCCTACCCTGCCTAGCATGGGGTAGTCTGGCAAAGGGTTATGTGCCTGATCCGATACTACCCGTCAAATGCCCTCCACTCGTTTTCAAACTTGCATCTTTCAATTTCAAAGCCTGCCGTTGCCCTATACGGAACTATCAATACACTTTCTCTTCATGTCTATTCGTTCTAGTAATAAAATAACTGTCCACTCCTAGCGCTTCGCATTGAGCTGAGAAATAAGATTGCCAAAACGATGGATGAGAATGATGTGCGCCGATTGATGAAAATAATTCCGGGAAAAGTTCACAAATTTCTTCGAAATCGAGATTATTATTTGTTTTATGTATTCTCCCTCTAAAGTTCACATGCAGTCAAACATTTCAGGTAGAACACAGTAATATTTTGTTGAAATATATCCGACATAATCGCAATAGTCTATGTTCCAATTCTAACTGGGCCACACCTAAAAAATTTCAGCGACAATGCACTCAGGTCCAGATCACGAATTTATGAGGAAAGATGCTCCCAGTGCCTAAACTTGAAACTTAACAGCAAAATGATGTTGTACAACATGGTTTGTAACACTAAGGCCCATTTTTTGATGTTGATTAAAATTAGGGTGGTCCCCATTTTCACGGAAATACCAAAACTAACTTTTTTATTTTCAGAAATTTACGTTTACATTCTTGGACAAAGTTGTAGAAAATTTCATGGAATTTTCATATAAACATTTTTTGTAGCTTAAAAAATGAACATAAAACAATGAGCCTTCGTTTTTATTTCAAGTTTTACCACCATTTTTTTGAAGGTTAAAAATTGACCAATTTAGAGCAATTTTCCCTCAACAACTTAGGTTGTACCATAAAAAAAAATGTTTTTTTTGCCCTAACTTTTTCATTTCAATTCTAAATTAAAAGTTGTGTTAAGACGAGTTTTAGAACTTTTGAAGACGCGTACTTTGGTTCCCAAATTTTGCCGCTAGCTTCAACCAATCAATAGTTTTTCTATAGAAAATACACCCTTTTCAAATGTTGATTTCTATGATTGGGGCAAAAAAAAAGTTAAGACGTCATTTGGAAGGACAATTTATATTTTTCAACATATGTGAAAACTAGAGATATATTATTTCTGTATCTTGAGAACATTACATATGAATCTGGGATGGTTTAAGTAGTAAAACTCCAATAACTATTGATTGGTTAAAGCTAGCGGCAAAGTTAATGTATCAAAATACGTTCTTTAAAAGTTCTAAAACTCGTATGAACACAGTTTTACAATTAAAATTGAAACAAAAAATTTAGGGTAGAAAATCTTTTTTTTATGGTTCACCCTAAGTTGACGAGGGAAAAGTTGCTCTAAATTGGTCAATTTTTAACCTTTAAAAAAATGGTGGTGAAACATGAAATAAAAACGAAGGCTCATTTTTTATGTTGATTTAAATTAGGGTGGTCCCCATTTTAACGGAAATACAAAAACTAACATATTTATTTGCTGAAATAGACGTTTACATTCTTGGACAAAGTTGTAGCGCAAAAAATATTTTTTGTAGCTTAAAAATTGACCAATTTAGAGCTATTTTCCCTCATCAACTTAGGGTGCACCATAAAAATTTTTTTTTGCCCTAACTTTTTTATTTCAATTAAAACATTCCCCATTAATATAAAAGCAGGTCCAGGCAAAACTGGCCTGAAAATGTCGAAATTTGAAACTTGATAAAATTTACAAACATACTCAGTTTAACAAAATACGTATTTTGTCATAAAGATTCTGGACTCAAGAGTAATTTTTGAGAAGGGCTTATGTGTGTTTTTTAAACAACAATTTTAGGAAAACAGTTACTCGGAAATCGTTCGTTTTAGAGAAAAAGTGTCTGAGAAGAAATGGTTGGGAATCAAAATGTTCATGAAAAAAACTATACCATGAAATAATCATAATCATAATTTAAAATTCAAATTTTCAAGAAACTTGTGGAAAATATTCATGAAATTCATAATTTGTACATGAAATATATACATGATCAGAGATTTTTCGAACGGCGTTAAATGGACTACAAAACTTACGTCGTCTTTGACATGCCCTTTCTTTAAATGAGCGGTTAAAATGTTGTTGTTCAAGAAGGATTTTACAATTTTCCAGAGAACTTATCATATTTGATGATCTTTTATAACGAGCTCTGCTAGATCTAAAGATCTTCAGTTATTTCTTCACTATTGAGAGTATTCCGGTTTCATTGTTTGTTTTGTTGGCAATTAATTTTCATTGTGTGTTCTGTTGGCAATTAATTAAGTTTTATTGAAAGAAACCGCTATTTAAACCCATTGTGAGTGAGAGCACTCTTTGTCGGTATTAGTAACGAAAAATGTGTAAGCAATCCATGATTTCGGGTAGTGACGTAAAACTCCAAAAACAAGCGAATAATAACAAAACAAGTTACGTTTTTTTCCGTATCCTTTTAGTGCACAAAAAGGCATTTTTCAGCCGAAACCTTTTAAAAACTATACTAATTACTGAAAATAAACATTCCATCTTGTGATTTACTGCTGTTGTAAATTGCTGTTTTTGGAAATCTACGTCACGCATGTTTACAAAAAAACAGCTGTGAATCATCTCACAAACACAATGACAGTATTTTGCATTGCACTAATACAACTTAACCACTTCTTCTCCACCTGTATAGACCTCATTGCGTCCTAACAGCTGTCAACACGTTTTTTTTTATTCATTCGGGTCGGATCTGGATCCGCTTTAGATCCGTCCCAACATCATAGAGGTTCACTCTCAACTTTTTTCGAGGTCCAACCTGGATTCACTAATACACACAAACATGAACTCTCATAATGAAATGTTTATGTTTTGCACTAACACCATCATACTGACTCGACTCTGGATCCGCTTTCGTTCGGTAATTGCGAGTCAGAGTCAGACCTTATCCTGGTTTCACACCGAAAACGACATACAAATTTCTGGCGCCAGGTATCGAGCAACGGGAAGAAACGGAATTGCCTTCTAATATGACGGACGGCGTTTCAGATGCCAACTCAATCGAAGCTATTGCCGATTTATTTTGCATGCCAGTCAGGAGTGTTTGCTCCAACGAAATTCTTAACGAACAGGATATTGCACCTGCCACGAATAACGTTCCTCATATGCCTCTATTTGGAACTACATGTCCCGTCGATAGTACCACAATGGTTTCAATAGCAGAGCAGCATGAGTCGTTTACTGGATCTGGTTTTTATGGCTCACTGTTCCGGAAACGTTTGCTAAATACTCTCACGACGCCTATAACCAGAACTTTCAATTTGTCATTAACTTCAGTCGAATTTCCGACTGTTCGAAGGAATCTTTCGTTTGCCCTATTCACAAGAAAGAATGCAAACGAACTGTCGCTAAATACCGTGGAATTGCTTGGCTAAGTGCTAAACTCTTGGAACTAATTTTTCTGGAAAATCTGGTTCCGCATTGCTCACACATCATTTCACATGATCAACACGGATTTATGCCTAAGCGATCAACAACGACTTTTCTAATTGCCTTTACTTCGTTTCTTGTGCGTAAGATTCAACTTGCCCATCAACAAGACGCCATATACACGTCCTCTCCACGACAATCTTCTTGTTTGGCTTCGTTGCTTTATCAAGGCAGTCGATTGAGACCATTCTTTTTCTGTTGTATATGAACGGCGTGGACACTAATCCTCAAATGCTTCAATCTCTTATATGCGAGATCCCTGAACCTCTATTATGACCTAAAAATCGAAATAGCGATCCAAACCGGCAATGATGACGTCTATTTATGGATTCTTTCACCCAATCAGAAAAATCAGAAAAACCACTGCAATGAAGGTAAGCTCAATATTGCCATCAAAACGAACTCACTTCCATCAATGCTCCAACCATTAATTACCCTAATTCTTTACAAGTTCGAATCCAAAATCCCGCACCGCCTCGCTCACACAGGAAGCGATACTGCGACACCGATCCCCTGCTGGTACACAGTCAGAACAAACAAACTCATCACAAGATCTAGCGAAAAGCACACTCTTTAGAGCCTCACTTACCCACCACCACATAGCAAACAGACAAACATCGCAGCCTCGACCGAAGAAACCATGGATCGAACAAGACCAAGCTTCCCACCACCTACCAGATGTGTTCCCAACAAACCCGCTGAGAGGCAACACTGCACACAGTTTAAGGCGAAGACGACGCGCCAAAATGTCTGCAACACTCGACTCGCATGCTTAGGATAAATTGACAGCATTAATCTTCTTCCGGTCGGTCCCGAGTATGCAGGTCTTTGTCTTTCAAATTTTCCCCAATGCTTGTCCCACTCTTCAGAGGTGGTTTATTCGCAGGATTAAGACAACATCTCTGTTTGATTTCACTTACGAGCGGAGAAAAAAATGTTTTCAATAATTCTCCTACAAAGTATCGCACATAATTCAGTAGCGTATAACGGCGGCAAACAATGTAATTAAAGCATTCATTTTACTCTCAAGATTTCCCATCCGAGCATCGAACTTAAACTTTGTACTTCCTGGCTCTCGGTTTGAAAGTTCCAGTCGCAGTGTTAGAGCTATATTGGTTGTTAGCTCAGCTATTGGAGCAATTTGGATGTGATCCAAATTAGTTTGTATACGCTGCGGATATAATGGCTTCGCGGAGGTTGTTTTGAACGATGAAGAAAGTTATGCCTTATGCGCCACGAAATGGGGAAGCAGCTTCTTTTGAAAGGGGGTGCATAAACGACGTAACAGTTGAAGAGAAGCGGTGATTTTTTTAGCTAAGCACAACAAGTTCAAAGCTGTTGACAAATATGGTACCTCATTTACGGACGGAACTTTCACGGCATATGAACCCGCTATTTTGGGGAAGAACGGATGAAAAGAATAAATCTTGAAGCAAGAAAGGACTATACAGTTTCTATAGTTTATGTGTAACATTATATTTTTGTGAAAATGGTTATGCGTAGATGAAACAATCCTTGTAAAAACCTTTGTTGATGGATTCAATAAGTATAATTCTGTATTGTTTTGACACTGTCTTCCTGTAGTTTTTTGACAATCGTTAGATTTTAGAGTTCTATTTAGGTATCCGAATCCGTATCAACTCTGTCATGAGAGGATAGGCTATGTACACTACCAATCATAAGTATGGACTCGCTTGGAAAAGTATTGTACTAAACTTTTCGAGCTGATGCAATATTCAACACTCAGTTGAATGTTGCACCAACTCGAAAAGTTTAGCACCTCCTAAATACAGGTACATTCATGATATTATATTTCACGAACCTTAATGACTCACAATAAATTCAAGTGATTCAGGTCTAACTCGCTACATATTAATGCGATTAAGGTCTTGTTCATACCCCAATTTTCCCATCGTTAAAATTGTTATTCCTATTAACCTCGAGACGACCGCGAGTAATCGGTTCTATCCCCTTTACCTTAGTTCTAAGATAACTGATGTATATAAACATGAAAACTTGGCTTTGTAAAGTTGATTCGATTGAGCCTGTACAAATAAATGAATCCGTAAAAAAAAAGGTCTTGTTCATTTCATATTCATGTCATTCAATGCTGACTCACTTCATTTTCAAGTGATTCAGGCCTGACTCACTTCATATTTAAGTGATGCAGGACTGAATCACCACAAATTCAAATAATTTAGGAAAGGCTTGAGTGATCCATAAAAGATTAAACTCAAATTCCCGTTATTCAGGTCCGATCCACTTAATATGCAGATGATTCAGGTCTGATTTACTTCATGTTGAAGTGAATAAGGTGTTATTCACTTCGCCATACAAGTAAATCATGACGAACTCACCTCAAATTAAAGTGATTCATGACTGACTCACCACACATTCAAAGTCTGATTCACTTCAAAGTCGATATTCAAGTCTAATTCACTTCATAGTCAAGGCTGACTCACTTCATATTTTAGTCAGGACTTTGACCAAAACGGAACGTTATCTGACGTGGTTTGGCCGGCGCAATCACTGGATCTAAATCTAATCAAACTGCTATGGGATGAGCGCCGGTCCAGCGCACGAGGTAAATGCTTCCTCAGAACACTTGTGGGAGTGCCTACAAAACGCTTGGCAGGATATCTCGAATGACACATTTCGGAAACTCATTGAACGAATGCCGAGAATTCATACGGCTGTTGTTAGAGCAAATGGAAAGTATTTCGAGGAATTGGAGTTACTACAAACTTCAAATTTTACTACGGCACGGTTTGCAACATAGAATATCTTACCTTTGAGCTTGATCCATTCTTTTGAAATTTGAAATAAACAACTTCTGATAGAACAACAATTAAGTAAACTCATTTTTTGCCACTCATCTTCTCCACCATTCGGATGTCTTTGAACAACGTTGTCTTAGAATCAAGTTGAAAATGCTCAATTTTCCATACTCAATAGCTCCAGGTAGCGGTAAAACTGCGAACTGAACGAGCCACCATTCAATTGCCTTTGACCTCCTGAATAACTTTGCCAAAGACTTGAACTTTCTAGCTTATCAGAATCACGAGATGGAACATGTTGAAAATGCTAAATCTTCTATGGTGACTAGCGCCACGTACCGGTGCAGTTCCAAACCCTCTTTTAAATTTTCTTGACCTTGCACACCTTTGTAGATATTAAGGGTTACGAGATGTAGCAACATAAATGTACTAAATATTGGACTCGGAAAAAATTCGACAATTTCGTGGGTAAAAATTGATGATGTTCTGAGTAATACTGGTTTAGAGTGTTATGTTAATGTGTGCAGAATTTTAATGCAATTTGTCTAGTAGTTTTCAAGATGCATTCGAAACAAGAAGAGCTACGCCAGCAAATCCTGGGCGTGGTGATCGATAATCCTGGTCAGTCGCACAGATGGATCGGCAAAAGGCTTGGAATCCACCATTCCACCGTGTCCAGCGTTGTGAAGATGTTCCAGGAGACGAAAACCATCGAGCGCTGGAAGCGGCCGAAAACCGAAAACGGAATACCCAGAGAAGGCACTGAAGATAAGGCAATATTTTAAGAATAACCCGAACCTTTCCACCCGAGACGTGGCCAAAAAGTCAATTCGTCGAAGTGGTTCGTCCAGCAGACCATGAAGCGGGCTGGGCTACGTGTTTTTAAGGTCAGGTAGGCGCCAAACTGGACTGACAACCACAACACGTTGGCCAAATTGCGTGCGCGGAAGCTGTAGCATGAGTGGCTGGTCAAGCCAGGCTGTCTTGTCCCGGATGACGAGACATATATCAAGGCGGGCATCAAATAAATCCCCGGCCTCGAGTTTTTTGTCGGTACGTCCCGCATGGAGGTTCCGGAAAAGTTCCGGAAGAGAAAGATGGGCAAATTCGCGAAGAAGTACCTGTTGTGGCAGGCGATCTGCAGTGCGACGGTACAGCAAGCCGTTCGTTACAACCGCACCATAAACGGCGGATTTATCGAGAGGAATGCTTGCGAAGCACTTGCTGCCATTCCTTCGCTCTCACCGTGTCCCACGCTGTTCTGGGATCGCTCGTGTCATTACGCCAAGCCTGTAATGGATTGGTACGAAGCGAAGGGCGTTAATGTGGTCCCGAAGAAGGCGAACCCGCCAAATACACCAGAAATTCGTCCGATCGAAAAGTTTTTTGGGCGATAATGAAGAAGAAGTTGAAGAAAAGCGGAAAAACATTCAAAACCTATGAAGCTTTGAAGAAAAACTGGGAGAAATTGTGTAAGGAAGATGGACAAAGCCTCGCCCAAGATCTCATGAGCAGTGTTAAGAGAAATGAACAAGCATTAAGCTTGGAGGAGGAAATTCAATAAATAAATTATTCCAAAACATAGCTAATATATAGTTTTTCAATCCCTGAAAATTTGAAAAGTATCCGATTTAAAATGAATTTTTGGTGATCATTTTTGTGTGTCTCATTTTTTCCGGGTCCAGTCTTTAGTATTTAAGTGAGGCTAAATTTTTTGAGGGGTGATGCAACTGAGTGTTGCAATGCTTTTCCAAGCAAGTCCGTACTTATGACTGGAAGTGTATATGTTTTTGATATTCTCTGATGTTTTTATTTGGCCGTTCTTATGAAGGCTCTAACACCAGTTTTAGTCGACCCGAGTTTATTTTTCGTTAATTTGCTGATGGTTGGGTCGATTTTGAGCCAAGTTAACCTCCAAAAATGGCACAAGGTCAGAACTGAAAAAACGGCCACAACAGAAGCATGACATGTATGAAGAAGCATAATATGCTCGACTTAAAATCTGGACGGACTGATTATTTTCTTTACAGCACTCCTGGTGGTCGGCTGTTGAATGTTTTAACAGCAGACAGCAGGAAACTATCTTTTTTCAGTGGTAGGAATTGTGTGGCGAGAAATTACGATTTAGATAAATTATGTCAGATGGAAGCCAAAGGAACGATATTGCCCACGTTGAAAATCCAGATTCAAACATTATGAAATTGTTCAATTTGATAAATATCCCGAAACGTTTCCGTGGGTGGGGAAAACTATTGCTTGGAATAATCAAAGTAACTTATCGTCAACTGCATTTGAAGGTGTTGCAAACAATTAGCGCAATCTCAGGACTTTCGGATGGAGACATTTCTACGAAAATTGCTGAGAAAATGATGAGCTCTGAGGTTGACAAAAGCGGTTGTCTCCAGAAGCAGATTCTGCCCTCCATAAAGACCGATCCGGTGACATTTTGGCCGGATCTTGCGATTTGACACTCAAGTCGTAAAGTAAAGTCGTATGGTACAATGACAACGGAGTCCAGCTTGTTCTGGAACCCCTCAATCCGCCCAATTGTCAGCAGTTCAGGCACATTGACAACTACTGGGCAATTATGAAGAGGAAACTTAATTTAAAAAAATACAGTCATCAAAACTGCAGCTCAAATGAAAAATTTATGGGATAAATAGTGGTATTTTTCACCAAAGAGTGCATTTATTTTGACTGCTCAACTGTTTTATTACATTCAAACAATCTCAAGCTAAGGCTAATTTCTTGTATCCAGATAATGAGTGAATAAAGTTTTACTTTTCGTCGTACTCCTGGGTACAAAATCGATCTCCCGCGTTTTTGAGCAATCCCTTTGACTGAACCTTCATCTTCTATGATAGTTGACCGAATTTCCGCCTCCAGTTTTTCTCTTTACTCTCTTTGTCGTTTCTATCTCAGTCGCATAAGTTTTTTCGCAAACGTTCTCTCCACCAAGCTCCCAACTGATGTGTACACTCTGTTCTTTGTTGCTAATTCCGTATTGTCCATGCATTTCCTTTTGCTCTCATCATTTCTACTCTTGAGTTTCTGTTTGATTCTAGTCTCATTCTCATGCAATGGAATATCTTCCAATTCACTGTCATTGTGATTTCTTTCTCCTAGTGTACAATATTGTTACTATATCTTCCTCACTCTGTTTTTGTCTTCCCAATAGTTGCACCCAATAAGATACTCAAATTTTCATTACTTTTCATGTTTTGTGTACTTAACTACCTCAGGCTTAAATCACCGTAAAAAGGCTGTTAAATCTACCTCTCTCTGCGATCTGAATCCAGAAACTCTACTCAGGTAACCAATAAGCATTAGCATATGCCGTTAATCATCCCTGAATCTGCATTTTAGATGCTTCAAGCATTATATCAGCATCTTCAATACTATCTGCTGTAAAGTTGGAATCCAAATGCTGTTTAAATGCTTGAAGCCTGTTTTGAGCATTTCGAATACAAAATAGCATTGATGCTGCATTATCATAGCATTGCAGTAAAGCAGCCGTATATTGGGCCAAAAGCAGCATTTATGTTGCATTTAAGGTAACTTAATTACTTGATAGGCTGCCGTAACGACACTTTGGTAACCTGGATGCACTTGAAGATTTTCTTCAACTTGTAAAATCCGATGCTAACGAAAAAAAGATTCGAACTACTCTGTTAAATTACACCTTTCAATCCTTTTTACTATAAACGTCGCACCCGGTTACCAACCGCACTCTCCTATCATCTTAAGTTTGCTAGGACACGGACTAATCTCCTGCTATCGACCGACGTTCAAAAATTCCGACCGTTCGCTTCCACGTCTTGACACTAAGTAATTCAAACTAAACAAACTCTTTATCTGGGAAAATCAAATTGGTCGTCTTAAAAGGACGGATTTCCAACGGTCGATTTTTGATCAGTCTCCTTTGAAACAACGCATAATTTAGCAACACAAGCGTCACATAAGCAAGTTATAAGCAGATAGTTGAAATCAATTATCTGCTAATAACTCATGCCAAAGGCGTTCCGTTTAAAATCCGCACACATTCAAATTGCTCTAACTTGTGATCCGTTGGGTAAAATTAATAGAAATTTTGCGTAGACATAGTTTATTGTGTAAACACTTTCTGTGAGTTAACTTCATTCACAAGTTTTGCACGAGTACTTCGAGAATAAGGATTTGTCGCATCGTGCCATCGAAAAAATTAGGAACCGTGAATTACACGTTGTGTGGTATCATCAAACGGTTCGAAGAATGTCTGGCTGATGATCGGAAGCAAAAATACAAAAAAAAAAACCGTCAGGTCAACGAGTACGGTCAAAAACGCGTGGTTGGGGCCTTTAAACGGAAACTAAATGCCTCAGCTCAAGATGTAGCTGAACAGTTGTATGTGTTGTATGTTAACTTTCGCGCAGAATTCCAAGAAATTAAGGATCAGAAGTCTCCAAACCGTGAAGAGAAACAGAATACGGTCGCAAAAGCCGTACGCGGAATTTGTATGACCAGAAGTTAGCGAAACGCAGTCTTCTGCGTAATTAATGACGACACAAATGTGAAGGCGGATATCAACCAGAATCCAGGAAACCTATATGAAACTGCCAAGGATAAGTGTGATGTTCCCGAGAACCTCCGGAGACCGATGATGTCGAACTTCACCAAGAAGTTCTTAATGTGGCAAGCGTTTTGTACTTGCAGAATGCGGGGAGTCCACTTTTCATTACCGCAAGCACCGTTAATGGACAGGTTTATTTGGAATAGTGTCACCAACGGGCCTCACTCTTCTGAAGGCTCACGACACGGAGGACGTGCTAGAGTGGTACGAATGATGCCCCCTCTAACACTCCGGAACTGCGGCCAATCCAGGGCCTAAGTAGGAAAGCAACTTTTTTTTGCCAACATTCATTTTTATTCATCAATATATTCTCCTAATAGAGTAATACAATCACTCCAACGTTTCTCTAGCTTTTCGATACCACCGGTGTAGAACGATTTCCAAGACCTTCAAAATATGCATCAGTTTCAGCGATCACTTCCTCGTCTGAGCCAAATCTCTTTCCACGGAGCATGTTTTTGAGTTCTGTGAAGAGCCAGTAGTCGCTGGGGGCCAGATCTGAAGAATACAGTGGATTTGGTAGCAAGTCCAAACCCAATTCGACCATTTTGCGGATGTTTTTACCGACTTGTAACACGGTGCATTGTTTCATTTTTCTTCTTCAAATGAGGCCTTTTCTGGACGATTTCGGCCTTCAAACTATCCAACAAATCGATGTAATAGTCGCTGTTGATTGTTTTTCATATTCCAAGTAGTCAATGAGTAAAATTCCATGCGCATCGCAAAATACAGAGGCCATTACCTACCCAGCCGATGTTTGAGTCTTTGGACGCTTTGGACGGCAAAAACTCCTTCTTATTTCGCGTGAACATCTCGAAACAGCTCTTTGAATCATCGATTCGTTGTTGCTTGTGCACTGGTGTTAGCAAACGCGGCTTCTATTTGGAAAACAGCTTTTTCATACCCAAATGTTCGTGTATTCTGGTGTAAACACTTTCTTTTGATACCTTCAGAGTGTCAGCTATCTCTTGTAACTTCACTTTGCGATTGCCCATGATGATTTTCAGGGTTCTTCAATATTTTCCGGAATAACTGCCTCATTTGATCAGCATCATCGGTGTCCCTACGATCACGTTTGCGCAATTGGTAAACCATCGTTTTCGATGAGACAGAGTCCGGATAATATTTTTTAAGCCAAGTTCGGGCTTAAATGGTGTTTTTACCCATAAAAAAGCAATGCTATATCAACACGGAAACAAATCCGGTTCTGTTTTCATGAATAAAAAGTCATGAAACGAACTTTCATCTTATTTTGTGAATTCATGACTCTTAATCATGCAAGTCATGGACTTAGAAAGTCTTGTTTTGCCTCTAATATAGAGTTGTATAATGAGCTTCATTAGTCAAGAGTCTTTTCAAGAAAAAGTATAGCGTAGTGAGTACAACCACCAAGTACTGTTGTAGTTCCCCACATCATCACCAGGTTCGAATCCTAACGGTGGGTTTATTTTTTTGTATACATTCAGAGTCGATAAAGTAGATTTGCCAGATTCATGAACAAAGTTTTCAGTATCAGGAATTCAGCTCATGGTTTAGACCCGATTTATTCATGATTTCATTGCGGCAAGAAAACAGTTCATGTCATCATGAATATGGTTCATGGTGAATATTCATAACACGAAAACACAACATATTCATAGAATCATGACCTGTTTTTCTCGTTCAGAGGAACACATTATTTCCCGTGAACACTCTAAATTGCTTTGAATCCATCGTTTTTAAAAATCACAAAAGTAGCGTAATATTTTGAAGGCTGGTGCTTCTGAAAAATGGATAGCTTATTAGTGGCGCCATTTGGTAGTTAGGCATGGAACTTATTGACCGATGTGTTGTAACCCGTCAGCCTTGCGAGTTTCTCGTGGACAAGTAAAAATAATGTAGAAGGAGATGTTCGCTCATCACCATGAATGAACATTAGTGTTTTTCGCTAGAATGAAAGATATGAAGAGAAAGTGTTGAAAGTTCCGTCAGTGTGCGGCAGGCTTGGAAATAGAACAGATGTTTAGGAAGATGTTCCAAGCCTGCCGCACACTGACGGAACTTTCGCTGACTCGGGGTGTTGTGTGACGGGTATCTCGCAACTTGCCAAAATCTGTCGGAAAATATTGCGTCGCACGACAGTTACTAACTACTACCTGCCGTAGATTCTATTGAGCACACAATTTCCCTGTCGCATCCAAAAACCAAAGTTTACACCATAAACCGCCAACTAATGCACACCCTATGCACACTTAAGCTATTTTCTACTTAACTGACTCGCTCACTATGAGGGAAAATGGGGAAAAATCTAAATAAGTAAATTGAAGATTCTTCACGTTTTTTATTAACGTTCACCTGAACTTTCACACTACGGCGCGACAACTCTACTGGACCAATCTCGCCTCTTCCTTAAACCAGAACAAAGTGATCGAGTCCAGATCCAAGCTCCTCAGATCAACCATGAAATCTGTGTATCTCCATCACTGGGAATCACGCAAATCCACGAAGTGGAATTTCGTGAATGTCGCTAATCGCCTTTACGCACACCACTTCCCTATTTGTAAGGAGAAAGCACTCCTTTTCCTTTGTGGAAACGGGCTACAAACCCGAAGATGTACAAAAGCAAGGGGGGTCAACGATACTTGAACCTAGGTCGATAGCCGAGACTCGCACATGGTAAAGTCCGTTTGGCTGACGATTTACACTCGGTGCCAGAATTCAACAAGGCACTCATTTTTCTTGTTGTATGCGAGGTGGAGCAAATGAATAAATGAACTCTAAAACTAATGATACTCAAGATAAATGAACTATTTACCAGGGGTAATTCAAGAGATATTTCAACATCTCTTTAATATGTACAATTTTATTAAATCTACTAAATTATAAATTCAATCCTAGAGGGTTTTGAGCTGTTTAGTGGAATACCTGTAACTAGAAATTAGAAGAAGAATTAGTATCTTCCATTTAATTCCAACTACCTTTGCTTATCTTCGACAGATACGCGTATTTCGTCTACAATGTGCAGACTTCTTCAGTGTCTCGTACAGTCGAGTTATTAGTACGAGACACTGAAGAAGTCTGCACATTGCTGGACGAGAATACACGTATCTGTCGAAGATAAGCAAGGTAGTTGGAAGTAAATGGAAGATACTAATTCTTCTTCTAATTTCTGGTTATAAATTCAAATTCGTGGTACCGCCACAGTGTTACGTGCTTAAAAAAAACAAATCCTCCAAACTGGTCAGAACTTCACCCAATAGGAAGTACTGGGCTCAAGTTAAGCGGAAACTCCTCGAAATTAAAAAGAAAGCATAAGGTACCGATGATTTCAAGAGAAGATGGAGAATCGTCACGGTGAGCATATCTGAGGATACAGAAAGGACACAGAAAGTTCGAGAATTTCACAGAAAGAAGGATTAAAATCTTAGTCAACTGTTTCTGTTAGTTAGTCAACTGTTGAAAGAGCTAATAATAGAGTTATTGTGAAATAAACAATCAATTTGGTTTTATTATGCATTAATTTTTTATGCAGCTTTTATTTTGGTGTCCAAAATCAAACGTGGACAGGATTTGTATCGTTTACTGCTGCACATGAGACGTTCCTTGTTTACAGTTGCAATCAGTCATAGGAAAATACTGTACATTTAGTAAATTTTCTCTGCATAACGAAATTTTAAGACATCACCTTACATTTGCATTAATTATGGCAAAAATTATGGACATCGATCGTGAATTGCCTTAGAAATTAACGTTCAAAGTCTACACCAATTTCATGACGCTCCTAAGTAGTCCTACGTCAAAATTATGCCAATAGTCCGTTATGCCAAATCACCCTCGATTTTTACACAGTTCCATGCAACTATGCAATAACTTCATCCCTGGCCCTGGCCAGTTCTCGTTTACAAATTCGTTATACGTAACACATGGGTTTCAAGGATAGGAAGCATAGTTCAAATCCATCGGATTCACAGATATGCATATCCACATTCGATAAAGGGAAAAATCCATTCCAATTCAGAAGCACAACCACAAGCCATATTTCAAACGCACTTGCCAGCTACCTGATGTACGCGATAATCGACACAATATTAATTACCCTCCTCCCCACCTGGCGCGGTGGACAGTTGGATATCCCACCGTGGCATCCATTATAACAACATGGTCGGTTACAAATAAAACTGTCGTTGTTGTAACGTTTTAAAACCTGAAAATAAATAAATAATTACCGGCCATTAATCATCAACTGTTGGGTAATTGATTCTTAACCCCCCTTCTGCAAGAGAAATTCTTCAAAAAATGTCCACTTTTCATACCGATTTTCCACGCCGAGCAGGACGCCGCCGGTTGGTTTCCCGCTGTGATAAATGGTATCGACGTTTAATTTATAGTTACTTCACCAGCATGGATCTCCTGGGGCAAAAATTTAAGGCCAGAATCCGAACTTCGTGGTTTCCAGTGCGCAACAACCTGGAAAGCCTCAGCCAGGCCCATGTGTTTATGAAAGTGTTCGGATTATTGCCCTACACCATCGCCGATAGGGTCAATGGCACGATAATTCTCTCCATTTCCGATTTAATAGTGCTGGTATTGTTCACTGCATTCCGGGTTTATGGCATTGCAAGTGGTCTGTCAACTGGGGTGTGGAAAACGGTTTTGGAGCCCGAATCGGTTGTCATCATGTACGGAGTTGGGTTCACCATGTTCTTCAACATGATTCTAATCACTTTTACTCCGTTTTTCGTCATGTACCATTTGCGGAGGGTTGAAGCCATGCTACGGGATTTTGAGGATTTCGATGATGAACTGGGCCGGCTCGGATATCCAAGAGATCATCAGTACTATCACTTCACAATCACGGTGTTTTTGACGCTGTGCATGGTTGCTTTGGGGATGATGATGGCGATAACACTCATTTTACGTGAAATTAGCGGTCAATCGGAAACGGTGGTTTTCTTGGGGAATTTCAACATCTCCACCTTCGGCTACACGCTCTTTCATACCGTGTTGAATGTGATGATTCTGGGAGTGCATAGCAGGTTAGAACTGATTACCCGATGCACGGCCGAGCTGATGGAAGATGGGGGATGGCACCAGCAGGAGCCACGACAACAACGGCGGCAGAGAGATGAACTGGTGATTCGATTGGCCAAATTGTACGACAAGCTTTGCGACGCCGCCGATGGAGTGAATACTGTGTTCGTCAGTCCGGTTAGTGTGAATTCTGCTCCGACAAACTCTGACAATTTCCAAGTTCCCCTGTTTCAGCTTTCAGCTTATTTTTCAATTTATCAACGTATTTTTCGTCCACCTGACATCCGCCTTCGCCGGGCTGCGTGTCCTCCTGAGCCAAGCAACGCCGAGAGAGACGGTCCACACAGTGATCTATATATGCTGGTCGTTCTATTTCAACATTTTCGTATTCCAAACCATTTTCTACATCGCTGCTCTACGCTATCAAAAATCCAAGCTCGTGGCCGTCGTTCACCGCTGTCTCAACCGGCCGCACAACGAAGCCATCATTCAACGATTCCATCAACTGTCGGAACAAATTACAAGTCGAACGCCGCAAATCACCTTCTTCTTCTTCGATCTTCACCCTTCGATAATCGTTCAGGTAATTGACCGTTGTTTCCCAGGGGGACGATTTTTCTGGTAATTAATCCACATTTTCACAGGCCTGCGGAGAGCTGGCAACCTATCTGTTGATATTGGTTCAGTTCGACTCGCAGTAGAAGGCAGAAACAAAACACATGCACATTGATTGATTGTCACCTGGCACGGATGTTTAATTAGGGAGAAAATTCACCAATAGGTCCTAATTTCCTCAGTGTTTGACATGAAGTGGTACAGAGTGGACAATTTCTATGAGACATGGCGTCCTATCTATCGATTATTGCGCTTGTTTAGCCTGACAACGATGACGTACAATTTCCGGGATCAAACCGCCGAACGCACCTCAGCGGATCAGACCTTGTTGGTCGTGGGACTGCTCATCCCTTCGCTGACGATGTACCACACTTGGACTTACTTCAAGGATCGGATGATTACTCTGACCAACTCCCATATCATCAGTGCGGGGCGGTTTGGAACCTTGCTAGTGATCATTATCGCACACGTGGGAACAGTCATCAGCTATTACGTCAATGCCTATAGGATTTCCCAATTCCCAAGGGATATTCAAAAAATCGATCAACAGGTCATAGTTAAACTCATTTTCGAATCTTGAATCCTGTTCATGTTAGGTATTTTTATTTTTATAGATAGCGAAATATTTCAAGTACGCCTGGAACTACCAGTCAGAACACTTCCGTATTGTACTGTTCCTAATATTGCGATACTCGACCTGGGTAATAATAGCTCGAATTTTCGGCTACAATGCGCCCCTCCATGAATTGAACTGGTTCAACACCTTAAGCCTGGGATTTTCCTTCATGTGGGTAAACGTAGGCTACCAAACCAAACTGTTCGGCATACTCATCATGCTAGCAGTAATGCGTAAACGATTCTCGGTGCTGAACGAGCAAATGTGAGGTTAAAATTAGGCACCCAAATTTGAATTGTCTAATTTCAGCTTGAAATTCCTTAGGATGACAATATCTGAAGATCGAGGACCCACAACTGATTCGCGGGAACTACGCCGGCAGATTTCGAAAATATCCATCATCTACGGTCAGTTGAGCGACGTCGTTGATGAGTTCAACAGTTGCCATTCTTCTATGCTTATGATGGTTTTGGCCACGGCCTTTGGACTCGCCGTTTTCTCGACATTTGCCATGATCCATTCGTACGCTGCCAATGTAGGTGGTTTAGTTTTCCGTGTGGCTTGGGCCAATATGTTGTTTGATATGTTTCTAGTATCGATTGTGCTGTACATCCTTGTCTACTCAGTGAGGGTTAATAGCGAGGTAAGTCGTCATTTACTGGTGGAGATCCCACGTGGAAGCTTACCATCCGATCATTTGTAGTGCAGCCGAATTGCAGTGACGGTTCACAAGGCCATCGGATATCGATCATACGACCGGCAAATTTGCCAACAGCTGCGGAAGATGTCACAAAAGATGGAGCATCATAAGCCGAAGATTTCGTGCGGTTTATTTGACTTCAATGCTGAGCTGATATACACGGTAAGGAGTTGCTTTTAGGATTTCGATTTACATTTAATCAAATATGATTATTCCTCAGATTATCGGATCGCTGAGCACCTATTTGCTTATTTTGTTGCAGTTTGACCTCGCTAACTTCAGTCAGTTTTGAGAAGTTTCAGTTGCTTTGAAAGCACCCATAGTTGGTAACTGTGTTATCAAGTGGTTTGAAATATGAAGATTTTCAAAACGTTTTTACGGACCCATGGTTATTGTAGCTTTAACATATAGAAGCTGCTATACCGGTACATATGATCGATAGAATGCGTGTGTAAGAAGAGAGCGTGTTTGAATCAGTTAAGTGGGCAACGGTTTGACCACAAATGGTCGTAAGGGAAATATACCGTACCTTTTAAGGCATATGTTGTTGTTAGTGAAATTTTAACTATAGAATATCGACTATCGACTGTCAATTTTATTTAAACCAAATCCTTAATTAATCCACCGATGGTGAGACTGAACCCTTCCCACACTTCATAAGATATTCCGTATAAAGGGTGTCTACAATTAAATTGCATCACTTTAAACTCGTCCTCAAAAACAAGTCTCTGAACCGATTGTCATGAAATTTGCAGGGAATAAAAAACTATGTATAATCTTGGTTTAAGTATTTTTATTTCACTGTAGTTCTTTACCAAATCCAAAAGCCCAAACTTTCTTCTTAATACCACGCATAAGATTTTGTACAACCCTTGAACCGACATTTTTTTCCGCTTTCAACCATGACTTCAACACTTCCTGTTCTGTAGTGACAGCCTTAGGATGCTTACGATGTTCGTGCTTCATTATAGCCCAATATGTTTCAATTGGCCACAACTCTGGAGAGTTTGGGGGATTAAGATCCTTCGGCACGAAATTGGCTCCATTCGTCTTGTATCACTCCATAACATCCTTAAAGTTATGACAAGAGGCTAGGTCCGGCCAAAAAATTGTAGGAAAGTTGTGTGTTTTGAGAAACGGTCATGTATTGACCAATTACAGTTGAAGTTGTCACGAAAGGCTTGCTCCGTTTACCTCACGAACAAATCCCCTGCCAAATCATGAATATCTTGGGGAACTTTGACACTTGCTGTTTCCTGAGAGACTCTGGAACATCGAACTTGTCTTTTGCAGTCACACAGCAGTGTGGATTCGTCAACATTTGTGTGTACAGCTTCACGCACGTATTTTAGCTGTCCTATTTTGTTTTGCACTGCGGTTTGGAGCTTTTTGAACTTTGAAATAACGAAGCCCCGCTCGTTTCTTGGGTTTTTGCACGAAACTTTTTGTCAAGTGCAGCTTTTTCGCGACATCCCGAACGGAATAGTTGGGTTTGCGTTTAAAGACAGCAACCACTTGCTTGTGATCCCACAGTACGGAAAACTTTTTCTACCACTCACCTTTTTCCGATCGACAGTTTAACGTTCCTCGTAACACGAGACACTGTAGACTAGAGAATTTCCAATATCATTCCGATGGCTCGGTGTGAAAGAAGGGGGTTGTCGAGGTGCGTGTGACAAATGTACTTGGGCACTTGCTGTTCCTTCGACTCCATTTTCGAAACTACGACACATTTCACAATGAAACTCACGAAGTGTAAACAATACACGCTGAGATCATTTCACACAAAATTTCGTTGAAATCAACCCAAAGGGCGAAATGTTACAGCTCATTGAAAGTGATGCAATTCAACTGTTACTTACCTTACCAATCAGACTAAGGCCGGCGTGGCCTCTGCTGTGCACAGAAGTTGGCTCCATTCTATTCGGTCCATGGCTGTCACTCGCCAGCCTCGCTGTCTGCGGAGGGTCCGCAGGTCACCTTCTACTTGATCGATCCACCTTGCTCGTTGCGCGCCTCTTCTTCTTCTACCTGTCGGTTCGTTTTCGAGAACCATTTTCACAGGACTGTCGTCCGACATTCTAACGACATGCCCAGCCCATCGTAGTCGACCGATTTTTGCGATGTGTACGATGGGAGGTTCTCAAAGCAACTTGTGCAATTCGTGGTTCATTCGCCTCCTCCACGTTCCGTCTTCCATCTGCACTCCACCATAGATGGTACGCAGCAACTTCCGTTCAAAGACTCCTAAGGCGCGTTGGTCCTCCACTAGCAATGTCCATGTTTCGTGGCCGTAGAGAACTACCGGTCTAATCAATGCCTTGTAGATGGTCAACTTTGTGGTTCGGCAAACTTTGTTCGATCTTAGCGTCCATCGGAGTCCAAAGTAGGAACGATTGCCAGCCATAATGCGCCTTTTAATTTCTCTGCTGGTGTCGTTATCAGCGATCACCAATGAGCCCAGATACACGAATTCGTCTACTACCTCGATTTCATCACCGTCGATCTGAACTCGTGCTAGGAGGCTAACATTGTCTTTTCGTGAGCCTCTTCCCTTCATGTATTTTGTTTTCGACGCATTAATCACAAGCCCAATCCTACCAGCTTCAGCCTTAAGTCTGATGTACGTTTCCGCCATCGTCTCAAAGTTACGTGCTACGATATCAACGTCGTCGGCGAAGCCAAATAGTTGGACAGACTTCCTGAAGATCGTGCCACTCGTGTCTATCCCAGCTCTTTGAATCACACCCTCCAGTGCAATGTTAAACAACAAACACGACAACCCATCACCTTGCCGTGCTTTGATAAACCGCGTCAGTTTTTTTTCCAGAAATCCATATTCGTGCATGATTTGCCATAGCTGGTCTCGATCGATTGTATCATATGCTGATTTAAAGTCGATGAAAAGATGATGTGTGGGCACGTTTTATTCGCGACATTTCTGCTGCACTTGCCTAATCGCGTAGTAGCGCAGGCACCCATGAATCCCGCTTGGTATTGCTCCACGAACTCCTTTGCAATTGGTGACAGGCGGTGGCACAGTATTTGGGAGAGCAACTTGTAGGCAGCGCTCAGTAGCGTGATCGGACGATAATTGCAGCAATCCAGCTTGTCGCCCTTTTTATAGATGGGACACACTATTCCCTCCATCCGATCCTCCGGTAAACATTCCTCCTCCCAAATATTGGTAATTACCCAGTGCAGCGCTCTGGCCATTGCTTCACCACCGAATTTTAATAGCTCGCTTGGGAGTTGGTCAACACCTGCGGCTTTGTTGTTTTTTAACCGACCAATTTCCTCCTCAACTTCCTGAAGGGTTGGGGTCGCGGTCCTGTCATCTTCTGCGCGTGTTCCTAGATTCATTTCGTTCGCTGTAACATTACCGTTCAGGTGCTCGTCGAAGTACTGCTTCCACCTTTCAATCACCTCACACTCTCCTGTGAGAAGGTTGCCATCCAGGTCTCTGCACGTATCAGCTTGTGGTACGTAGCCTTTTCGCAAGCTGTTCAACTTCTCATAGAATTTGCGTGTGTCGTTAGCACGGTACAGTGCTTCCATTGCTTCGCGATCTCGATCTTCCACATGGCGCTTTTTCATTCGAGAATTAGAATTTTACCTGTTCAGTGCCTGTCGATACCGTTCCAAATTCGCTCTCGTACGGTGTTGCAGCATTCTCGTCCGTGCTGTGTTCTTCTCCTCTACTAACTGCTTGCATTCGCCATCAAACCAGTCATTTCTTCGATTCGGTGCAGAATTACCTATAGTGTCACTAATGCAGTGCTACCAACGGCGGTTCGAATATTTCTCCAGCCACCCTCATGAGTAGTAGCGCCAAGTTGCTCTTCCGTTGGTAGAGCTGCTTCTAGCTGTTGCGCGTATTCCTGGGCAATTTCAGTTTCCCGTAGTAGCTCAATGTTATGTCGTGGTGTCCGAATTCGACGCGTGTTGTACACCGTCGAGAGTTTTGAGAGCATACATACTGCAACTAGGTAGTGGTCCGATGATTTTCTGTTCGTTGGTCAGGTGATCTCCAAGTGGCTTTGTGGATGTCTTTACGGGGGAAGAAGGTACTTCGAACTACTAACCACGGGAGGCCGCAAAGTTGACGCATCGTTTGCCATTACCGTTCGATACGGTATGCAGGCTGTTAGGTCCTATTACCGGTCTGTACATTGCCTCCCGTCCTACCTGAGCGTTCATGTCACCAATGACGCTTTTTACGTCCCGCTGCGGGCAGCCATCATACACAAAAAGAGTAGGCTATGCCTTCGGACAAGTTTGACGTACGTTTTTAACTGTTCCAGGAAAAAACATAATTTAATGGAAATCAATCCTAAATCCAAGTTTGTTCAGTACTTTAGTGTGCTAGTTCCTTTCACAATATTCGGAAAACCCGGGAACCTCCCAACCCGGACCCACCATAGACGCTGAACAAAGGACAGAAAGCAGAATCGAAAACGAATTCATAGAAACCAGAAGATCTATTTTTGAGGACAAGCTGAGGACTCAGTACATGAACATGTACCATTGCCAATCACAGGAATACAGTAAAAGAAATTTTTAATGGAACCGAGGACAAAATCCAGCATCAAGTCTGAATAGTGCTAAAAGTACCGCACCATTTCATTTGACTCCTTTTTACTCATCTATTGTTTTATATTCACTACTCCTGCTTGATTATGAGACTGGATCCTGAATGCTTTGGTAGGCTGTAGTTTTGGTAAGTTGTATCTATCACATTTCAATGGATCCTTTATACTTTACAACCATTGCATATTGCATTAATTAAAACGCCGGGTGTGAGTGACCAATTTCTACCGAATTTAAGCGATTCGGTGGCACTTTGCACTCATTGGAGCATCCTTCTGTTTGAAGGCTCGTTTCCTAACCATTTTTCAGCTCATGTGACTGGACGAAGATTCATTGGATAATAATTGGGTGATATCCTACCGTTACAAGCTATGTATTAATATATTTTTCAAGTATTTTTCATTGGTAAGTAATACTTTCATTCATTCAATTTTAACCAAATTTAATCAAAGGTAAACTCTCACTAAATACGCGTCAATCAAGCATTGCACATACGCTTGATTGAAAGTTTCAGTATGTCACTACTGGAGCGGGGCTTATTGTGTACGAAGATAGCTTCGAAATGCTTGCGTTCTTGAAATGGGCTATTGGAGTCGCGGTAGAGCTGTCACCTTCTAATCCCCGGATTTAAGCTTTTTGCAACTGTAAACAGCAAATATGAAACAGTTGCAGGAAGATTCTATCCATAATACCGCTGCTAGACAGTGGTAATTAGATTGTAAACACACACCGCTGCGGGCAGCCATCATACACTTGCTCTAGCTGCGCGTAGAACGCTTCTTTTTTGTCATCGGGTCTCCGGTCGTGTAGACAGTGTACGTTGATGCTGCTGTAGTTGAAGAATCGACCCTTGATCCTCAACTTGCACATTATAGCGTTGATTGGAAACCATCCAATCACGCGTTGACGCATTTTGCCCATTACTACAAAGCCGGTGCCCAGCTCGTTTGTGGTACCACAGCTCTGGTAGAAAGTGCCCGCAAGATGTCCGCTTTTCCATACCTTCTGTTTTGTCCAGCAAACCTCCTGCAGTGCTACGACTTCGATGTTACGTGGTTGAAGTTCGTCGTAGATTATCCTATCGCAGCCAGGGAAGTAGAGCGATTTGCGGTTCCATGTTCCGAGTTTCCAATCGTAGTCCCTAATTTGTCGCCTAGGTCTTTGCCGATTGGTCCGGTCCGTATTAACTTCTGTATTATTTGTAACATTGATTTATTAAGGGCGGCTTGTTGGGCTTACCCAAACCCCCTGTCTCGCCAGGGGACCATCGTGCACAGCACTGTTTAGGGTCCCACGCTGGCACAAGGACGATGATCAGCCGCTCCTAACATGGATAACAGACGCTGTTTTGAGCCGATCCTAACATGGAGAACAGACGCTCATATAGACTGCACCCTTTGAAGAGGGCAGCCCCCTCTTCCTTGTCAGCATATGATCAAGGTCCCACTGGGTTTGGTTACCCGATCTTTCCTATGGTTACTCATACCCCAGTCGGCACCACGGGGAGGTAGGGATAGGAGTGACTGGAGAAGAGGCTATGGATCGCAGTAGGATCTTTTTTATACCTGGAGGTACGCGAAGTACCAGGTTGTCCAGCCATTTACCAACCAATGCAACCAATGCAATTTAACTGTGGACACCCTTTATTCAGTCCACAGAATGCTATCAGCCAATCCTAACCATCATCACAGATCGTTACCCCGCGTATGGGAGAATACAAGGAAAGACTATATCAGTGCAATCCTAACTGTCAGATTTGATTTTCAATACGGATTCAAAATGCTAAATAAATACATGTACGTGGAAAATTGTGCATTTATAGTAAATGGACTCATTGTGTTATTTGTCAATATACTTGTTACAGTTCAAACCCGGACAAGACCACTCGCGCCAGTTGATCCTGCACTAATTCCATAAAATCGCATACTGTCGCATCAAGTGCTCTCGAGCTTGATGCGACGCTATAGAATGCAAGTAGCTTCGATTGGTGCGATTTTCTTGTCCGGTTTTGAACTGAAACGAGTATATTTTCATCTCACAATTTATGTGCTCTCAAGTATTGTATGGGTCATATTTTCATGACAAATTATCCACTCAGAATGAAATTTTGGCACGATTTTCATCAATGTTGTAGCTATTGCAGCAGTTGACACCAACAGAATCTAAAGCTTCCCCCGAATAAGATACTAGAGGTGCAAAAACTGGTAAAGTATTGCACAGCGAGTTTAAAAAAAAAAGTCACCCACACAGACTCCTTTCGGGTGACCTTTTTTGGTTCTGCCCTTCCCTACTTCATAGTGTTGGGAAAACTTCGGCCACCTGTGTGGTTGTTTGTGCCACGGGTAATGATCTGCCAAAACTTCTAGCTGACGGGACATACGGTGTAACCCTTAGTGAAATAACTCGAGGTTAGTTAAAACACAGTGCCTTTAGCGCCACTTTCGTTAGAGTATTGGTTTGCCCGACGAATTGAAACTACCCCAGGGAACCTCTTGAACGGTATTTACAAGCTAAAGCAATGTTTCAGAAAACGTCAAATTCTTCTCTTCTGTTAATCCTAGAACGAATGTACTCGGAATTTATTATTCGACGCACTCTGACTTACCCACTATCCAAAGAAACGGAAAAAGCCCGAAGGAATGCTTACTTAATAGAAGAAAACGGAAAAATGGAAACGTTGTGTAATGGGAGCTTCATTATCGCGTGGCTTCAACTAAAAAATACCAAACTTCAAACTTTCACCGTACTTTATTTTGAAATCATTCATATTGAACCTCTCGTGTAAGTGTATGTGTGGTTATAGCATGGCCATACAAAACTGAACGACGTACCTGCGCAGGTTTTTATTCCACGGTGAGTCACTGATGATGGCTGTCGGTGGATGAGTCTCGATGAGATGGCGACGAGGTGACGATGGCGGCGGAATTAACGACGCCACTGGGTTGCAAATCAGCGATAAGCGATGACCCGTGCTATAGTTGCGGATGGGAATGTAACCGTTCCTGATATCTTGAGGCGATTGGAAAAAAAATCGGATCATTTGAGTCTAGTTTATGGTTTATTTCAATAACATCTTCGAGATAGTCTACATTCAGTATTGATAAACTTGAGCGATAATAAGGTCGCATGTTTTCCCAAACGAATTAAAAAAAAGTCCTCAATGAAAAAGGCCCTTTTAAACATTGGTTCAACTTTTCAACCGCTGTCACATAAGCTTTAAACGTATCTCCTTTTGTTTGCTTTAGTTCTCTAGTCTGGGCTCGAATGCCTCTATCTAATAGGAGAGCAGTAACGAAACCGAATCTCGTTTTAAAACTTCTTCCAACTGGTTAGGTGGCTTTCTCTCGTAAACCACCAATCATATGCTTCTCCCTTCATTCTGCGATGAATGATCATCAACAATTGCTCCTTTGAAACTCCTTCGTAACGCACTAATTTTTAAATCCGGTTCAAGAAATCTTCATCGAATGAATTCATGAATCGATCAATTGTCTCCCGAAAAATTGAGGTTCCAATTTTCTACCTGTGATTTTCGAAAAAGTGTTTTTTTTTCCATACTCAGAAGTGGTGGACTCATATCTCCTAAGTCTTCTGCTGTTGTTTTTTAACACCTGATTTATTCCAAAATTAACATTATTTTACATTTATATATTAACCTAGGTGCTCCTGCTAAGTATTTAACTTACATTTCAACCTAATATGCTGTGATTTATATCTAATTTTATTTTATTTTATTTTATTTTATTTTATTGACGTATAAGGGGGCGAGGCGCCAGGTCACCAGTATGAGTTATAGACACTCAAGTAATAGACCGGACAACGTGAGTCTGGCACAGTTGATGTATCCAAAACAACTGTCAAATCGTATGGGAAATGCGAGGAAATGTTCGTTTTGGATACAACATGGCGGCACGTTGTCCGGTCTATTACTTGAGTGTCTATAGTATGAGTACAAGAACTCAAACCTTACATAATACATCAGGGGATAGTTGAATGGGCTACGCAACGTTTCTTCCCATGGGGGATTTGAATTTTGCGGGATACACTATTAGTGCACACTAGAAGTGTACAATGATATTGCATCACTACCCACAGGATTGGGGAGGGGGATAATTGTAGGCATGTAAGGCTGTAGGGAGAAGAGTATACATCAATCATTTGCAAAATATCTAGAGTTTTTTTTCATTGGACGAATCTGCAATTGAGAGACTCTCTTTGATTACTTTCTCTTTCATTCATATTCCATTCAGCGTTACGTTTTAGATTCAACTATTTGTAGAGTATGGTAGCCAGCACTGTTGTGTTTATATCTGTACTAAATAATCCCTCAAAAAAATTATAATGGCGCTGTAATAAATGAAAGAGAGCGAGAGGAGAGCCTCTCATTGTTAGATTCGCCCTTTTGAAAAAAAATCCTAGATATAATCTATTACCTTGTGATTAACTGTCAACGATATCTTCCAAAATACCTGTTTTGCTTGATATTACTATAATTCAGAACTTGTTCTCTCGTTTCAAGATGAGATTTCGCTTCTTATTTGGGGGGTTGGTCTTGAAATTTGGTTTGAGTTCTCCAGCAAAACTTCTTTTTGATGACAAGGTAAATCGCTCATTGTCGATGCGTACCTTAAAAGCTTTTGATATGTTGAGAGGGGTAATACATTTATTACTTATCTTAATTTTTAGCTTGCGTCTGTTATGACTAGTTCATTCGTTCCGTTTAATGTTTCGTTAGAAACAGACAGGATTTTTCATCCAGTTTTGGGGGTTTTGTCTTGAATTTTATTTTAAATTCTTCAAGTCGTCAATTGCCGATGCGCACTGTAAGAGCTCCGCTTTTCTTCAAAACTTGGTATCTAGAATGAAGTAAGCAAAATCGCCTCACGGTAGATAGCTTTGATACAAGCATAGCATCTTGGGTTACCATTTCCATGTTCATCTCATCTCTTAGCAATTCGCACAATTTGAAAGCGAAAGATCGACGCGTAATCATCGGGTTTCTGACTTTTTATTTAAATTTAATGTTATTTATTTTTGGAAGTTGAAAGTAACCTAACAACAAAAGACACGAATTCATTCACACATCAAACTCCGATAATTCCGAATATTATGAATAATGGATCATGAGATGTATAATGGAACAGGCTCCCCTTGTGATAATGCTTTCCAAAAGTGCGCTAGGTTGTGATAATAAAGTATGCAGATTTTTCAACTGCGTTTATATGATCAAGTGCAACATTCCAACTATTCGCAAATTCTGTACTTGAACATCGATCACTATCTCAGTATTATAATGTTTGTCGATAGGCAATACTAGCAGATTTTTAGAAGCATTTTTGGGCCGCATTACCACTGATCTGGCAACACTAGTGTGCTTCTTTCCAAAGTGGTAAAGAACCAGACCAGCCCTGACACCTGGTAGTTGAAGTTAAACTACCCCAAGGTTTTGCCAGAGCCCAGGGAATTGAAGATTGTAATGACTTTTATCTAAAATTATGAATTATTTTGTTGGACATTTCCAGCAGAGTTTCAACGTTTGAAATTCTATGTAATTCAATAGTACTAAACCAGGGTGGCAGCTTCAAAATCATCTTCAGAACTTTGTTCTGAATTCTTCTTCTGCTATGGTTATCTTTGCCATTCTTCGCCTTACCTCTCCTTCTTGTATCATATTCACTAATTAATTCATTTTCGCTCCTCAAACTATCTGAGGTACTATCCGAACCATGCCTCTTATCTTTGTTCCTATTTCTACTTCTCCGCTCTACACTCTCACCTTTCCGTGATTTTTGGCTCTGAAAACTCTTCGGTGGCCGTCTATCACTCTCTTTAACATTTTATCGTGATTTCCGGCTCTTAATGCTCATCGGTGACCTTCGATCAGAGCTTTCCTCTGTTCCTCTCTCAAAAGCTCTAATTTCCAATAATCGGCCCTTATTACTCCGCTGCAAATGTTCCTCAATTATTTTTTTATAACCATCATCCTCCTTCCTAAAACGTTCACGATGAGGTTGCTGACTCTAACTGCTCTTTGGCGGTCTTTCACTCTCTTCTCTACCGATTTCTTCTTTAGCCTTATCGCTTCTCTTTCCTTTTGGTTTGCTTTCCACAACAAAAATTCGTTTCATTTAACATGAAACTTCTCTGAATTATCCTTCTCTATTAGCATTAGCATTAGCATTAGCATTGACGTTTGCACACCTCGTGGATGGAGCTACGATGAGGAATAATTCGTTGAAGACATTGCATGCCACCATGAAACGAACCTGATTACGGTTACTGATACGTTTCTTCACGCAATAATCTCCACGAAGACACTCCTCGATCGCTCACCTGGCCACGTCCATGCAACCGTTGGTGATAGGGAGGATTTGGTATCTGCCTTAAGAAGACACGGGGAACCCACGAAGCCTTCAGTAGATATCAAAAGAAAAAGGAAATTAATAGTCGGAGAGAAAAGTTGAATAGAATGCCCTGTTTGGTGTACAGAACAAAAATGTATTCAAAAATGGTCGTTGGGAGCATCTTGTCTAAGAAGGTTAAGTGATGCTCCATTTCTCTTCAAACGGTTGGGACTTTAGCATTAACTATAGTCCTAGCTCCTTATAGCTTATGGTTATAGCGCCATTACTCGCTCTCTGAAAAGAGAAGAATGTCTGAAAATATAAGGGGGCAGTCTCCCTAGATAAGCCTATCCACTTTCATTCAACATTTCGCCAAACATGTTGAGTGTCGTAGATCCACACTCTCTGCGTACCACGGCCTTAGAACTGTTTGAATATTTAATAATTATCCTGACATCTATTGCCGAAAGCGCTGGAAGCCTAAACAACCTTCATAGTCGTCTAAGAGATAAAAATGTGGCGAGTTTCAATACTTTATTTTCATTTGCTAAGTGCATTACAGATGTGCAAAAAATAATTCTCGGCAAATTTATGGCGAATATTTAACATTCGTTGACCTTGGCCCCAATGGACTACAATTTGGTTTTTAAACAAGAACCAAACACTGAGTTTGTCGACGAAGTAACAGTTCTTAGGAAATAACGAGACCACTTGGGAGTAACATTAACGGCATTACGTTGCCGAAATACGGTCCACGTGACGCGGTCAACTATAGACTTTTTTTTTGTGTATGCAATGAGCCGAGTTGACTAGTTAGAAGAATAATTTACAAATCTGTTGTCACCACGGCTATGATCTACGGACACAAGTAGCCGTTCTAATGGAATATAGTAGAAATCTATAAGAGAACATGAGCGCCAGTTTGTGGAAGGTCCTGAGTCCTTAGCGGCTGAGAAAATGTCAACCAAATTTTTCATGGTGGGGCAGTATTCGTTAAAACATGGTCCGATTTAAAAGTTGCCCATACGAAGATTAGATGTATCTAGCATAGAGATAGGGATAAAGATAGTTGGAAACTGAACGGCAATATCCGACCAGGGTAATATCACTACATATTTGAATATGTATCATTAGAAAAATACTCACAGTTAATTTATAGAGATGCTTGGGGCGATCCTTTAGAGTACCAAACTGACTGCATGGACAACCAGCAATCCTTAGTACATTTCAAACAGGAAAATCAAGTTTTTTCGTCGGCCCAAGGACCACTGTACTTTGAAAACTCCAGTCTTAGGTCCAGTCCCAACGGAAGTTATTATTTTTTGTGGTACAATGTAAACTACGATACTCAATTTGGTTTCAACACTTGCAAATGAAAGCTTCATCCCGAATGCAACTTTTATCACCATGAACACAACAAGGATGATTTCTAGATACTGCTCTTTGGCACACGATTATCTTCAATGCAGTTTGAAATCAATTAAAAATCTTTTGCTTCTTAGAAAATTACGGAAATTTTCGGAAAAAAAACTTCTCTGAATTATCCTTCTCTATCTCCATTTATTCTCTTATGTTTGCACTCCATCATTCTGTTCTATTCCTACTTCACCGTCTTCCAATTCCTTGTCTTCTACCCCTTCACGAGTCTTTGACCGAAATTGTTTAAAATTTTCTCTATTTCGCTGCACAATTTCTCCTGATCTAGTTTTTCTAGATATATGAGCTATCTAGTATGTGCTCGAGTAAGATAGAATGATATGCTTTCCACTGTGTCCCTAAATTTTCTCTCGATTGTAAAAACCTCATCCTTGAATCCTTGAAAAAAATGTTCTCCGTTCACAAATGATTCACCTTTTTTTCGTATTTGAAAAATCTACGCAATAACCTTCTCTTATCTCCTAACGTTTCCCTTTGATCCACTGTTTCACTACTTATCCTTAATTTGAAATCCAATTCTTTCTCAAACAAGTGTTCAGATGTTTTCAATATAAACGTTCCTCTCATTTTGAGTATCTTTTTTTGCTGTTCTTTTTTAACTCAAAATAAAGTTAAATGAAAAATTCAAATAAACGCATAAAAAACCCTAAAGACCTCAGTCACTTTCAATCTATCCTGCAATCTAAGCTTACCTAAACAAATCTTATTGAAAAATGTGTTTTAAATTTCAAATAATCTAAACTAATTCAAAATTGTATTATCAATACCAATTCAAGACTTACTAAGCCTAAAAAGAAATTCGATATTCAAATCCAAAATTAAGTAATTCTAAAAAGTTGTACGCGTTTAAAACCCAAAAATAGAGGTTCAGATTCATCTATTTAAGAACAAATGCACAATTTTGACATTGGGCGCCAATGTAATGACAATGTTCCATCTAACATATGATACCGATCAGACTATGATGGTATACGAAAAAGGTCTCGCTTCAGCGATAGGATAAAAAAAACATCATAATTGATGGAATTTAGCGGAATTCTCTCAAGACTAGTATTATTATGCCGTTTTTTAAACATAGTAGCCTAACCTTAAAAAAATTAATGGTGGGTAATATCAAGGATTTAACCGCAAGGTCCATGTAGGACCGCGACTCTGTCTCCCATACCACAACCGGGCGGACTGTGCTGGGTGAACAAAGCCCAAACCACCAGCTAGGAACTCATGTCGAAAACTGAAATCATTCTGGTTCATCTTGAGTGCTATAGACTAGCGTTGATGGCATATCATTGAATAGAGAGAGGCACAAAAATACAGTACAGCTGAGGGGTGTTGCTATTTCTGAATTCATCATGGAATGAAACTAATAGAAATAGAAAGAAGAAGACTAATTGAACCATTTGTTACCCGCTTTTGAAGACCCGGATAGGGAAAAACATATTTTCAACCTCTTCATGTGCAGATTTGCATGGAACTACTTATCCTTATAGCACTTCATTGTTATTTCAATGCAAACATTTTGTAAGTTTTGCTAATCGAGAGGTGTATAAATTAAGTCATTGTGTCCGGAAAAACCTTTCACTTTAGCGTAACGCTCGCATTTTTCAAAATTTTGAAATGACACCCGGTATAGAAAAAAGAAACGCAGTCCTACGTTTAAACGCAAATGTACTTGGTCTACACTCAGTAGCAAAAAAAAAACGGGCAATATTTTGCTTCCGAAAAACGCCATGTTCAACCTTCTGTAACTTTGTCAGTTACCAATATGTTTGACTGAAAATTTGACAGCACTTTTACCAGATCTTATGTGATCAAAATTTAATGTTGATAAAATTAATTAATTTGAAGTTTTCATAACATATGTGAACAAACGTTTTTGGACATACCAATTTCAAAAATCCGTATTTTTGTGAAAAATGTAGGTAGCAAATTTATAATTTCACCATAGCTTAGAAAAACATAGAAAAATGATGTGGACGAAATTTGAACTCAAAAGAAAAAAAAAAGAAATTAGAACTCTTTCCGTCAAGAGGTTTGGACCACAGCTAGCGTCGAAGTTGACGCACCTACAAAAGTATTTCCCTTTTCACCCGATATTGACCATGCTGATGTTGCAAAAAACGCTGTGATAGTTCAACGTGGTCCGCAATAAAAATTGCAGAAACGTTGAAAATCGCCAAATCAACCGTGTATGATGTGCTCAAACGTTTCAGGGAGCGAAAGAGCGTGGATCAAGTGCCTCAAGGTAAGCGTCGTAGTGAAACCCTGGACTATCAAATAATGAAATCGCACAAAAATACGCTGCTGCTCACAGTACCGTTCGAAGAACTCGTTTGCGAGCAGGACATCGTTCTTATCGAGCCAGCAAGCAACCAAACAGAACGTTGAAGCAAAGTTTCGTCACCAAAACTCGAGCTCGGAAGTTGAACCAGCAGGCTTTGACGAGGTACCAAGGATGCCTGCTCATCGACGATGAAACCTACGACAAAATGGATATCGGACAGCTACCTAGCCGAAAATTCTACATGGCGACGGCACGAGGAGATGTACCTGCGAAGGTTAAGTTTGCTCTTAGAGACAAATTTCTCTAAAAACTTATAATTAGGCAAGGGATATGTAGCTGCGGAGCAAAGACCAAAGTGTTCCTGACGAATAAGACGATGGACTCGAAGCTGTACAAGAAAGAATGCCATTAAAACAGCGTACTACCTTTCATTAAAGCCCATAAAGGTCCTGTGAAGTTTTGGCCAGATTTGGCGAGTTGACACTACAGCTGGAAAGTCATCCAGTGGTACCGCGATGATAACGTAGATTTCATCGATCAAAACATAAATCCACCCAACTGCC
Organism: Aedes japonicus; assembly: GCA_034211315.2. Taxonomy (NCBI): domain Eukaryota; kingdom Metazoa; phylum Arthropoda; class Insecta; order Diptera; family Culicidae; genus Aedes; species Aedes japonicus. The sequence continues at coordinate 94,428 of JASCZW010000292.1, forward strand.
CACAGTTCCGGCCCATCAAGAGATTTTGGACAGTAATTAAGCAGAAGCTTTTGAAAAGTGGCTCGGGACACGACTCAGATGACCGAAATGTGGAACAAAAGGGCCAAGGAAGTTGACTCCGGAGGTGTGCAGTGTTTGATGGGAGGAATAAAGATGAAAGTGCGAATTTTTATTAGAAACAAAGAAAAATGATTTGTATGGATATTTTTTCCCTAAAGAACAGTAAATTACCTTTGTTTTACTGTATTAAACTTTTTTGTATGTCAAGTTGTTACCGATATACAGATGATTTTTTTATTCCGGATTCTATATGGACATAGCTCTAGCAGGTTTATTTTTCATTTGTTATTCCTTTCTATTTATTTATAGTTTGGCATGGAGGATTCAATCTCATCGCCTCGCATTACAACCTTCCAAAAACTTTAAATAAGAGCGGCCGAATTGATTTGCTGTGTTTGAACTCTTTGAACTTTACAAACAAGGAGGAAACTAGAAAACAGTATCCAGGTATTGTACATGATTCACCAAACACTGGTACTGATATAAAAGGAAAGGTTTATTCTACTGCTTCAAATCTTGTTACCTAAGTGGACCCTCCGCGTCCTATCTCTAATATACCCGCCTGTCATCGCATGTCCTAAGTAACACTTGTCTGTGTCTATGCGCTTCACTTTAAACAGTCAGATAACTACCCCGATCAAAACAGTCACCCTTTTCGAAAAACTTGCAGTTACATTTATTTATTACTAGCTAACCCGACAGACGTTGTCCTGCTTACAATTTACTACTTATTGGAAAATTGAAGAAGGTATTAGCAACAATCAATATGCAACTTGGGGTTTGAAAATGGTTCACTGTTGGAGAACCCCTTGGTCTGAGGTACACCTTGAAGCTACCACCTTGCTGTACATATTTGCGCCTTTGTTTTGATTTGCTGTGTTCTTTTGACAGAATATATGAGAGTGTGTTCGTGTGAGTTTATTATTAGGGGCATATTATTAAGCTTGGGACCGAGCTTGGGACCGATGTGCTAGTACTGCCTGAGCCAAGCAAAAAATCGTATTTGTTCGGAACCTACTGATCATAGAGTTAGTCTATGGTATTAGCTCGAATCGCAAGCATTCGATCTAGAGTAGTCTTGAACATTTGAATCAATCCATTGGGCTCATGGAGCATTGCACTTGTTGTACAATGTCCCGCTTCATGGTGGAATAATGTTGCTGAGTTAAAAAGAAGTCATTTGAAAACAACCATTATAACTCTGGATGTTCTGCAGAAAATGTTTAGATCCACTTCCTGATCCCGACACAAATGAGCGCAAAGGCTCTGGTGTTTCATTTGGGAACTTCAATGTATTACAATGATAACAAACTACACTCATTGATGCAATGGCGACTGATATATTTGCATTGTCATCAAGATTTTGTGGAATGTAGGCTTGCCTTCGTAATTGTTTTATAAGGTTATGTTGGGCACGATTGTTGCCGGATCTTTCTGATACATGCCGATTACGCTTCTTTCAAACTCCATCGCTTGTATTTTGAGCTGCTCTTTCTTCTTCACTCAACATTATTCGAGCCCGTGAAATCCGTTGTTGATCCAATTCAGTTTGAGTTGCACGCTGATCGTCGCTTTTTCTCATTCGAGAGTTTACTGAGCTAGCACCCGACCAATATTATTCTGTCTAGTTGGAGGCATTGTACAACAATACTAATTGAAATTAACTGTGATCGAAACTTAGTTTGTGTTTTTTTTTTTAATTTTAGTAATATCGTCGATTTCACCTTCCTGATAAACTATTTATCACACAGTTAACGATACTAATGTAAACATAAACGTAATTACACATCTGTCAGTTCAACACACAAGACATAAACTAATATTTTCACTTTCCATTGACCTTCATTCCAATTCTTGACCAACAATAGAATAGGGTTAATCAACATTTGTAAACATATACTTTTGAGCCTTTTTCTCATAAAGCCATAGGCTACACACGCAATCTATAGCATCATCGTGTAGAAACTTTTCCTACATTATTATGGTATTGATTTGCGTGGGTGGCTTATGACTTAAGAAAAAGGACTCAGGAATATTTGGTTACAAATGTTGAGAGACCCTATTCTATTGTTGATCTAAGTTACATCTCTTACGGGTGTCACCAATAGAAACGTTCCAGTTTAAACGTGCATCTACACGCTATAAATCGTATACACTGAAGTTACTTTTTACACAGGAGTGAGTGCGATGGAAAAAAAACTACTTTAAAAAATCGAGTAAATTCCTAAATGTACGTAAAAATCCGTAATTTACAAAAACTTTGCAAAAAGCGAGAAAAGTTAGGTTTGAAACGCGTTTTTGATCAAATATAAGCGAACGTTATCTACTCGTTTGAATGACGAAAACCGCGTCAAATTTCAACAACCCCGTAAAAAATTGCGAAATAAGCGACTCTAGTGTAATATCATTTTTTGTACATCTTCTCAAAAGGTCCTAAGTAACAAACAGTGATTCTCTCCTCTCTCGTTCTTTGTTTTTAGTTAGTTGCGAAGCCATTATAATAGTTTCCACCGGTTTGTCCTTACAAATCGAAAGATGGTCTTGCTGTCTAGCATATTATGATATTCACAAACAAAATTGCAATTTGATTTATATGATTTTTTCTCATTTTCTAGTAAAATTTTCCAAGTTTTTCTTCTTATAAACCTGTTGGGAATCAAGACGAATCAAATAAAAAAAAATCATATAAATCCATAGAGTCATTCGTGAGTTATGCCGTCACGAACGGACCGCATTTCATTTTTATATATATAGATACCATTAGCAAACCAGGTATATTGGATATTTATTCCATAAAACAAAAGGATAAACAACAACTTATGTTGCCACAACAATGAAACGAGTACTTTTAGTCATTTCCCTAAGATTGAAAATCAGAAATCTAAGAGTGAATTGCAACATAATCCGCCAGTATCACGCCTGATGTTGGTGCCGTTATAAAAACGTCCTACGACGTGGCAGTGAAAAAATGACTAGAATATGTGATACTTTCACTACTGGTCAAATTTTTGGTCTCACATGCATGTTTATAGGAAGGCCCTCTCACCGTCTTAAAGGTGGAAAGTTTTACCCACGAGAGGGGGGAAAAAGCCTCGTTATTTGGGATTTTATTCGTAAAACGAGCTATCCAAATAGAATGATTCGAGAAAAAAAACCTCGTTAAAAGAAGAAGTTTGGTTATATCTGGCACAGTGTTGTTGATCGTTAACGATTAACGCCTAGTAAAATTCCAAATATGACAATAACAAAGACGTGCACAGTCGTTAGCCATTAACAACTATGATCTGGTGTATAAAATCATCCATCATAGGAAAGGTGTGTCAACTAGAAAATCGAAATCCGTCCATGTAACTCATCTATTCGCAAAGAGAATTGAACAAATGATGAAGACCTAATGCCCAAGAAAACTGGTAAGAGATATTATTTACTTACCGTTCTTTGTCCATTTCACCTTTAAGAGCCACTAAAACAAAACAGTTACAAAACATTTATATTTGCACTAAAGGTTGGCTAAAAGTAAATTGTTACATCCCTTGAGTGCCAGTGTTGGGCATTGAACATCTTTGACAGTGGTTTGTTAACACTTCTATAGAGAACAACTGGTGCAAGGTTGATCAAAATTGTCTATCGCGTTCAGAAATAACGTCAAATGGAACTCGAAAGAAGAAAAAATATTGTGCACAAACACCTGGAAAATCTGGAGCGGTTCAAGGCTGGCTAAAAAACTAAAAATACCGAAAACACCAGTTTGTCGAGTGCTCAAAACTTACATGGAAATCCTGAGTGTGGAAAGGAATCAGTGGACCTATGTAAGAACTGAAACAAGGTGTTAAAGTCAACACCGGTTTTTCGATCCGAGATGTGGCCAGAAGGTACAACGCCAACTTTCAAATGGTGCGAAACATCCTTGCCAGCGAAGGGTACAAGTCGTAAAAAGCTAGTAAACACCCAAGGCAAGTCTCTTGTACGACCGTATTTTGACGAAACGCAAGGGCTGCATTTTAATCGATGACGAAACATACGTCAAACTCTCTTTTAAGCAGCTTCTGGACGCGGGGATGTGTCTGGAAGATTCAAGTTTGTGTTCGTCAACAAATTTGCAAAGAAGGCCATGATTTGGCAAGCGATTTGCAATTGTGGCCTGATAATTGAACCATTCGTCACATCCTCGACGATGACATCCCAAGTTTACATGGAAGAAGGCCTGAAAAAGCGTGTATTACCGTTCATCCGCAAGCACAAGAGCAAAGTCATATTTTGGCCCGATTTGGCCAGTTTTACTACTCCAGGTTGTAGATTTGTATGCTGTCCTCAGGATCGATTTTGTTCCCAAGTTAATGAATCCTCAAATTGCCCGGAATTTCGATCGATCGAAAAATATTGGGCGATTTCAAAGTCAAGAACATCCAGCAAATGCGGGCATAATAGAAGAAATGCGATGATTCCCGGTCCGTTTTCACCATGTGGGCGCTGATGGGCTCCATCAAGGCAAAGACTCGAGATTTCGTTGGAACTGGAGAAACGTAACTATCCAATGCTGTAATGGACTGTATAAAAATATTGAATCATGAACGTCTACGCAGGTTGCGAGCCACCATCCACAAGGTGATCATTGTGGTTTCTCGTGAGAGTCTCCCGATAAAATGTCTCCAGTCAGCGTCTTAGTTTGACCTTTGTCTCAAGCATTGACTGTTTCACATGGTATGTAGAAGTCAATAAAATACAAATAACTCTCTGGCGTCACCTGAAAGGCACAGACTAATGTGCGAACACCAATCAATCATATTAAAAATTCATAACGAAAGTAATATCACCGATCACAGCCATTGAACTTCAAAAGGTTAACCTCCAATCTAAGCAAAGCTTCCGAAACCAGCACACCAGCACAATGAGATGGTTCCGAGTGGATAGTTTTTTTGACGCCTGGCGTCCGGTGTACCTGGCCTCGAAAGCGGTGAGCCTCACGACCATAACCGGTAACTTCATCGACAAAACCACCGAACGAACATCCACCGATCATACCGTTTTCGTTGTCGGACTTCTGATATGCGGACTGTTTGTGTACAATTTGGTCGGGATTTACCTGCATCGGAAAATGGGGTTGACCGATTCCAGACTCATCACCGGCGGACTGTTTGCTCACATGGTGCTCTTCGTGTTAACCGTGGTCAGTGCTTTGATCCTGAACTATGTCAATGGATTCCGCACTGCAAAGTTCTTTGTCATCGTCCAGAAGGCGGATCAAGAGGTTTTAGGGGAACACATATCAACAAACTTCAATGGAATCTCACCTCTTGTCGTATTTTGCAGATTGAGCATCATTTTGGCTATCGGTGGAACTATCAGAGAGAACATTTTAGGGCCGTTGCGTACCTCCTTTTCCGATATGTTGAGCTATTTTTTTTCCTGTACATACTATCGTCTGTAACCGAGAATACCCCAAAGCTGGAATGGTATGAAATCATTGGCACCGGCTTTCCGTTTATGTGGATGATGATCTGCTTTCAAACACTTGGGATATGCATGATTCTTATGCTAGGAACAATCAGGAACCGGTTTTTTAGATTCAACGAGCAAATGAAAATCTATTTTGAAGACTCGTTCACTGGAAAGGATGTGATGATTAATTCGCGCAAGCATATTCGTCGATTTGCGTTCATACATGGCCTGCTTAGTGATTCGGTTAAACTGTTCAACTACAGCTACCAGAAACAGGCCGTGTTCGTTCTGTCATGCGCGTTCGCTTACACGGTTTTCACACTTTTCGGGATGATTCATTCGTACGCTGCCAGCGCAGATGCGCTTACCAGCCGAATTGCCAGAATTAATGTGATGTTCAATGGGTTCTACTTTTCATTCCTAATCCAAATGGTATTTTGTTGCCATCGTTTACACTACGAGGTGAATTGAATTATTTCCTCAGAGAAGTTTGGATTTGTATATTTTTGCATCTATTTCAGTGCCATAGATCATCGACCATCGTTCATAATGCAGTGAGCCGTGCATTATACGAGAAGAACGCGTTCAAAGAGCTACGAATGATGTCGCAACAGTTGAGACATCATAGTCCAAAGGTATCCTGTGGGCTTTTTGATCTGGACTGGACGCTCTGTACCACGGTTGGTATTTTGAGGTTCGGGGAGTTATAGTCACAATATGTTGGGGATTAATTCGTTTTGCTTTGTAGATGATTGGATCGGTTACGACTTATCTGGTGATTCTGTTGCAATTTGATTGGGTGAATGTCAGGCTAAATTGATGAAGGATTTTGTGCAACATGATGATATGTAATTGTCAACCTAAAGGCTTCTTCGGGGTGATTTACCCGAATGCACATTTTAATCTTAAGTTCATAAATCTAGAGCAATAAAAGGAACAACCTTAAAAAAGTTATAATTTGTTTAGAGGACTCAATTATGAAATAGCCTTAGCAGCTCCGAAATGAAGAGCTATACGAAACGGCACAAGACACCCCGTCGTTAAAATCCGCTACTGATAGCAATTCGTCTCACTGACAACGTTAAAGGACGACGAACGGATCGCAGCAAGCCGTGCTTTGAAACTGACGTGTTTTGTTTTTGGTGCGTCCTTTTCGCGGAAAATAAAATCAAAAATATAATCGAAATTCAACTTAAACGAACAGTGAAATCATTAAATCTCCACGTGTTTTGTGTAAGATGTAGTGAATTTAATCGATTCCTTCCAAACATTTGTGATGGTCGGTATTTTTTCCCCGTTTTTTCTTGTTTTTTGTGCTTCGCCCCGCACCCGGAGGAAGAGTTAATAGGAGCTTAGTTGTGTTTGTTAGTGCCAGGGATGCCAGATATTTTTATCAAATGTCTGTGACAAAAATTTGAAATGTCTGGGAATGTCTATAAAAGTCTGTAAATGTTTTTTTTAGAAAATTAGGCTTCTTTTAACGAAAAGACGTAATAAGAGAGCAAATTATTTTATTATTGCTATTTGTGTGATTATGTAAACATGTCTGCATCTATTTCATGGATTTTATGCAACCTTACACTATTGTTTCTTATTTTTAAAGTGACACTGAAGCTTGAAGCATTCCCATAGATGACACAATTTTCTATAGTTTTTTTTCCCCTGTAACGCTCTTTCCATTTTTTTTTTTTTTTTGATTCAACAATAACCATTGATGGTCTGTACAATATTTTAATATGGTGTCATCATCACTCATGATCATCAATGTCATTATGGTCATATGAATGATTTTTGTATAGACTGCTTCTTCGGTTAGTCAGTGATTATCTCTTAAATTTCAGGGAAACTCTCTCCTGATCTTATGCAAGGCTCTTTGCTTTATTCTGGGAAGTTTCCTCCTGAACTTCAGGCAAAATTTCTCATGAACTTCTTGGCAGTCACTCCTTATTTGCTTCGAAATTTGCATTTAAGAACCCAACCTTACCTTCCACAAACATTTGGTATTTTTTTCCTGAACATAGTTACTTTCTAAACTTCTGATAAGTCCTATCCTGAACTACGAGGAAAGTTTCTGCAAAACTTTGAGAAAGTACTCTCAAGAATTTCTTGGAAAATCTTCTTTAGTTGTTAGAAGTTTCTTCCTGAACTTCTGAGAAGTTCTTTTATGAACTGCTGAAAAAATCTCTTCTGAGACTTCAGGGTAGTATTCTCCTGAACTTCGGGAAAGTTCTTTCCTGAATTTCTGAAAAATTCCTGCTTGAACTACTTGAAAGATCCCTCTATACTTCTGGAAACTTTCTTCCTGATTTTATCAAGAGAATCTTTCATAACTTCTGGAATTTCGTGAACTTCGAGAAGTTCTCATTCTGAAATGCTGGAATGTTCGATTCGAAACTTTAGGGAAGCTCTCTAGCACTTCTGGGTAGTTTCAACTAAACTTTTGGTCTCTTCGCAACTTCTGAGAAGTTCTCTTGTGAACTTCTGAGCTGGTTGGTTTCTTCCTGAAATTCGGGGAAGTTTGTTCCTGAGCTTATTCTTTCTAAACTTCTGATTGGTTCCATCCGGAACTGCAAGGAAAATTATATTCCAAAATTCCCTTAAATTTGTTCTTGAAGTTTCTTCCTGGGCTTCTGAGAAGTCCTCTTCTGAACTTTTGGGAAGTTTTCTCCCAAACTTTGGGAAGTTAGTTCCGGAACTATTGGAAAATTCGTGCTCAAATTAGAAGGAAGTACCCCCAACGCTCCTGGAAAGTTTCATTTTTTTCTTGCTAAAGAATTTTGAGAAATCCTTATTCTGAAATGCAGGATGTACTCCTCTGAGCTTTGGAAAAACTGCCAAGCACTTTTAGGAAGTTCCAACCAACCATTCGAGAAGTTTCTTTCGGAACTTCTGGGAAGTTATTTCCTGAACTTGAGAGAAGTTCTTTCTTCAACTTCTATGAAGCATCGTCCTGAGGGTTTTTTTTGAGAAATTATAGGTAGTGCCCTTCCTGGTTAACTTCCGTTTGAAATTTGGGGAAGTTTGTTTTTCTGAACTTCTAGGAAGTTCAATCTTGAATTTTTGGGAAGAATTCCAAAAACTCTGAAAAATTCCAAACTTCAGAGAAGCCCACTGCCCTACACTTCTTCCTGGAACTCTGATTAGTCCTCTCCTGCTTCTTGGGGAAGTCTTGAAATTCTGGTAAGTATGATCTTGAACTTCGGTAACGAATTTTTGAAGGTTCTTCTTGCATGAAATGTTTGCTCCCAATAACTCTGAGAAGTTTCTACCTGACCATAGCCATTTTTTTCGAGGAAGTCTCTAAATTTCTCAAATATGATTTGTATTGTTGTGAACCTTGATTTTCGTTGTGATTTCATAGCAAAGGACCAATATTACCAACGCTTTGACAGTAATTTTACGCATGGGTGTGAACACGCGTGGGATTGAACACTACCATAAGTAGGGCCTATAATTACGATACTTATCTTCGGGCCCATTGTGTCTCCAAGTAGCCCACCGCTGTCGTTTTTTCAAGAATTTCTACTTTAAATGATACCTACGATGGTTTAAAATATTTCAACAAAGCTTCTTACCATATCTACTATACTGTTCAGATCCTCGTACGTTTTAAATCCTAATTTCAGAGAATACCTTCTTTTGAAATTTAAAAAATATTTCAAATGTCTGTAAAAGTCTGCAACATAAATAACCCAAGCAGCACACAATGGTCAAAAATGGTTGCAACAACTTGATTGTGACTTATTTGAGTCACAAAGCAGTCACATTAACTTGTTTGCAACAAGTGTGCTACTAGGGAAAATGTCTGCGAAATGTCTGCATCGTTAAAAAAGTCTGTAATAAAAATGAAAAGTCTGCAAATTTACAGACATGTCTGTGAATATGGCATCCCTGGTTAGTGCCGTTAGTATTGTGCCACGCGGACATGAATGATTAAATTAGAGTATTTATCCGCTTTGTCGCGAGTGACTTGATGATTATAAGCAGTTCAGAAGTCGATATAGAGTACCCTCATAGCGAGGAAATTTGATTGTTGACAGTGTGCGGAGAAAGAAAAAAGAAAAGCAGTGCAATGCAGAAAACGGCCATTTGCTGGTCAGAAGCAAAAACGAAGCTAACGCGCATGCGCTCGTGAGTGACTGGCAAACAATTTCAGATGCTCTCACTCACCACATGGTGTACATATGGAGAGCTGTGAAGTTTATTTTATTTTTCGTTGAACAATGATTGTGATTTTTCTAGTTGATTTTTTTCTCGGAAGTGTTTTTTTACCTGTGATTTTCATTGCGCGCGAAATATTAATTGTATTTGGGCTGTTCCTTTCGAAAAGGATGATGTGAAAATATTTGCCAAATATCAGAGTGCTACTTCTATTGAGACATAAATGCATCCTTTAGCCTCACAGGGAAGCCATCCAAATGAAGACTGAAGATCAGCAACAATATCCGGTGAGATCTTTCTGAATTTGAACGATACTGCTAAATACGTGCCATCATCAAAACAATTAGATTTGATGACGGAAGTGTATGCACAGCACCTTTTTTTTTTTTGAGGTTTACTGGCGGGACTCTGAATAGAGTAGAAAACTCTACGCCAGGCCTTTGATGATAGCGTTGCGTAGATCCTTTCGGATCATTTGCCAGCCGTACACGGAACATGTCGTCCAAGAAGACGCTGTTGCAAATGACTCGGAAGGAGCCACGTTTGAAAATTTTGTTATGTTATGTTGTTCTTTGTTATTTTTTTCCAAAGTCTATTTGTGATTTTGTTAGTCAGTATCACGTTTTCAGCTTGAATGATTTGTATCGAAGTTCCTTCTGTATTTTGTAGTCTAGTTGGATTGTTATTTGTTTGAAAGTTTTCCGAAGCAGTTTTCTCGAACCCAAAATAAGAAGTTATTGTTCCTTGTGTGTTAGACTGACATAACTTAACTCCCTTTGAAGCATTTCACCAGCCGTGCAAGGATCATGTCGTCCATAGAGACGCTATTGACACTGCCTCAAAAGGTGTTACATTTCCCAGGTTTGCTTCTTCTTTTCTTTGCATTATGTTCATGTCCATTGTTTTGTGTCATGTGGTCATTGGCGTTATTTCGTCTCACCTCTTCTGATTCATTTATTTTTGTTCGCCTTATTCTTTTCATGTGTTCTACATTATTGAATTTTGTTTTTACTATCCTTTCATTGTGTCTGTTATATTTGTCTGAAACCAATTTCCTAGTCTTGGCGGTCTTGGCCGATCTCTTCATATTATTCCGCCATGGTCTTTTAATCCCATATAAGTTGACCCATCGCATAAGATAGTGAGTGGTGAGTCTCAATTATTTGTATAATTTTGAGAAATTAGAATAGTTAATTATGAAGTTCTTACCTTGATGATGTGCAAGCTTGTTGTTAGTTTTTACTCACTTATGACCTATGTTATTTCTCAGGAGTTTCCATTCCTGTGCGATCGTATATTATATCTGAAATTATATTTATGACGATTAAAGCTAGGAAGTTGTCGAACTAAAACATGTATATTCATTTTTATTTACTCCGTGTTATATACTACGTGGAGATATTTTGATTAGTGCCTAAATAGAGAAGGTTATGTAATATGTTGATTAGTGGGTAATATCGTTGACGAGATGTTCTATTCTGAAAAACCACCGGAGTTTTCTTCATCATCGAACCCGGTAAGCTCTGATGGCAGCAGAGAGCTGTTTGAAGTGTCTCCATCTGATTCTTCAGTTCTTTCGTACTCGGACTCAACCATTGCATCGTATAGTGATTTCGTGAGTTTTTTCATCTTCATGTTTCATTTAATGTTTCCAGAATAGTCATCACGTGAAGTTGACTGCAGGTTTCTGGGAGCTTACATACAACCCAACAAACATCGATGTTGAACCAGAGCCTGCTCAAATAAATCTGGAGAAGCCATTCAGCGATTCTAGAAGAAACAGCTGAATAGCCACTCCAAACCTGCCTGAACAAGCTCCCATTCAACACCGATGTTTGTTTGGAATACAGAGAAGATATAGAGAAGAATTGTTCTTTGTCCTCAAGGCCACTTGTCTCCCTAGACGGACCCTCCGGTTCCTATTCTTTTTATAAAACCCCAGCCTTTAACTCCTTGTCAGCATCTATCCTAAGTTACATATTTCAATGACCTTTGTTCAGTTCAGAAGGTCTGATCCCTAGCTAAATAATATGTTGTTATAGTCAGTGCCTTGATCACGGCTGTCGGATAGAGCGTACATTTAAATTATAATATATATTTGCATTATCTGCACCTGAAACATCAGGACATATTACTAGTTGCTCACAATCATGATCAAAACACTCACCTTTTTCGATAATGATGGGAACAAAAAGATTATTAAGAATACCAAGTGTGTAGGTATATTTGCTGTTTATTCAATGACAATTAGAGAGTAAACAGCAATGCAAGAGTTGTCAAGCAAATAAAAAGTGCACTTTTTGTCGTTTCCCTGAATTATTTGAAGGAATTTGTAGATTGTGCCCAGCTTCGTATAAGAGTGAATTGCGGCTAAACCCGCCAGTAAGACACCTCTTTCAGTGCCTTCAAATAAACGTACTACGACGTGGCAATTTAAAGAAAGTAGAGTGTGATACTATCACTGCTGATCATGTTCTTAGTCTTCCATGCTGGCCTTTTGCATGGGATTAGCCCTCTCACCTACGACAAGGTGACAACGATGATCTTCGAGAGGGGATGACGGAAGTGTATGCACAGTACCTGTATCCATTTGATGTTTGTACTGTGTTTATGCGGGGCTTGTTGTAAGTGAAAGTGACCTCGGAATGGACGTGAGTAACCAGGCATTCTGAAATGGATCACTGGATCCCAACAGAGCTTTCACCTTCCAATTGCCGGGCTAAAAATGTTTGTGGAGTCGAAAACAGTTCCTTTGATTGCCAACATTTTTCTTCCATAAAATCACTGCCGGACGGTGGGCGTTGGATTGTACACACACACACACACACACACACACACACACACACACACACACACACACACACACACACACACACACACACACACACACACACACACAACGTTAAAGGACGATGAACGTAGTTAGTTCTAGGGTTTTTTTTTTCATTAGGGCGAAATCTACATTGAGAGATTCTCTTTGATTACTTTCTCTTTCATTCATATTTCAATCACCTTTGCGTTTTTCATTCTACTATTTGTAGAGTATGCTAGCCAGCACTGTTGCGCTTCGATCTGTACTAAAGAATCCCTCGAAAGCTTTATAAAATGTATTTTATGTGAAACGAAGCAGTCTTACCGTGTGGTCCAAATGCAGCCCATACCATGAGTGACCCACCTTGAATATTTCTGGAATGACACGTCTCAGGATTTCAGCGAGTATCCCTCCAATACATCTGACAACCATCTGGTCCATCCAAACTGAGCTTTTTTTCATCCAAGAATGACAGATTCCCACTCGTTTCCCAAAAATATGTGTCGTTCCGCGAAATTCAACCTTGCAGTTTTATGTCGCGGAAGAAGCTTATATACTTCCTTTCGTAATTTGATCTTCGTTTGAATTACAACCGATAGCTGTTAATGGAAGCACGTAAACAACTGTTTGCGCTATCAACTGACAGAAACACCTCAATTGATGATTTGAATCTACACTATTGCAACTCGGTTGAGTTCAAACAGAAGTTGTACGATATAATTATTTCACCCACTGTATATGCCTATCACTTTGCTTCCGGCCGAGAAGAAAGTTTTCGTGAAACTCGTCCTGCAGCGGCTGATGTTGCACGTAGAAGAGGACCACGTCATCATACAGAAGCAATTCGGTTTAAGGCTAGGTCACTCTATCGTCAACCAGCTGGCACAAGTGGAAAATATTTATACACCGCGACAAGTCGCTATCGACCAACATGACCATGGTCTTTTTAGATGTGGAGAAGGCCTTTGATAACGTGTGGTACGACGGTTTGATCCATAAGTTAGTGCAGGCGACCTTCTCGAACTACATATTGAGGATTCCCCGTCCATGGGATGAATGGCGTTGATTATCTTGGTGTCTCCAGCGACAATAAACTGCGGAACAAATATATCGGACTCAAAGAATTGTCTTCAAGGCAATTGTCACCCGGTGATGATTTCACCATGCTGATGTGAGGAGCTTGTGCAGAAACTCACACCCAAAAGCTTCAAATTATCAAGAATCGGTTACTAAAGGGTGTTCCGACCAAAATTTGGTCGAACAGTTATGTGCGTGAGTCGATCAAAGTTTTTATAAATAAGTCAAATTATTTTTCTTTTTCAAGTTCAGTCAATACAGAATACAAGAGAAACATTCAGTTAAGCTTCCTGTTTATCGAACGCGAACTGCCGGGTCTTTCGTTTTACACCTACCATAAGATTTGGTAGAGTCTCCTTGTTCGCTTTATTCGCCGCAGAACGCCAGTTTGACTTGAACTGTTTCTCAATCACAACAGCTTTCTGAGTCTTCTTAAGGTTCCGCTTGACGATGGCCCAATATTGTTCGATTGGGCGGAGCTCTGGCGTGTTGGGAGGGTTCTTGTCCTTTGGCACCACTTGAACGTTGTTGACAGCATACCACTCCTTTTTTTCTGTAATGGCAAGATGCCAAATCTGGCCAAAATAGAACGGAATAATTGGCAGTAGACGCTTTTGTAGGCACTCGCTCAGATAAATTTTCTGGTTAACGGTTCCGGTCGCAATGTAAACATTGTTCTACAAGTCACAGGTACAGATGGTCTGCCACACCAGATATTTGCTTGCGAACTTTGACAGTTTTATGTGCTTGAAAATATCTGCCATCTTTCCCCGTTTCCGTAAAAAATCCTGTCCAGGAAGCTGTTTGAAGTCTGCCTTGGTATACACTTCATCGTCCTGTACCACGCGAACGTGTGGTGGTGCCCAACACACTCTCGCTGTCGTGTTGTTCACACCTACATAGATAATCATCCTTGGTCGTGAAGAACGCACGACGTCATTCTCAGTCTTACGTTTGTCATCAGGCTAATCGGAGTGGAAATAAATATTAATAATTATTATTCTAATTCCAACTGTTTTTATTCATCCTTCGTTCCGAGATCCCCACACTGGTGACCGCCGACGTGATTGTTACGCGAAACCCGTGGAATATCGTCCCACGACTCCGAAAATACACGAGTTCTGTAAAAAAATCCGACGAGACGCCATTTTGAAGCGAGTGAACATGGCTGAACAAGGAGCTGGCTCCGGTGGACAACTCTCTGGACACAATTTGCCGTTCCCGCCGTCACTAGGGGAATCGTCAACGCACACTTCCGCCGCGGTATCCGTGAAACTACCGGAATTTTGGAAGACCGACCCTCTCATGTGGTTTTCCCAAGCCGAGGCCCAATTTGCGCTGGCCGGGATCAACAACGACCGAACCAGATTTTACCACATCATTGCGAAAGTGGATCAAACGGTATTGCGGCATATTTCCAATATCATCGCAAACCCTCCAGAACGGGACAAATACGAATCGGTCAAGACACGGTTAATCTCCCGCTTCGAGTTGTCGGCGCAGGAAAAATTCGAGAAGCTTCTCAGTTCCTGCGATGTAGGAGATATGCGACCGACCCACCTTCTCGCAAAGATGCAGGAACTAGCAACCAATCTGAATGTCAACGACGAGTTGATGAAGATGCTCTTCATGCAGCGGATGCCAACTAGTATTCGGGCAGTTTTAGCAGTCTGTGAAGTCAAGCTGGATCAGCTCGCTGCTATGGCCGACAAAATGGTTGATTCATCCGGCCCACAAGTGGCTGCCACAGCGTTGCCTGTAGTTCCAAATATGCAGGATTTGGAAGCCCAAATTGCGGCTCTAACCAGTGAAGTTCAACGATTGAAAACAGGTCAGAATCGTGACAGAGCCCGTTCATCTTCTCGTCGTCGCAGCAACTCACATTCTTCGCAAGACATTTATTGGTATCATCGTAAGTTTCGAGCAGCTGCCCAGCAATGCCGATCCCCGTTCCGTTACAATCAATCAAAAAACTAAATGCATACTCACCTGAGACGGCCGAGGTGGGAACAGCAACAAAAAGCAGCCGTCTGATCATTTTCGATCGAACAGCAAACATGCGCTTCCTAGTGGACACCGGATCATACCTCTCGATAATACCAGCAACGTCGAAGGAGAAGAAAGGACTTTCTTCTCAGTGGAAACTCCATGCAGCAAATGGAACAGTAATCAAAACGTTTGGTCAACGTTTCGTCACAACCGATATGGGTTTACGTCGTAGATTTTCCTGGAACTTCGTGATTGCGGACGTAAGTACACCCATAATAGGTGCCGATCTTCTTGCGCATTTTGGGATTATTGTTGTCGTCAAACGTCGTCGCCTAATCGATTCGACTACGAACCTGCATTCAATCGGTGGGTTAACAACACCAAAGCTATACAACGTGACAACGGTGGTCGAAAATCATCCGTTCAAAGATCTACTCAAGGTGTTTCGTAAGGTAACGTTACCCTCAACTTTACGCTCTGAGGTTCAACATAATGTGACTCACCATATCCAGAAAAAGGGCCTCCGCCGACTTCCGCCGGATAAGCTGCAAGCTGCCAAACAGGAGTTTGAGACAATGTTAGAACTGGGAATATGTCGTCGCTCCAGCAGCTCGTGGGCAAGTCCGTTGCACTGCGTACGGAAGAAGAACGGACACTGGAGATTTGTTGGCGATTACAGGCGGCTCAACGTGGTAACTGCCCCGGACAAATACCCAGTCCCACACATCCATGACCTTCTCAACGCATTACACGGTAAGTCTGTATTTACGACGCTCGATCTAGAGCGAGCTTGCCACCAAATTCCAGTGGAAGAAACCGATATCCCCAAAACCGCTGTTATTACGCCATTTGGGCTGTTTGAATTCATAAGAATGCAATTCAAATTGTGCAATGCATCTCAAACGTTCCAACACTTCATGCACACGATTTTTTGGAGATCTCGATTTTGTTATTATTTTTGTTGATGACATTTGTATTGCTTCAGCTAACGAAGAGGAACACCGTGAACACATTCGCTGTGTGCTGGAACGGCTACACAAGAACGGACTGGTCATCAACACCACCAAAAGCCATTTTGCACAACGTGAAGGGAAGTTTCTCGGGTGTCTCGTTAATTCAGACGAATTACGCCCTCTACCTGACCGAGTACAAACATTGCAGGAGTTCAAGACACCAGGTACTGTCAAAGAGCTTCGGCGTTTCCTTGCCCTGATCAATGGCTACAAACGATTTCTTCCACACGCTACAGATCAACAATCTGCTCTCCGGAAATTGATACCTGGAAATCGTAAAAACGACACAAGAAAAATCGAATGGAGTGACAACAAATGCAGCTCTTTTACACAATCCTGACCCAAGGAAGCAATTAAGCTTAATGGTGGACGCATCCAACACATCGGCTGGTGCTGTATTGCAGCAGTTTGTCAACGGTCTTTGGCGCCCCCTAGGATTTTTCTCCCAGAAATTTTCGGAAGCTCAAGCCAAGTACTCGACATTTGGACGAGAACTGACTGCCATGAAATTGGCAGTGCAGTACTTTAGGTACCTGGTTGAAGGAAGAGTATTCACCATCTTTACCGATCATCGCCCATAACTATCTACCGCACGAAGAACGATCCAGCATGTAAGTGGTAGTAAGAACGAAGTAGCAGATGCACTTTCTCGCGTAGCTACCATTTCGCTCCCATGCTCGTTGAATTACGACGAAATAGCGGCAGAACCAGCAGTTGATGAGGAATTGCAGTAGCTACTGGCTGAAGGACACACCTCGCTTAAGCTGGAACTGAAACCGTTGCCGCACACCAAAAGACAAAGTTGCTGTGATGTATCACTTAAAGATCGTATTCGCCCTTACATTCCCAAGACGTTCCGCTTGAATGTACTACAAACGATACTCACGGTTTCACATCCAGGCATCCGTAGAACGCGTAAAATGGTGGTGGATCGATTCGTCTGGCCGTCGATTAACAAGAACGTTAAATCGTTTGTTCAATCCTGTATTAGCTGTCAGCGCTCAAAAATTCATCGACATACATCCTCGCCACTGCAGAACTTCGGCATTCCCAAGAGTAGGTTCCAACATGTACACCTCGATCTTGTTGGTCCACTAACATCGTCGAATGGTAAACGCTACGTTCTGACAATGATCGATAGATTCACCAGATGGCCAGAAGCAGTTCCGTTATCGGACATGACAGCAGAATCTGTGAGGATATGAAATGCTCGTCTGCAGAAATGGTGTACGGACAACCACTAAGACTACCAGGAGAGTATTTCGAAGCACAGCCAAGAAGACTGGATCGCACTGAATTCGTTCGTTCTCTGAGAGATTCGCTGCAGCAACTCATACCGGCCAAAAGTAGTAACCACAGTAGATCAAGAGTGTTCATTCCAAAGGACTTAACTATTTGTGACTATGTTTTTGCTCGTGTCGACTACGTCAAACGTCCACTGCAGCCTCCGTACGAAGGACCGTATGAAGTGATAAACCGGAACAACAAATTCTTCAACACTTTTAATGCGTTGGTAACAGTTGATTTAGCCACATTCAACAATTTCGCTAACTTGGCGTGCGAGTAGTCGGAATTTTCGCCATGCACGTACAAAATTTTGATGCGTTGCTTCTCTTCCTTAGACGACATTTTTGATAATCAGCGCCAATCTCAAAATCGAAATTGATGCATGATATAGAGCATAGAGACACGCACACATATTCAAAACGAGGGTGTGCGAAATTTCGGTACGCACGCTGAAAGGAAATGCGTCAGTAGGTTTTAATCGACCAAATTTTGATCGAAATACCTCGAGTTCCTGTGAACGCCGGTGGAGAATGTCTC
Organism: Aedes japonicus; assembly: GCA_034211315.2. Taxonomy (NCBI): domain Eukaryota; kingdom Metazoa; phylum Arthropoda; class Insecta; order Diptera; family Culicidae; genus Aedes; species Aedes japonicus. Next base: position 112,803 of record JASCZW010000292.1, read on the forward strand.
GCGGCACGGAAACTGCACCACGCAGCGAAATAGGGAATGTCCTGTCCGTCAGATAATTTTTAATTATCTTCACCAGAAAGATGGGAAGATTGTATCGATGCAGCTTGAACACCGCCAAGCCATCATGCCATACGTTATCAAAGGCCTTCTCGATGTCGAGAAGTGTCACGGCAGATGATTTGTTTACAGACTTGTTCCGCCTGAGGATGTTAATGACTAGATTAAGTTGTTGAATTGTCGACCGACCACGTGGGAAGCCAAATTGCTCGTCGAGCAAGATGAAAGAAGCCGACGGTAGATCGCTTTCTCAAACAGCTTGGATAACCCTGAGAGAAGGCTGATTATTCTAAAGCTCTTTGAAGAGGAAGGATCTTTCCCAAGTTTCTGGATGGGGATGACTTTAGCTGACTTTCAACGCCAGGAGATGTAGCTAAGTTGCAGGCATTCCAAGAAGAAGTTCAAATATCTTTCAAAAGCACATTCATAGTACTCCCGAAACATCCAGATTATCCAAGATAAATTTCACGGAAAAAACATAGAACTTCTGGAATGATCTCCACAAGACAGAGGACTGCAAGCAGTAATTTAATGTTTTTTCGGAAAGATAGTTCATGGAATTCGATAGAAATTGACTGGAATTTTTTATCAAACTTCTAGAGAAAGTGTAAAGCACATTTGCAAACATGATCACAGTACTTCCAAGAAGATGTTTACAGAATTTCTGACGAAAAGTTCACTGAATTTCCGTTAGAAAAAATTACAAAACTACACAAAAATTCAAAGATGATAACAGAACTTCTGAGATGAAGCTTATAAAATTCTACAAAACTTTCAAGAAGAAGTTCCGCTCATAGAACTAACGATTAGAAGCTAACATAACTGCCAAAATTACAGGACTTGCAAAACAAAGTGGACAGAATTTCTATGAAGAACCTCATAGTACTAGAGGCAGATGAAGTGGATATCTTTCACTCCCAAAACTTAAAAAAAAATATATTAGTACAATTTTTAGGATAATTTTCAAAAACTTCTGAATTTTTTTAAATAGCCTGCAGAAACTTGTTCAATACGTCGCAAACCTGCTGACAGATTCTCACAAATAAACTGGAAAGATGATAACAGAACTTCTGAAAAGTGCAATACAAAGCTCAGAGAATTTTCCAACATCAGCTTCCGAGAAAACTGACACAAGTTGACAACACTCCCGTGATGAAGCGATTAGAAGTTTCGAGAATACAATTTCAAATTTACCGAGAAGAATCTGTTGTACTTCCAAGAACTTCAAAAGGCTTGTCATAAATCTCACGAGTAGTATAGAATTTTCCAGAAGCAGTTAAAAAACTTAACTTCTGTTAAAAATTCTGAAGAGAAAGTCATATAATTTCTGAAAAACAATTAGAGAACATCCAAAATCATGTCCATAAAACATCTGAGAAGAAGTGCACATAATATTTGAGAAATCTATATATATGTATAAACGAATTCTGTCTTAACCTTGTAAACTCGAAAACTGCTGAATCAATCAACCGATTTTTGGTTTTAAGAGACCCCTCCCTTCTCTGGAGGTGGGAGGGGGGGGGGCTCTCATACAATTGAAACAATAATTTCGGCATAACTCGAGGACTAATCCAGCAAAGGAAACCAAACTTTAGATGTTGGAATTCTTAGAGGCAATTTTTTTCCTATGCTGATTTGAGACCCCTCTCCTCGTCATTCAAATGAAACATAAATTTCTGCATAACTCAAGCACCAATCAAGCAAATGGAACCAAATTTGGCATGTAAGGTCTTCTGGAGGCAAAACATGTTTGTATGGTGATTTGAGACCCCTCCTCTCTCTGAAATAGGGTCTCATCCAAATGAAACAGAGATTTCTGCATAGCTCGAGAATTAATCAAGCAAAGGAAATCAAAATTAACATGTGAGGATTTTTGAGGCAAGATATGTTTAAACTGTAGTTCAAGACCCCTCCTCTGTCTTGTTTGGGGGGGACTCACATACAAATGAAACACAAATTTCTGCATAACTCAAGAATTAATCATGCAAACAAAACCAAATTTAGCATGTGTGGATTATTAGAGAAAAGAAATGTTTCTATGGAAGCTTTAGACCCCTCCCCCTCTTTTAGGGGCTCTCATACAAATGAAACAGATTGTTTTTTAATTACTCCAGAATTAATAAAGTCCAAACATGATAAGTAGAGATGTTTGTAATTTGTATGGGGTTTTTGGGGTCAGAGAAGGTTCATTTGAAAGTTCAAGAATCTTTCTCCGCCTGAAAAGGGGGGCTCCAAGACAAATGAAACACAAATTTCTGCATAACTCGAGAACTAATCAAGCAAATGGAACCAAACGTTGCATGTGGTGGTTTTTGGACGCAGGATTTTCTTGTATGGTGGTTCGAGACCCCTCCGTCCTCTGGAAGGGGACTCTCATATAAATGAAGCAGACATTTCTGCATACCCCGAGAGCTAATCAAGCAAATGGAACTAAATTTGGCAAGTAGGGTTTTTTTGGGGCAAGAAAAGTCATCTTTTCGTTTTTTTTAGACCACTTCACCTTATGGAAGGGGAAATATCATATAAATGAAATACAAATTTCAACCAAATATGTAAATGTGTATTTGATGCTTTGCACGAGAAAATTACGTACAAACTGACGCACTTTCATGAAAATTTAGTAGTTTATACGGAAGTTCTGGTAGATTGCCATGGTAGCTTTAAAAACTGGTGGAGGCAGTCAAACTACCGCACTCCTTCTTTTTGAGTAGGTGCTATTGAGAAAAAGTGAAGAAATTTCATTCTAAAAACGGCAACGATAAATTTATGAATCGCACGTTAACAAAAAAGCAAAGCCAAACTAAAAAAATTAAACAATAATTGAAGTCACACTTTAGCAAATTTGACAAAACTTATTTTGACAAAACTTATTCCGAAAAACAACCATAAACGCGCCGGTTCTATTAAATTTTCCTTTATTTAGTTACAAGCGTAGCAGCGCTCGCACCGGGTTAAGCTAGTTAGTCATACAATTTTACAAGGGATTCAGAAATCTATTGTAACGAAGTTTAAGAAACTTTCGAAAAACAGTAAAAGTTCTCTGTATTTTCAAAAAGAAGTTCATAGAATTACCATAAAAAAATATGCCTCTATGGATCCCGGTTCGTTGCATCATCGTTGCTCTCGCCCAATTATTTTGGATCTAGAGGCAATCAAATACAGTCACATTTGACAACCTTCTTTTTATCTGTTCTAAGGTGGCTTCCAAGCAAGTACAGTGACGGACAAAACAATAAGACCACCGCTCATTGTAAAAGATGCAGTTGCAGGGCTCAATCAAAAAAGCAAAACATTTAATAATTTCAACTAAAAATAATAGTTTATTTAATAACTCAACAAAACAAAGTGGTTTGAAAGTAATAAAAACAATAAAGAAAAAAAACTGCCTTCCAGCATAGAAAAGTAAGAAAATGATGCGACAATAAAATAAGACCACTCGTTTATTCATTCAAAAAATCGTTTCCATCAACTTTGATCATTAGTATTTAGTGGTATAACCATTACTCCGGATCACTTCTCGCACTCTCTTCGGCATTGACTCCACGAGGTTTCGACATGTGCTGGCAGGGATGGCATACCATGCTTCCTGAATATTTCGATTTTAAAGGATTCACCGACTTTTTGACTATCTGCCAAAGATTTTCTATCGGATTGAGATCCAGGGATCGTGCCGGCCATTGCATTACATCAATTTTGTGATCCTCAAACCATTGCTTCACAGTACGGGCAGTATGCTTAGGATCATTATCTTGCATAAATTGCCATTTCAATGGCATTTCCCAGTCAGCATGTGGTAGCATTACATTCTCCATGATCTCAGCGTAAACGTACTGGTCCATTATCTTTTTTATCCAAAAGAGTGGACCAACACCGTACCAGGAGAAGCATCCCCAGACTATGATATTACCTCCTCCATGTTTAAATGTTTTTGTTGTGTACTGTGGTTTGAAAGCTGATCTAACAGGTCGGCGAACCCAGCGTTTTCCATCAAATCCGATTAAATTCACTTTTGTTTCATCTGACCAAAGGATGTTCCACCATTTCTTACCATTTTCGGGTCCGATCCAGTTCAGATGTTCTCTAGCAAATTTTAGACGGGCCTGGAGATGCTTCCGTTTGAGCATTGGAACTTTCCTAGGACTTCTTCCAATCAGATTCTTCTCAACAAGCCGTCGCTGAACTGTCCTGGAACTCGCGGATAAGTTCAGCTCTTCTTTGATCTTCGTTGCTGACTTGAAAGGATCAATGCTAGAAAGTCGTTTGATGTGGCCGTCGTCCTTAGAGGTAGTTTTCTGGGGACGTCCAGTTCCCACTCGTGGTTTCGGGTCACGGAGAGCATTGCAAACAAATGTTTTGGACCGTCCCAAGAATGCAGCAATTTCTCGTTGAGTTTTTCCTTCTTTCGCCATTTGCCGGATATGAATCCTTTGATTCTCTGTGCAGTGATAGCTTCGGCCCATTTTTGCTGAATTTTTCCTAGAACTGACGAAATATGATGTCTTGTTAGATGAACAATATGATGAAGAATAATACGACTCATCGATAAACAACTTACTTCAGAGGAACGACGGTATTTGCTACAAAATCAGATGAAATGTGGAAGTGGTCTTATACTTTTGTCGCACGTTTCTTGGTCCTTTAGCAGCTTTCGATGCGTCTGGCTTGGAATGTTTATTTCCGAGGCTGAAAAGTTTGTGGAATCTCATGTCAAGTTAGTACATGTGCTCGCCACTTGGTGTCGCATACGTTTAATTCAAATTGGCGGTTAGGACGCATGCATGAAAATTGCTCTATGCTGTGGTCTTATTGTTTTGTCCGTCACTGTAGGTTAGTTTACCACCAGAGAAAGGTATGTCCAACCTTAACATCTCACTCATCAAAACATGAGCCGAGACCAACGGTTTACTTTCGTTCCGAAGGTAGGCGTCACCAGAGATTTTCGCCTCAGAGAGTCTCGACGAGCTCAGCTGGGAATGAGCCTAGACCACTGGGTGCTAAGTAGTAGTCAAGCTCTCCAACCACCTGACGCCGACATGCCAACCATGTTCAGTGAAACTCCACTACCCATACTCCAACAACTAGTTGATTAAATTTTCATGAATCAACCCGTTATCATAAATCTTCCTTTTGCATAATTGCATAATTCCCCTTTCTACCAACTCCTGACAAATAATTATTACCTTAGCAATCATAATTAATATCCTCTGGCAGCTGGCAAACAAACCTGCCGGAAACCAATCGAGGCGTAATAGCCGATAATTATAAATTAAAACCTATCGATTCTTCTTACTGCCCACTCAATCCCACCCACAAATAAACTTGAGCCAACCGAAAAGAACCGATGGACCACATGAGGATGAAAATTTACCTGGAATGTTCGCATTAAAGTTTCATTGAACTTTATGAATTTCCAATTGCTATTTGAACACGTTTATTGCTTCCGTTTACTCTACCTTTGCCCACCGGAAGGGGAGGACCCCAGAAGAAAGCCTTTTCCTTCCAGTTCAGATATGTTACCATGCTCAAACCCAGGAATGTGTCTTGTTCTTCTGCTTGTGCTCTCCCTGACACAGGCCCCAGTACGTTTCTCCGATCAGGAAATGTGTGTGTGTATGTGAGTGTGCTAGAATCGAAAGTTAGGTTCCTTGTCCCATCTCCCTTGCCAGCCAAGCCAAGGAAGTATAATTGACTGTGTACATTGCCTTCCGAGTTCAGGATTTTCGATTCAACACTTTTGCGATGGTGGATTGCTTCATGGCAATGAATGTGAGGTGGAATTTCTTGTGCTTCGCCTAGCGTGTTTGCGGAAAGGTCTTGCAAAAGTAAAAAGGCATGCATAATCGAAAAGGAAGTGTGCTCCTTAGCTGTACCGATGGCAAACAATGCTTTGGGAGAAAAGCCACGAATACCACACCATCCATCCAGCCAGCACTGGCATCATGTCATCGATTTGGGTGGGGGTGCGGTTAGTTTTTGATAAAATTCTAGTTTTACAATTTCCATCCGCTTGGGTTTGAATCTTGGATCGTGACTGTTTGTCAAGATCAAAATTTACTGTACTGACTGTACTGGAACACTGGCAAAATGGTTATTTTCTTCTCATGAACGCTTGATACCATCCCCAACATTCGCCAGCTTCGTAGCACTTGTAGTAATTGGAAGGAAATCTCCCACCAAACCTAGTGGTAACCGCACGATTGACAATGCCTCCATTGGTTAGCCACGTGGCTTAAAATAATGATTCTCAAACACGTTTCCATTTAATGCAGTTCAAGGCGCATTGTTGAAAGTTGCTTGGTTACCGCAAACTTCCGACCCGAAAACCACAAACGATCCTATTTTCAATGCCAAACGTCTGCCGTTTCAACGCTTGAAAGCATAGGGTGCAGAAGGCTATTTTGGCAACTGAAGCCTCACGCCAAAACCAAACTTCTGAATTTTGCTCTATCACCAACAGTTTTAAGGGTGAGTGATAAACAATTTGAATTTCAAGTCAGGAATAAAAATTATATCACCTCAAGTTTGGAATTTGAAAACATTTATGTTTAAATGTGGCATATAAAGTTTGAAACGTCAAATTTTGCAATTTTATTTTTGAAATTTGAAGTTTGACAAATAGAATTTCAAACAAGAAATAACGACGTTTGGAATTTTAAGTTTGAAATACGATGTTTAGAATTTGAAGTAATGAATTTAGAGTATGGAAATAAGAGATTGAAATTTAAAGTTTAGTATCAAAAGTTTGAAATCTGAAATGTTTTGTTTATAGAATACAAATTAAAGTTTTGCATTTTAGGTTAAAATATGAAGATAAGTTTGAAACTTGAAATTTTCTACCTCAAATTTACTGTTTTTAATGTTTCAGTCTTCAGTCTTGAGTCCCCAATGGTCAATTTTCATTCTTAAAACTAAAATCTGTATTCATCATTCTTCAATACTCAATCAACTTTAATGCGCAATCTTAAGTTGTCAATATTCAATCTCCAATGATCTTCTTAACCTTTTAAAGAAAAATATATTGCTTATTTTTATCATCCTTCTGAAACATATTGTATTTTATATTGAACTGTTTTTATCAATTTTCATGTGTCTGATTTTCTATGTTATGTTTTCTTTATCTTAAAAATTGATCTTCATAAAATTATTTTCTGCTTTTCATTGCCTTGTATCTGTTCTTCTTGATGATTAATTCCTTTATTCTGTTAGGTTTTCCATTATATTTTATTATTCACTGTTTAAAATTCTTGTTTCGAAATACATTTTTCTCTTTTTTCTTAGTTCCACTTTCTTGGTTTTTGAGAAATCTGCCTTGTGAAAATTTCATATCATCTCATTCTTAAATTCTTATTTTTGGTCCCAACTTTCTGTCCCCAAATTTTTCCTAGTTTTTTTTTCAATTATCTGATTTAAATCTCTTATTATCGTTTCTCGTCTCTGAATTTTTAAGCTTTGAAATCACTTTCATCTCTTTAAAAGTTTTTTCTTCTTGTTTTTTTGTTGTTAATATCCATTTTTTCCATGAATTCTCATATCCTATTCAATTTATAATAATCCACTTTATATTTTCTATATTTATCATTGACCTTTTTCGATTTACTTTTTTGCATCATCTATGCTGCCATTGTATAGAAAGCATATCTATCCCATGTTCTATGGGATTCCCTATATACATGAGACAGTTATGCTTATAACGGCATTATATACTCCATTCTATAGATGAAAGGCATGTAAGATGGAACTGACAAGTGCTTACAAGTGTTAACCTCATTTTTTTACTATTCTTCAATTTTTATTTGCTTTTGGAGTGAATACACTCATTCGATTTAGCTCTTCCAGGTTTCAATGTTCGAAAGTGTTGGCATACTTAAAATAGCAATTATTTCTTATGCTTATTAAGTGGAAATTTCCCATCGATATCAAAAGGTTAACATTTGTGTTGGCTAGCGTTTTTGGTGTATTTTTATGATCCAAAGGCATTTCTTAACAAATCGTAAAGTGAAATAATTTTTTGATGCTTTGTGTTTATGACGTCATGTTTGTAAGATGGAACATTGTTAGGCTTGTAAGATGGAACACATTTTTTTCGTTTTCAAACATATGAAAGATATATTTTTTGTTTGGAAATGCCATGAAATCAACAATAAATTGAAATACAAAAATACATCTTTTGAAATTGCAATTTTCGATGAATTTCGAAAAAATGCCATAATTTTTTTTGATGACAATAAATAATTAGTTCCGTAGACAAACTTGAAGCTTTTTGGTTCATCTTTCGAAAGTTCCTCGAAAAAATAAAAAAAAAATAAAAGGTAAGGGGAAACACCGAATCGTGTTCCATCTTACAAGCCATTATTTTAAATTGCAATTTTCGATGGATTTCGAAAATAGACCATAACATTTTCTTTGATGACTATTCATCAGTTTAGGCAAAATTTAAGCCTTTTAGTTCTTCTATCGAAAGATGTCTTTGGATCCGCGAAACAATAAAAATTGTTCATGTTACGAGCGAAAAACGGATCGTGTTCCATCTTACAAGCCTTTCCTTTATTGGTTTTTCTATGTTCACATTTTTTGTTTTCTGTTTTCTCCTTTTTTCGCTTTGCAAATGATTCTTTTATGAATTTTTAATTTTTAGTCTAATTAAAAATGAACAAAAATTATTTAAAAAGTGTTTTTTCTTATTTCATATTTTATTTTCTATATTCTTCTAATTTTGTTTTGTAACTACCATTATTTTTAAATACTTTGTCAATTATCAATCATAAATCACTAAATTCAATTTTCTCTTTTGTTTGATATCTTTTATTTTAGTCATTTTAGGCCTTTATTTAATTTCCTCACTGTCGGCAAAAAATTTTCTGTTAACTACTATAGCATATTATCTATTTTCTTTGATCAATTTTTTATCAATTTTTAGTTTTGAACAACAATTTTTTATTTTCAATATTATTCTATCTGTCAATATTTTAAAGTCGTCTTTTTACAAATCACAGTTTTTGCAGCTGTTTCTGTATTTTCTCGTTAATCAAAAGGTTTTTTTTTTATTTTCAGTAATATGTTTTTTTTTCTTTTTTTAATGTTATGAATCTATTTATTTAACCAATCTCTATTAATATATGTATTATCTTCGATTCATTAATAACATAAAAAAAATATTTTCTTCTCCTTATTTTTGGTTTCATTTCTTTTCATTAACAATATTCTCTATTTCACTGTGTCTAATCTTTAATCCTTTGAATCCTAGAGGGTTTGTCGAAGTCAAGTTATTAGTACGAGACACAGAAGAAGTCTGCATATTGTAGACGAAATACGCGTATCTGTCAAGATAAGCAAAGGTAGTTGGAATTCTTTTTTTTTTATGTGTTCTCTCCATATATTTTTTGATTTCTTCATTAATATTATGTCCTTTTGATTTTTATTTGAGTTTTATTGATCATTCATTCCTTAAAAGGGTAGATTACACTATTTGCATTTTCTATTATTAGTATTTAATTTCCGCTATAATGTGTTAGAATGTTTTTTTTTTAATTGCGGTTTTTTAAAATGTGTTCGATTTTTATAGTCCTTTTCTCAATTTTTTTCTATTCTTCGTTTCCATGTGTCCATATTTCAATATTTTTTTTTTTTTTGATATTATATCTCTGCATAAATCTTATTGAAATTGTTTCCCAATATTTTCGATTTTATTTTCTCATTTAATTATATTTTTAATTCGCCATGTTCTATTTTTTCTTCGTGCATTTTTCTCTCGGTTTTCTCATGCTTATTTCAACTTTTTTTTTTTATGCCATATATCGAATTTCCATTTTATTTTGACTGCCTTCTGTGTATTATGTCTTGCATTTATTTAATTGTTTCATGCTCTTGATAATCTTCTTTTTTCTGAATTGAATTTTCTCTCATAAACTGTATGTTTTCTGATAGCTATTTCTTTCTGTTTTTTCCCTTCTTGAATTTTCGCTTCGCTTATTTCCATTTTATAATCGTTTTTTGTCTTATTTCTTTAACCTCATATCAAATTCTATTTATTTATTTATTTGTGGTTCTGATTTCTATGATTTACTGTTTATTGAATGTTTGAACCTGATGTTTGCTATTTTCCTGTTTATTGATTTCTTTTTCCGCTTTCAAATTGTCAGCCTTCAATTTAATCTATTCTTAACTAATCTTTTATTTAAATTTTGTCTCTGTGTGCGAATTTCAAATTAAAGTTCTCTCGTTTAAACTATTTACAATCAGCTACATTTTTTGTTTGCTCTCCTATTTTTCACACTCTAGATCGTATATATTATCTCCAGAATAGTATTATCTGTTTTTATTTCATATTCTAGTTTTTCCTTGCTTCATACTAATATTTTATCTCCTGCATTATTTTATCTAATCCATATTCTATCCATAACATTTTCCCAATTAGCTGTAGAACTGTTTCAATCTCCTTATATTTAAACCTTCATTTTTAAATATGTTTGCAATATTCACTATTCTGCTTATTTTTCAATGTCTTATTTTTTTTCTCTGTGCCCTCTCTGTTTCTTGATTTTCTATTTCCTATTTTCTTTTCTCTTGTTCTCTTTCCATTTATCAATTTTCTATTAACGTTATACTATGTTCCTTTTCTCTCTTCGTCCTTGTTTTATGCAACTTTTTCAATGTTCTGTTCTCTTCTTATGTTCTTATTATATTCTTATTATTATTATTCTTTATATTCTATTGTATTATTTTTCTTTTTTTTCTTTTAATGTTCAATATTTTGCTAATATTTTTTCTATTGCTCGTGACCATTTCCAATTTTGTAGTTTCTATCGATGTGTAGTTAGGTGACTTTTTCCAATTTTCTAGTTTATATCTCTATATTCTATAGATTCTGTAGATTTAAATTATTCGTTTTAACTTAATTATTCGATTTTTAGAATGCAACTTGCAATTTAATTTATTAAAAGCTCTTTTTCATTCCATTATATGCTGATTTGTTTAATTTTTTTTCTACGTTTCTATTTGATGCCCTACTTCATTTAATGTTTTGTCTGTAAAATCGTTGCGATTACTAAAATGTTTATAATATTCCATTCTATGGTCGATTTTCTATTTGCTTTATGCACTCTCTTTCTTAAACTTTCTCGTTTTTATTAAATTTTCTTCTGCTGTTTTCAGCATTTCTTTGTTTGTTTCCTATCTTGAATTTTCTCTTATTTGTATCTTTTTAATCTTTCTTGTTCTTGCTGTATCCTGTGAATTAATTTGATTTTTTAAATGTTTTTTTCATTCTTGCTACTTTCTGTGTTCTTTTTGCTGTTCTTGTACTATGGAAGATTGCGTTAAATGTAAATTTTTAACAAGAGATTCATCATGCGACACCTCATATCACAAGATAATTTTAAAAAAAACCTAAGTTGTGGTCAAATTGAGTTTTGCGGATCACAATACGAATATGTTGCTGGGATCCGTGTCTTAAGGATAGTGGACAGTTTTGCATTTCGACCAAAACCGTTCATGCGACACACAAATCTCACAAGAATTCAACAACGTGTTCATTGGTGATAAAATTAAGTACTCAAAATTGGTCCTATTCAGGCCAAGTTTTCAGAACAACCGAGGAACTGGCCAATATACTGGCACTGTACGCAAGGACAAGGATAGTTCCTATTTTCCACGAAACGGAAAAGGCTATTTCCACCGAAAAATTCGGCATGAAGGTAATTGCGGCAAAATATGTAGGCCATACTGCACATCGGCGACAATCTTCACTCAGGAGTATCAAGGAATGTCTGTAGAACCCGTTAGCGATAATTGCCAATGATCTTGTCGCATGATGGTCAAATCATATTGGGGCCTGATTTGGCATCGGTCTAAGGCGCACTAGGGTTGTAGAAAATCCAAAGTGTCTGTTATGTACTGAAGAACATGAAGCCACCTAACCACCTAGTGACACGGTCAATTGAAACTTTTTGGGATTTGACCACAGAAAAATTACACAACCATCGAACAATTGGTCTGAAGTTGTAAAAATTGAGAAAAGTGCTTCTTTGCTGAAGCTTATGGGTCATTTTTGGGTAAAGGTTAAAAATCATGATTGAAGAAGGAACAAACACTGTCAAATTTTGCCAAATAAAAGGATTGATTTTTTTTATTACTGTAGAAATGTCTTAATCATTTCTTGACCAGTCAAACGCACAAAAATTGAGTTTATCTATAAAACTGTAATAATTTTAATAAAAACAATTAAACAAATATATAAATGCAGATCTATACAAACAGACCACTGGTGATTGAGGCTACCAAAAAAGCAGAAGGGTACCAAAATAATATGATTAAGCTACATAAACTTAGGTTAATCGACTTAAGACCCCTATTATGAGAACGTTGAGCTTAGAAATGAACAATTTTTACTTACTGTTTTAGTTAATCATATATACTGAACACATTACTAATATGGTTTCAATCACATCTTTCACAAGATGCGATGTACAGGTAGTCATCATTCGGATTCGGATTGAACGGTTTTTGGTTCAAATCCCGTCCGTTTTTTTTTCACGCAATAGTACTGATCCAAAAAAATGACGCCTCAAAATCACGCCACTGAAACAGCAGTCGTGGAAATTCATCTTCAAATTAGGAGCCGTTGATAAGCTCATATGTAATAAAGCCGTAAGTATTGAAGTTTAAGTATTATTTTTATGATTAAAAAGCGGATCGTTTCTGGTATACCATCACTCTGGTACATAAACAGCCAAACCACCCTACCCAGTCTCGTATCATCTCTCATCAGCTTCCATGTGAACTAATTTCCCTTGAAATAATCGCCGACTGTGGTGAAGTTTCTCGAAGCATTGCAAACTTGCAGCGCAGTACACACGTGCTGGTTACGTATTATCATCATGCTGAAAATGTACAAATTCTTCGCGAAACCGACATCTCGTCCTTGCTGCAGTGATGCGAATGATGCCCACCTCTATCCCTCCCGTACTCTCCTATTTATCACTCACTCGTCTGATTCACTTCGTTGGGTGGGGTGGTTTGTTTAAGTAAGTATAACTGTTTCACATAATCAGCATCGTTATCAGATCGTTGAGCATCTAGCATACATAGATGGAGTTGAGTTGGCATGTTTATCGGCTCGTCGTGTCAGCTTTCGAATTGCAAACCCTTGCGGGACTGGGAGGAATTCTCATTGAATTGGATCTTCAATGTTCTCGTGAAATCATCCATAATTTTCGTGTTTGGTGATACCAAGCATTTAACAACTAAGCTATCTGAGGCCCCAGGATAACTAAACCAGATCGTTGTTTAGAAAGATCCCAAGCCATCCAGAAAACACCAATTCTTGCGAAATGAGGAGGGTATAAAAGTACTCGTCAAACTTAATTCATTTTCATGCTGATTTGAAGCTTCGAGTGAAAATAACAAATAAGAAATAAAAAAAGCAGGAAGAAAGCAAAGAGCAACATGAGAATTCTCAAGATAAATAAGAGAGAAACAACCCAAAATAGGCATGACTATTTCAAATATATATTGATGTATGTTTGTTAGTTGGGAGATAAAGTTTCCCTATTTTTGTCTTAAAGGCCCATTCCAAATTATTTGAACACTTAGATCAATACCATAGGTAATACATATTGGCTGAAGGATTATTTGGAAATAATTATGCAACCAAATGTCGCATTGCCGGCGTCGGTGGTGTAGTGGTAAGCGTGACTGCTACTGGCACCCCAGTGGGTCTGGGTTCGATCCCAGTCGACGTCGGTGGTTTTTCGGAGGCGAAAAAATCTTGGTAACGTCTTCCTTCGGAAGGGAAGTAAAGCCGTTGGTCCCGGTTCATAGTCATGAGTCGTTAGGTAGGGTCCAGGTGGTGGAGTCGTCTCCCTGGCGTCGGTGATTGTCACCATGTGAAGAAATAGGCCGACGAAAAATAAATAAGTAAAAAAAAAAATGTCGCATAATCAAAATAAAAAAAAAACATAATTAAATTGTAACAATGCTTTGTGAAGCAAATGATTTTGCGACACAAAATTGTATGCGAATACTGCTTTGTGTTTCGCATCGTTTCTCAATATGCCTTTTTTTTATTCCTGTGAGTTAGGCACGCAATCGAATAACTTTGAAAAAAAAAACTAAGGCTATAACATGAATTCATTAACTATGCGATAATTCAAAGTCACACTTACATTCGAGTTTCTGTTTGTTATATGTAAATTGTAATATAAACAGCAAATGAATCAGTGCCCTGTCTTCCATATGTTTTAAATTTATTCGTTTGTGTTGTTTAATAAATACGAAAGAAATTAAAATTACAAACTTACCAGTTGCTGCCCATGAGTGGCTTTGTAATGCTGAAACGTCTTTAACAAGCATGCGATAGTTCGAAGGAATCTGGACAGTTAAGATATTATTTCTAGGGAGAGAAATTCAATGACCAGTCGTAGAAGCCTGTATTCTAGGGTTCATGATTCAAAATCAGCCACTCAATAGTTGCAATTGTTATTCACACTTGAATTTGCACAGGATCCACAGACTGCTTCAGCTGTTTTGCATCCTTCTTTCATTTGCATTTAGTCTATCGCTTTTTCTTCTTTAAATTAGAAACCTTGTCGACGATCTCCATCACGGAAAATGTAGTGGTAATCCTGTAATCAGAAAATACGAAGAAAAACAGAGTCTGCAGAGAATCTACTAAACATACCTACCATTCTTTTCAAACTTGTACAATGTTGTGATTACCAGTTCCTCTGTTCTAAACTTTTGCCAATTCTTCCGTTGTAATCTGGCAATGGTTCCAGCTAGTTGTGCACTTATAGTCCCAATTGTGGACTTCTTAATTATTTCCTTCCCTTCCTCTGTTGCTCTCAAGGATGACATTAAAACTTTCGGTGAAACCCCATGACTTGCTTCGATAGATTGTCCTTCAGATTCCTCTTTTGATTCATTTTACTCTGATGATGTTATTTGTACCGTTGGAGGCGCGGTACGCGGAGGCGCGTATGATACCAGTTTTCCTCCATGCTGAGTGAACACCCCACCACATCACGTGGTTGCTTTGCGCAGACAGCAGCAGGCTGCAGATTGTGCTGCAGGTGGCAATGATGTTAGAAAAAACAGTCCAATGAGCCGTTGTTTGGATAGTAATTAGTATTAGCTAAATAACTTTTTCCACGGGCGTCAAAGGCTTTTCGGTTTTCAACGAAAAGTTTCCTTGGAAGATTTCCCAGACATTAATTCGATTGACTTATTTTTAGAGAACAACAAGTCACCTCGTCAGATTTTTCTTTGTAAAAGTAAGTTTTTCCATAGAAAATTCTATATCCTATCCTAAACCGAGTGCACGCTAAAATATTGTTTCACCGATCGAGCTGAAATTTTACTCAGTTATTAAAGGACCACAGAGGCTTCCAAAAATCAAAGGTGAGCGGAATTTGTTTTCTTTCATATGTATGTCCGTGTCCCAGGCTAAGAGCATTCTCTATAGTCGATTTATCGTCTTCACCCGATTCAGCTACCACCAGTGTTTAGATTTTTTTCCGCAATTTTTTTCCACAATATTTGTTTCACCAGAAGCTGATTTTTCGTGTTTTCTCCGAATCTCAGATTGACTATCGTGCACACATGTTGATTCGAGTGGCATTGCAAATCGAGAATTCCACCACGATCAATCTCTCGAATAAAGAAGATAACAGATCAATCTTAAAAGGGGCAAATAATGCATTAAAACAGTGACTATTTTTGTTTCGATTAGTAAGAACGGAAGAAGATATTTTAACAGACCAAATTGCATTTTATTCATCAAGATATTCAAAACTTCATAAATTACTTCTACTTTCTGTCGGAACTTTAGCCATAGTTGAAAAAAAAAGAAGCTTAGAAGCCGCGAGGACGCACCAGTGCTCTTTCTGTGATTCGCTGGTGCGATTGAAAGTTAAAACATCGTCGGAGATGCAGAAACTGTTCGAAAAAAGGAAGCGGGAAGAAACATTATTCATGCAAACACAGGGGTGAACATAAACAAGAGAGAAGAGCTCTCGTCAAGGTAGGAAGAGTGTGTGGAAAATTTAAAATCTCTCTCTACTACACTGAGGATATGGACATCACTGGTAATGTCTACTACTACTACTACTACTACTTCTACTACTACTACTTATTCAAAACGACGTATCTGATATTGTAAAGATTTGAACGTTAATTTCTCAAAACTTTCCGCACCCTCACGGTTGCATCACCATGATGTTAGGGAAGTGTTAATCCTTGTGTTAGTGGTATGAAAGTGCTAAGGGCTTCAAGAATTTATTGTTTGAATCTTTCTTCCCGTTTTTGTTTACAAAATCATATTCTTCGTATTGAATAAGTTGTCGAAAGTTCTCCCTATACGATTATGGAAAACTCAATTTATACTTTCATTTATAAATCATGAAAGGCCGCAAATGTCAACGTAACAGAAGGCCCGAATCATTTGAGTTCCAAATTGTTCTTTCAGTTCTTTTTGCAATAGTTGGGAAAACTACTGGGTAGGGTGAAAAGCACTCTCCTTGACCGCCAAAATATTTAGGCATACAAGCCATATTTCAGTGCGATACTGTCCTTAGTTTTGTTTCGACTGCTGATTGTTGTTGACACCATGATGAATATGGATAAAAATGATTGTCGTTCTCTCCTCAAACTTTATTTTTTGATAGGCAAAAGGGCGCAGGCAACAAAAGAAAAGTCGGATAAGTATTATGGGACAAATGCTCCGTCAGATTACACCGTTAAATATTGGTCTCGAGAGTTTCGTGGTGGCCACAACTCCACTACTGAACAAGTCTGAACCGGCAGGCCCTCCAATGCGGTTACAGAGGACAATGTCAAAAAAGTTCATGAAATGGTGTTGGCAGCCGGAATGAGAAGGTGTGTGAGCTAGCAAATGCCACAAAGATTAGTACTGAGCGCACACGCCTTATTTTGGGTGAGATTTTGCATACGACAAAATTATCCTGCCGCTGGGTGCCAAAACAGTGTTTAGACTTGCTGATGCGGAATCGGAAGGACTTTTGGCGTCGATTGGAAACATTGAATGAAACCTGGATCCACACCAGCGAACAGAATGCGTGCCCAGCAATGAAGGGATGCCGGCACGAGTGCTCCAAAGCGGCCTAGGGAGGCTCAATGGGTCAAAAAGATTTTGGCGTAGGTTTACTGGAATTTCCATGACATACTCTTCGTGGACTACCACGAAAAGAATAAAACCATCAACAGAGAGTATTGCTGTGCGTTATTGAAGCGATTCAAGGCTGAAATCACTGGAAAATGGCCTCAAATGAAGAGAAAAACAATTTTATTTTTCCAAGACAATGCGACAATGCGAGTGCACACATACGGCTGCAATTGCTTCCGCATCCACCGCATTCACCGGATTTGGCTGCCTCGGACTATTATTTGTTCCCAAACCTCAAAAGATGACTCGTCAATAAAAAAAAATCTGCTCACACCAGGAAATCATCGACGCCACGGAGGAGTATTTTGTAAACCTTCCGGAAAATTCCTTCTCGGATTAAATCAATAAGTTGGAAAATCGCTGGAATAAGTGTATCGAGTTAGAAGGGGACTGCATTGAATAAAATTAATTGTGTTTAAAAGGACTTTTAAAATTAGTTATTCCAACTTGTGTATGAAGAGCTTAAAAACTATTTTATTCGAATTCTAAATTCCCCACGTTCTATTCTGAGCCAGACGAGGCGTAAACGAAATTGCTTGCAATATTTCATGTGCCATACAACAATATATTCAAGCTTTTATTCAACAGGCCAGGGTTGCGGCTTATCATTTTTGACTCAGGCATATTCATTTGCCAATATCTCCTTTCAGAGGGTCGATTTGATAATATGATGTATGATGAACTTGTAGTGCATGAGTAGACCTACAACTTTGTCCAACAATACCTTGCTCTAACTCCTATATCTTCGACATGAGAGCGTATATTCACAGTGATCTTCACGATGATAATCGCGTGATCTTCACCGCGAATATCATCGCGAAGATCACTGCGAATATACGCTCTTATTCCTCAGATATAAGATATAGAGCTATGTATTGTTAGACCAAGTTGTAGGTCTACTCAAGCACCATAAGTTCATCATACATTATATTTTGAAATTGAGCTTCTGAGAAGAGCTATCGGCAAATGAATATGGATAAGTCAAAAATGATAAGCCGCAACCTTGCAACAGGCTAGAGTTTACATGAAATATCCCATTATTTTCTGCCAAATTTAGCATTCCCTTTATGTGCATTATACAGGGTGCGGCAGAAAATAATGCGAAAATGTTCAAACTTGAGTATTGGGTTAATTCGTGTAGCTAGTAACTAATTTCTGTCGAAAGTGTATTTGTCTATGTTTACTTTTAAGTGCTGCATCCAAACATTCTATTTGTTTTATTGCAAATTCGTCAAAATGTTCGTGAAAGAAGTGATCACCAGTTTGTTGCTCGCCCAGAAGAAGCCGAAAGAGATTGCCAAGGTGCACGGAAAAAAATCCGTGCCCGGATCCGTGAACTGCAGTCATGAATTCGAGAACAAGCAAAAATACACCGTGAACTGAATCACGTAATCATGAACTAAATCACGTTTTTAGGTAAAAATCCTGAAAACGTGAACTAGTTCACGGTCCGTTTTCATTTTCGTGAACGCTTTTGTTTCTGTGTGGTAGGGCGCCATTTGGCAACAGTAAAAAAGTCCCTGCAGGATGGTCTTAAGCAGTAGAAGCCGGGAAGCGGACGTCCGCGCTTTGCACGCAAAAGTTGCTCGCAACCCGGTGCGTTCCATAAGAAAACTTGCAAAGTAAGACAATATTTCGGAGAAATCTATGCGGAGAATCATCAAAGAAGACCTGCATGCATCTTCCAGAGACAGAGTGAAACGCCACTTAATTACGGACCGGGTCAAGGACTTACGAGTGACCGGTTCCAAGAGATTGCATTCCTTGTTGAAGTAGGAAAACATTATAATCCTGTTCTCCGACGGACCGGTACATTTCACCACAGAAAATGGAGAACGTTTCGGAAAAAGTGAAATTCAAATTTCAAACCAAACATCCGGCTTGTGTCATGATGTTTGGCTTGGTGGCGTCAAACGGTTTGAAAATACCGCCTATTTCCATTGATGCTGGAGTTAAAATCAATACCGACGTGTATATCGGTATTTTAAAGGACCAAGTGCTTCCCTGGGTGAAGGTCAACTTCTCCGAGGACCAAAACGTTTTCCTACAGCAGGATGGAGCGCCGTGTCACACGTCCAATCGAACCCAACAATGGTTGAACGATAACATTAAGTTTTGGCCGACGGATTTGTGGCCCCCTAGCAGTCCAGATCTTAATCCGTTGGATTATTCGATTTGGGCATATGTTGAAGCACAGGCCTGCAAAACATCACACCGTAGTGTGAAAACCCTGAAGTCAACCAAAACTCGCGCATGGCAGTCAACTACGTCCGAAAGGCATCCTCTGGCTTCCGGCGTCGGCTCGAGGATGTTATTAATAAAAATGGAGGACACATAGGATAAATTTGTTTAAAAGGACCTTATAAAGATAACTGCACTCGAAAATGTTGATATTATTGCTTGAATTAGTTGAAAATAGGATTTGAAAGAAATAAAACAAATTTTCACATTATTTTCTGCCGCACCCTGTATAACGAAGAAATTTTTTTTTATTTTAACTATGGGAAGAGCGGTGCCAATCCCGGCCGAATACAGGTCATATAAGGAAAGGGTAAGAATGTGTTGACGTTATACTTACTTTCCTAGAAGCTGAGAAATTTCCAACAGTTCCATGAAAAATAAGTGTAATATTGAGTAAAAGGGTTGGGTGACAGCAGGGTTTGTTTTGATAAAAAAAAACGTTATGTCGAGTACAATAATTGAATATTATTAGCAATTTCCTACTTGTAGCGATTTATACGAACGATATGGATACTATTGATGTTACTAACAGAATTTGCTGGTGTACATGATTCTTGTTAAGCCAAAACAGCGAGTATAGGGAATCAATCATATGGATCACAGTAAGTTAACTTTCAACGTGGTAGCGAGTTAAATCATTAAATGGTGTCACATGATCGAATGCCACAATGATAAATATTGATGTGTTTTTCAGAAATTGAAAAGTAACCTTGAATTTTTTGATTACTTTCATCTGAAGTCTTCCGGAAAAAAAAACTGGTAACCCTAATTTTCATGAACAAATATTTGTAGCACTAATCGTGTACAAAGTTTCATAAATTGATTCTATAAAACCATGTGATTTTTTTCGGTTTGACTTTTGAATGAGTAGTTTCATGTCAAATTTGTTTCTTCGTTCTTTGCAATATACAATATATGAGGACCAAAATCTAACTGAGCAAGTCACAAAGTGGCGATCCCGAATCAGAAAGTCTTGGTCTTTAATCGAACTGTTTCGTAAATATCAACATCACAATGTCCACAACCGTCCACAGTACTCAGTTTCAAACGGGTGAATTCCACTGCAGGAAATACTTCCCCCCTACAAGTCACTTCCCCTCTCCGCACATACATGAAGAGGAAATGTAACGCTCACCACCATCACCGCCGGATTACATCGTTAGTGGCGTGATTCAGTCAGCTGGAAATGACATGCTACCAAGGCGTCGTCGATCGTCGTCTGCCCCCCCCCCCCCCTTTCCCCCACCAGGACTACACATAAAGCAAACCAATTTTATTGCGTTAATTTCCGGATGCAATTTAAACTTGCCCTCAACCTCCCACAACCGCCCTTTGAATCGCCTGCCACTTCCGGTGCGTTCACATTTCGAAACAAGACTCTCGAGATTATGATCTGATTTATCCGCCATGCCGATGGTGATTGCATCGTTGCTCACTTTTAGAGTGGTGTGGTTTGAGGTTTGAACCGTCCATGTTGTCTGTCAAGACTTGTTCCTCCGCAAGCAAACAAGGTAAACAGATGTGTTTTCCAGCGATGCGACGACAACGGCGAAGATTTAGACGTAAATTAACATAATGAAGCGAAATTGCATACACCGGGGAACTCATCTTGTTGGTGCGATGGAATAATTGTCGTTGTCGATCCGAACGGGAGCCATAATGGTTACCGATTTAAATTAATATGATTTCCCGTAGTATCAGCGGGAGCAGATTGGAGCGATGCTGCCGTTTATCAAGAATGACTTGTTCTTGGCCGTGTTGGGAACGGTTCTGGGGGATCTTTTGTGGAATAGATTTGCCATTAGTTTTTGACGGTGTGAATGTGACGGGACAAATTTGAGAATTCAACATGCAAATTGTGGATCTGAGGGAAAATGTTAGTGCCGTTGCATCCTTCTTGCTAGTCTTCCATCCGTATGGTGCTCAGGTGAACCGTTGGGCTTAGAAATCTTCCTCAGTAGAGCATAATTCTGCATTCAGGATTTGTGAATGAATGTCTTGTACTTGCTCTTAGACAGATTGGAGCGAACATAATTCCGCCATAATTTGTCAGAGAGTGGTACGGTCTGTGTACATCGCCATGGAGGCATCGTCATCAGGATGCTGGAAATAAGGAACATGTAAGAAGCCAACAACCACCTCACCCTCACCGTTGCCGTCGTCGTCGTCGTCGGCGTCGGCGGCGGAGGCATCTTCGTTGTCTACGGCGACGAAGACGAATTCTTATGAAAGTGAATTAATGAACGTCTTGAACACATTTTGACATAATTTAATTCATTTTACACACATATTTAACTTTCCTTCCGGCGATGGAAATGGTGAAGCTGGATTCCATTCCAATGAAAAGAAACGTGTGGGCAAAGAAGTGGAACGGTGGAAAAATTCTTTACCCTGAAGGAATGTTGTTGCTCGAAAGCTGGGAAAAGAAGTTGAGGAGTCTTCGGGGAAGAGCATGGGTAGAGGGAATTTTTTATTTTAAATGTGCCCATATCACCCTGGCTATGAAATATATTTCTGTTTTCAAGTTATTTTTATTGCTTAGAAAATCAATCAATTACACGGCAGAACCAGTTCGCTTTTCAATTGTGTTAAAATTGGTGATATGTGTGAAATAGTGTGAAGGTTGAACAGTATTTGTAAAATCTCCGATGTAAATTTACGTTTCTCTTATCTGTGAATGTACTTCAGTTAACAATTTGTATCAAACAATTTGTCACTTTTAGCATAATCAACCGTCAAATGTTGACCAACTATTTTTTAAGTTTTTTAAAGCCGGTCCACGTTAGATTTCGGACACTTTTCTTTCAGTTTTGCAGATTTTGAAGTATCTCACGGATCGCTGAAACGTTTCATTTATATGACAGCTGAAACTCTCCACTTTATTTCGTGGTACAAAATGTTTACATTCTTGATACATTCAGTAAAATGGCGTCGATTCAAGTCGAAGTGCGCAAACGCATTTTGTACGAACGGTAGCAAAATCTGAATTTATCGGTACGCGAGCTTGCCAAAAAAATAAAATTACTGAAAAAGTACCGTGTTTTGTGTTGGCAAATCATTTGACTAGCGCTTGACTGTGGATCGTACAAAGTGAAAAAGGTGACCAATTTTGACAAGCAAATTACACTGCAAAAATTCGTGCTGCAAACATTTTCTTGTATCATAATGGATGAAAAACGTAATCGAAGACTTGAAACTTGAAATCGAAGACTTGGGTTGTTCTCGGCGATAACTTCAGAACGGAACAATTTTAGGGATGAAGCTTTGACTTGCTCGACCACAGCTGCATATTGCCTGCCGAACTTTTTGAAAAGTTGTTCTTTTTCTTCGTCCTGAAATGCTCTTCTACGCCGTTTCGTTGTACAGCAGAATAATAAGACATCTCGGAAAGCTGTTAAGGTCTTTCAGCACATAAGTTTCATCGTCCATTATCACACCGGAAAACTTCGTCAAATATTCGCGATACAACTTGCGAGCCGGGGTTTTAGCCATCACATTCTATTTATCCTTACGGTTCGGTACAGTTTTCATTTTGAACGACTTGCCGGTGCTTGGAAGTATGCACGAAAGTTGGGGACATTTTTATTTTCCTAGTCACAGTACGTACGAAAAGATCTGGTCTCTTCTACAATATTTGTTTCACCTATGCGCCCTTCTGATGGTTCCTGAGATCCATTTCCTTACTCCGATTCTGACTTATACAGAACTGTTGCAAAGGATGTTCAACTCGATTATTGGAATAATAACCAAAATCTTTGCAAGCGCTGAGGAAAAAGGGTGGCAATGAAAAATGATGTTCGTGAGCAGAGGATGGTAACCATCTGCAAGGACAACGCGAAGCGAAGAATCTGAAGTACCCTCGAAACTTGATTAAGAAAACGTCCGTGCTGTCAAAGGAGCAGATGGGAAGCTGGTTTTTCACTTGCTAAGAATGTTCATTGCGAACTTTATACTAATTCCGCATTCATTAGCAGCAGTCGTGCGAATTTTCTCGTAATACAATCTGAATAAGTCCAACATCCGGAACCGCCTGAGTACGGACATCATGGATGCCAAAGGAGGAAAAGAAGAGTTGATCAGCTAATATTCACATCCCAACTAACATCTAAATTCAACAAATTAATTTTCACTTGGCATAAAAATGATTGACTGTTAATTCCGTTCCGATTTGTGTGCACCTAATCTGGAACTTCTTTAGTAATCAAAAACAAACACCCCGCGATCCACGGTATCATGTCAATTCTGGCCCGTCAGAAGGGCTTGGCGTAATGCAGTGATCGATTTTTCCCGAGAACAATCCCCTGTATACTGATTCGTTTTCCTTTTAAGCACAATAAATCTGAAGTGAAGATTTTTACCAAGATTTTTGCAGCTAAATGCAGATATAAAAGATTGTTTTGGGAAAAATTTAAGATGGGAATGAAAAATAATGTGGCAACCCTGATCCGCATATGGTTTATGGCTATAGTGCCATATGTTAGCAGATACTGACGGCGATTCTGATTGGGAGTGAGAAACCTAGGGGGTCGTCACCACTTCCCATTCAGGATTTACTTACCCAACCTGAAAAGACAATTTCTTCCGCTTTTTCGGATCATTTATACAAAAATTTGTCAGATTATAAATAGCCTCTAAGCGCTTCCTTTATTATGACGTACTGATACAAAAACAGTGTGTCTGTGTGATAACCTACACTTTATCTCATGTAAGGTCGAGCCTCTTGCTCTCCTATCTACTCTAGCGATTGACAAAATAGAGAGCACGCGGTGACTTAAGTTCTGGTGCGAATTCTCTTTCTTTGGAGGTGAGAGAATTCCTGTTCCTTCTCTTCTCTCTGTGGGATTCATGTCCCGTGTGCTGATGAATAATACATTTACATATTCTATTACCATAACCCGTTCTCGGAAAAGAAAAGAATGTCTGAGAATGCCCATCGTCATCTAGTAAGTAGTTGGAACGCTGGCAATTATTAATTATCGTCCTAGTTCCGTTAAAGTGCCATTACACTCTTTGGAAATAAAACATCTTAAAATAGAAATTTCTCATCCAATTATTCCTGCGAAATACTCCCGGAAGGCATACCCATAAACACAATTTCTGCTTAGCATCCTGCTTCACGCATTGATCACCACCTTAAGCTCGCCTACGATCCGGATCATTTTTTCGCACTTTTCACTAGCCCGAGGGTGATACAATTTTACCGTTCAACACAACGAGAACTTGACAACCGGAATATTTTCATAAAACGTGAAATAAAACAACTCAAAACACGAGAACGAAAGTCAATTTGTAATTTTGACGGGAGAAAAAATATTTGCTGTCATCATCGAACAAGGCACACTTCGATCAGGCACTTGTAGTTTGTTGTTTGGTGTGCTAAAATTGGACGAAAGTGCTCATTGTGTTCCTAATACCTCTAATTAGTTGTAAGAAAATACTTAACAAAATTTTACGATGGAAATTGAAATAAAAAAGTTAGGACAGAAAAACTTTGCTAAATAATGTAAACGTCTATTTGTGCAAATAAAAAAGTTAGGTTTTGTATTTCCGTGAAAATGGGGACCACCCTAATTTTAATTAACATCACAATATGGGCCTTAGTGATACAAACCATGATGTAGAACATCACTTTGCTGTAAAGATTCAAGTTTAGGCGCTGGGAGCATGTTTCCTCGTAAATTCGTAATCTGGACCATAGTGCAGTGGTGCAGCAAGATGTTGAGCTACATTAAAACCAACCCCATTGTTTCGATCCAAGCCAGAAGGCACAACGCCAACTTTCAAACGGTGCAGAACATCCTTGACAGAGAAGAATTCATGTCGTCCAAACCGGCGCATGAAGCAGAATTCCCGTGGTAGGCTCTTGAACGACCGAGTTTCGACGAAACACAAGCACTGCACTTTGATGAATGACAAAACATACGTCAAACTCGATTTCAAACAGCTTTCCAGTCAAAAGTTTTACATCACGACTGGACGTGGGGATGTGCCGGGAAGATTAAAGTTCGTATTTTCCAACAATTTCACGAAAAAGTCCATGATTTGGAAAGCGATTTGCAGTTGTGGCCTGAAAATGGAACCATTTCTCTAATCCTCGACAATGACACCCCAAGTTTACATCGAAAATGCCTGAAAAAGCGTGTATTGCCGTTCATCTGCAAGCATAGGGGTAAAGTCATCTTTACGCCCGATTTGGTCAGCTGCCACTACTCCAAGGTGGTTCTGGTGTGGTATGCTGCCAACAAGATCGATTTTGTTCCTGAGCTAATGAACCCTCGGAATTGCCCGGAATTTCGACCAATCGAAAAATAAACTGTGTAATTTCAAAACAGCGACTTCAACAAAGCGACGGGGCAGTCGAAGACATCCAGCAACTTCGGATAAATCTGCGGGAATCTGGTGAGCATTGGCATTTGTTTCTACCCATAAATTTTATGAAGTCTATGTCGATATCATTTCCACACTGAACCCAGTTCTACAAATCAATTGGGTACTACTTTAATTCCACCGTTGTTTGTATTTCGCTGCTACCCAAGATTGCCACATAATTTTTCATTCTCATCTCTAATATTTGGCAAAAATGTCTTTTTTATATGTGTTTAACTGCAAAATGAAACTTTGTAAAAATATTTGCTGCAAACTTTGTGTTGAAAAATTAAAATGGAAACCTTTCAGGTGCCTGAATAAGCAATTAGCACTTAGTTTTTTTTTAATAGTTTTTGAGTTTAAGGCACAATAAAACAGGTATATACTTATGTAATCAAATTTATCTTGATTGTCTCAACATAACAATCTTTTCGATAGGGCTTAGGTGCAATTATTCCTACAAGTTTCTGTACATCCCACTATAGCAAAACGGATCTTCTTTCTACGTGAATTTAGTAGTACAGGAATTAGAATAAAGTTGGTAACAAACTTTCTATGCAAGAGAAAAGCCAGTTTCCCATCTGCTCGTTTGATACACAGAAGTTTTCTCCGACAAGTTTGCAAGTCATCCGATTCTTCTACTTCGATGTCTTTGCAGATAATTACCGTCCCCAGCTCACAAAACTCATTTTTCGATGGCCTGTTCATCCGTGTCCTAGGTTATCATGCTTACAATTATTTGCAAGAAGAAACATTAGCGATATTTCAGCTGATTGCCCATGTTCGGGAATTTCGGAGCCCCTGACTTCAAAGATGCGGCTCGCTTTGGTAGTAAAGGTAGGTAGCTCAAGAAGTGGAGAGTGACTGCGTCATCTGGTTATTAAGATGACATAAAATGCGCTGTTTGGTTTGATTTTTTATCGCAGTTGGAACACGAGCTCCGGAAAACCATGCCAAATTCCTTTTGAGAACTGGCTCCGACGACAAAATGGTGGCAGATGGATGCAGAACTCAAAGGCTTCAATTCCAAGATAGTTTGTATCATTTGGAATGCCATGGATATTATCGATCGTAAACTTTTAACAATTGCGCTTAATATTAATGGGTTCTCGCACTGCAAGACTATATTAAAGATAACAAAGAATCATGCTCGAAATAAATGGTTTGAATAGCAGAATCGAGAACTTTAT
This sequence comes from Aedes japonicus, assembly GCA_034211315.2. Lineage (NCBI taxonomy): Eukaryota > Metazoa > Arthropoda > Insecta > Diptera > Culicidae > Aedes > Aedes japonicus. Next base: position 139,836 of record JASCZW010000292.1, read on the forward strand.
TCTTACTTCCAAAAATTCCTTTGCATATATGAAGGAAAATACTTCTAAATTGAGGAACAGTGATTATGTTGAAACCTGACCGAAACGCTGCAAAATTTTGAGGAGCTTTGAAAAACAAACACTTCTTGATTTTTTTTCAATAGGGCGAATTTAACAATAAGAGATTCTCTCCTCTCTCACATTTTTTTTATTTATTACAGCGGCATTATAAAACTTTTTGAGGGATTCTTTAAAACAGATAGAAACACAACAGAGCTGCCTAAGACACTCTATAAATAGTAAAATGTAAAACGTTAAGCTGAATGGAATATGAATGAAAGAGATAGTAATCAAAGAGAGTCTCTCAATTTCAGATTAACTCTTATCAAGAAAAAAAACCCTAGACTTCTTCAGTGGAATAATTGAAGACATTATTGAAGTATTTTCTGGAGAACTGATATATGTTAGAATCCTTCGTAGAAGAAATTAAGGAATAGTACTAAAAGAAACCCTTGCAGAATTCCTCAAAGTGGTTCAAAAACTACTTCTCAAAGTTATCCAACAATTCAGGGTTTTCTCCAACAATTTTGTCAGGAATGACGTTATAGTGTTTGTATAGATCTTTTAGCGAAGGTCAATTAAATATGTCACGTAGTAAGGGCGGAGGGGGGGGGGGGGGGGTTGGAAAACGTGACGATCCATACAAACAAAATTTGAAGGTCCATACAAAAAACGTGACAAGGGAGGGTATAAAAATCCAAATTTTGCGTGACATAATAAATGGACATTCCCTTAGTTGTCCTCCAGAGATTCATTTAGCATCACAAAAATGTCTCCACTTCAGGGATTCCATAAAAAATTTCATCCACATAAACGTTTTGAAAAGCTGCCGCTGATGAAATGCCAGAAGAAACTTGTGGGGAAAACACACAAACTGTCATCTGTAGCTGTAATTTCAGTGTCAATTATTTTGTTTTGCTGCATGGGCCTAAAACAGCATACTGAAAGTCGAATTGGTAATAAGTTGAATTCTAAAATTTACTCATTTTTTAAATTCGATGTTTTAGAGTGGACTAGCAATTCCCAAAAGTCATAAAAATCTAGTTTTATCTTTTAACTCTGTAATCGTTACATGCAGATATCGGTATGAAAAACTATTAGATAATTTTGTGCATGTGGCTGTAAACCCTGCTGTTAACCCGTTCAAGCTGCGATGACTTTATTTGTTGCCGCTTGGAAAATCATTCTGATTTGTTTGGTACGGTTGGTGATGGATACCAATCAGTGGTTGTGTTCCAGCTGTGTTTATTGTCATGTGGATTTTCCCTGAGACTCGTTATTTGACTTACAACAAAGCTCTCACGAAGATTCCTTGTTTTTCCTTGAGACTACCTCGGAATCGCCCTAAGTTTCGAAGCATAAATCATTCCAAAGGCTACTCTTGGACCTGCAAGAAGAAGTCCAGAATACAACCGTTTGGGACACTCTATCTCAGTACAAAATAAAACATACTACAACAAGAAGCTGCTAAGAAAAAGACGTAAAATTTGTTCGAGTAACATGTTGTGTTATTGAAAGCCTTTCATCGTTAAATTTCGGACATCAAAATAATAGCAGAAAAACAAATTTACACATATTTCAACAAAATCGACTGTTTAATTAATAATAATACAGTTATACCTATATATGAATCAGTTGATACAGATTTTAATCCTTCTTGCTGTAAGATTCTCGAACTTTCTGTGGAACATCCGCCATCAGGTTCCGTACGGTATCCTCAGATATGCCCGCCGTGCCGATTCTCCAATTGAAATCGGTACCATTCTTCTTAGTTTCGAAGAGTTTCGCTTACATAGAGCCCAGTAATTCTCTATTGGGCGAAGTTCTGGACAGTTTGGTGGATTGACGGTTTTTGGCACGTATTTGACCTCTTGTACCTTACTACCATTCCAAGACGGATTTTGCATAGTGACAAGAGGCCAAATCAGGCCAAAACAGAGCTGGAGAGTGGTGGCTTCTGATAAAACGGTAGCAATCGCTTTCTTTCATTCTTCATTTTGACATTCTCCTTCGTACACATCCTTATTGATACTTTATTTTATTTTCGACCACAACTACATATGGCCTGCCAAATCAAATACTTCTTCGGGAATTTGGACACCTTTTTTGTCCGGAAATGCATGGCAATCCTTTGTATTGCAGTATAAATAGCCAGACCCGGAAGCCGTTTGAAGTCTTCGAGTATATTTGTTTCATCGTTCCTTATGAAACACGAATATGTTTGCAAAAATTGGTGTGAAGCTCCTTAGCGTGAATTTTTGCAGTGAAAGTTTGCTTGTCTTCACCAGTTCATCATCATCATCTGTCGATACAAAATGCATTGGCGCACTTCCACTTAATTCGATGCCATTTGACTGAATTTATCAAGAATGTAAACATGTTGTACCACGAAATAAAGTAGAGAGTTTCAGCTGTCATAGAAGTGAAACGTTTTATTGATTCATGAAATAAATCAAAATCTGCAAATTGCTGAAAGAAAAATGTCCGAAATTTAACGTGGCAGGCTTTTTGAAGGTTGCCCTGCTTCATTTGTTAAACCTCAAGCAGTATAGAAATGTTTCAACGATACAAGACAACCTCCACTCAATCTCAACCAGGGCAAATCTGATGGAGTTTTTCAGCAAGAAAAGGGTGATCCGATCAAAAAGTTGGTCAAACAGTGATGTGTGTGAGTCGATCAAAGTTTTTTTTTAATAAGTCAAATTCTTTTTCTTTTTCAAGTTCAGTAAATCCAGAATACAGAAGAGGTATTTAGCTGAGTTTCTTTTTTATCGAAAGCGATTTGCTTTGCCTTTCGTTTAACACCTGCCATAAGATTTTGTACAGTCTCCTTGTCCACTTTATTTGCCTCAGAGTCTTTTTAAGGTTCCGCTTGACGATGTCCCAATATTGTTCGATTGCTTTGACGTGTTGGAGCAGCATACCACTCCATTGCCTTTTTTTGTAATGGCAAGATGCCAAATCCGGCCAAAATAGAACGGAACAATTGTGTCGCTTCAGGAAAGGCAGTAGACTTTTTTGTAGGCACTCGCTCAGATAAATTTCCTGGTTGACGGTTCCGGTTGCAATGTAAACGTTGCTCTTCAAGTCACAGGTACAAATGGCTTTTGATTTCCCCCCAATCCAGCTTTCCTGGCTGTCGATAAACGTTCACCGAACACTTTTAATACGTTGGTAAAATTTGATTTAGCCACATTCAACAATTTAGCCAACTTGGCGTGAGAGTAGTTTGGATTTTCGCCATGCACTTGCAAAATTTTGATGCGTTGCTTCTCTCCCCTCGACAACATTTTGATGACTAAAGTGGTAATCTCAAAAATCAAAGTAGAGGCCTGATGTTACACGCACACATCTTCAAAATTGAGGTGTGCCAAATGTTTAATGCAAGATGAAAAGAAATGTTTCAAGTTAATGTCGAGCGAATTTTGAATGCAAAACATTCTCTTCATAATATTTTGAAACAAGTTGAAACAAGCTCTTATTGCATATTTTCAACTCTTCTATGCAGCTGTTATTCTGTTTTTCAGTTTATAAACACTTGTTGATTTGGGTTGAAAGTTTAACATTAACAGAATTGTATGTTCTTCTGAAATATTAACGACTGGTAAAAAATTAAAGTTTTCAATTATATACTGTAACTTTCAGTTAAAAGTGGTGTGGTAGCAATAGAGAAATTGAAAATTCAGAAAAAAAACTTTTTATTACTGTTTTGATATTTCACGGATATTTTTATTTTTACTAGGAAATTTATCGACTTGAAAGTTTTCCTGTTCCCATTTGAAATTTTGGTGAAAATAAATCAATTTTTTAGATTCTCTTATGGAATTTTATATATTTATGGAATTTTTTAAGCATCGTATTACCATCTCAGTTTTTCTTATTGCTTTTGAACCATTAAATTATTAAAAAAAAAAAACAATTCAATCATGATACTTGAAGTTTTTCTAATTCACGGGTTCTATTTCTTCACGGCTACCTTTCTTATTCATTTGCTGACAGTTTCAGATCTCTTGTCTTTTCTATTTTTTTCATTGGCTGGTTATTTAGCTGCCGAAGTAAAGATTTTTTCAAGAATCCATCCTCTTCGGACCTTTGAACTGTCCTTATACCAGAAGACTATCAATTTCCCAAGAATGACACAATGCAATTATTCAAACAACATAGCTTAAAGTGAGCTAATTGATAACGCAAGCCAAGCTGCAAAAAAATGAAACCCTATAATCACATTAACATACACCCGAAGGACCACCAGACGTAAATTATGATATGTACCTATTAATTAGCTCCATACATTTCACGCGTCATTACACCTGCTGTTTAATTATGCATCACGGGGATCAGAAGGCTAACTCTGACCGCAAGCCGCCGCAGTGTCATTCTGGTTGAACGTCAAACATCTACCATTATCAGTCGCTATTATGGTTCTGCAATGGCTGAAGAAGCAAATCCAGCGCCTGCACCGTAGTGAATCAATCTACGATACCATCTACCTGAACTATCTCTTTTCGAAATTTTTCGGAATGTGTATGTACACCATTGCCGGAAGGTCGAAAAATTACACCATTTCGGTGACCTGGTTCGATCTGGTAGCATTTCTTAGGCTGCTGACTTTTCAGGTGGCCTCGTTCCTGGTGTCCTATTTCACGGTAGATGGCGTGTTTGAATCCACCGGATCGACCATCATGGATCTTGGCATGAAGTACAACTTCACGGCTGGCAGTATTTACATATCGCTGCTCGTTGTAAGCATATTTGGAAGCTACAAACCACTATCGATCATGTTGGCAAAGATGAACCAGTTTGACAAATGGGTTGGTATTGAGTTTAACGAAGTTTGTGTGATAATGCAGAAGAATTTCTTTTCAGGCTAAGCAAATCAACGCTCCCGTCAATCACCGAGCACAGAAAAAACGTCTCTGGCAATCACTGGCTCTCAATGTTATGCTTCTTACCTTTCTCATTGTTTCGTTCAGTTTACTCATGATAGATATGTCGTTGAATCTCCGGGTAACCTTTTCGTTCATTTGCTTTGCGGGTCCGTTTGCCTTATTTGTCCATCATCTGTTCATGCTGGGTTACTTGGTGTACTGCCGACTGGATCATCTCAATGAAACCCTAGCCACGCACTTCATTCCATCGAAGAAACCAACTTTGGTCATGCTGCATGAACTTCCGGCTCCTAGAAGTAACCGAGATAAGGCAGTAGTGCTTCAACAGCTACAGCTCCAAAGGGTCGAGATCAGTCAGGTGGTGGAGCTGATCAGCACTACCTATTCTAGGCAGATTGTTTTCATCACCATAGCTACGACGGTGGCTTCTACCTTCAGTATGTTCGTGTTCTATAGGTCTATGATCACCCAGGAGTATCGCCAAAAGTTGACTGCCACTGTTTATCTGCAGTCCAATTGGTACATGATGTTCCTGGTGCTGGTGCTGATTTCGGCGTTCGATAAGATCAAGCAGAAGGGCAAACGCACGGCAGCTTTAGTTCACAAGGCACTACGGGAGTCGTCGAACGAGCGCATTCGGGATGAGCTGTTGCAGTTTTCCTCGTTCTTAGGTCATAAGCGGATAGTCGTGAATTGCTATATTTTCGAATGCGACTGGACGCTGGGCATGTCGGTGAGTAGAGGACTGACTTCATTTTGGCATTGGTATGAGGTTTCTTAGATTATGTTTATTGCAGCTTATTAGCACGATCATATCCTATCTGGTGATCCTGATACAGTTTGACGCTTCGCTGGTTACAACGGTTCCGAAGATCAAGTCGAATGCTACAGTGAATGGTATGGGCGATTCAAAGTCCTAAGTTGCAAATGATGGCTGTAAACTCCTACCCTAGTAGCACACTTGTTGCCAATCGGTTGAGATAACATAAATATGACTTGCTAAGTCATAATCAAGTTGCTACAACTGATTATGACTGTAGTGTGCTACTTGAGTACTATATTGCAAAATTAGGACAACCATGCATTTTCGGAAAACCGAATGGAGACCCATAAATAGTAAAACTGCTCGTCTAAAAATTTCAAGATTGGCGCCATGTTAGATTGTGTGTGAAGGATATCCAAAAAACTGATTTGTCGAATTGGTGAAACTCGTTCAATCCACTGATTTTTGGATCCATTTTGAATTATCAACTCAGAATCTTAGACCCTTTTCTAGTGTAATGAACGATTTAGATTTTAATAAAAATAGTCTATCTAACTATATCTATACGTATATGAATTTGTGTCTGTCGGATTGTCTGACCTTTATAGACTCGGAAACTACTGAACCGATTTGTGTGAAAACTTATATGCTGGGGTTATTGGGCCGGAAAAGGTTCTTGTGATGATTTCAGACCCCTCCCATCTCTTGAAAGGGAGATCTTATGAAAATGAAACACAAGTTTCTGCTCAACTCGAGAACTAATCAACCTAATGGAACCAAATTTGACCTGTGCACTTGCTTGAGGTGTGGTGTAGTTCGCCTCCACGCGGTGCAGCTTGGAAACGTTAAGGCCTCCCTTAACGGATACGAAACCTAACGGCTAAACGAACTATAGAGGGTGCAGCACATGGCTCATTAGGGTCATTGTCATTAAGACCCCAATTACGGAAACTGCCTGATTCACGGAATCTTCTCATGGTACTACGATTTCGGGCTGGCACCTACGTCGTCTACCTGAGTACTGTCGGGTGACACTTACAGGAAATGGTGAGGTTTCATGCGGCATAGTCTGTCTTCGTCCCTCTAAAACACTGGCCTTCAGTACGATCCATCTCCACCGACCGGCTATGGTAGCCGGGAGGGAATAGGCTCAGATGCCCATCCTGACCTACGCCGATCAGGTTCCAAACGTGGTGTCTCCATGCAGGCTCGCGTCAACCCTAGCATGGCCTGCTCGCCTTCAAGCTTACATAGACAATCATGGGATCACTATGGCGACTACTTCACGTGGTTATGGATAACGGCTGAAGGGGAACTAAACAGGATGGAGCAGCAGGTTCCAATGAAACGACACAGAGAGAGAAGGCGAACCCGTTCGCCAAAAGAGGATTAATAAGCTCCCCGTCTGGCAAGAATCTGGCGGTGCATCCAATACGTGTGGAAGAGCGACAGCCTCGGAAGCAGGGCTCTCTGGTAAAACTGGAGAGGCCATGGATGAGTCTGGGCTTATGCGGGCCATGGAGAGGAAGCGCGAACGCTTCCTAAAGTACTGGTAGTCGCAGAACAGCTGAATGCGCTACAACATCAGCAAGAAACTCAAGCATAGCTTGTTGCAGCTTCGTAGGTCCGTTCAGGCGGCATGTCACGAGAGGGATGAACTGGAAGCTAAGTTCCTATCCGACCAAAGTGCCAGGGAAATGGCAAGGCTAGTTCAGCAGAAAAGGCCTGGGAATCCACCTGCCAGTACACGCAGACGGAAGCGCGAGATTCCGCCTCACGTACCGTGGTGGCAGAGACATCGAACCGTGCAAGGTAATCGCATAAAACCGCACCCGTTGGCTTATGGCCCCATGGGTCCAAAGACATATGTGAGCGTGGTGTTGGAACTGGTGGGTCCAACCACACGTCCTTCGGGGCGTGATATGAGAGATCACTCAGGGGGAGTGACCAATGGTGGTAAAAAGGTAACGGCGGCAAAGGTGGAAAAAGCGGCAAAGGCGCCAATAGGGCCAACATCCCCTCAGTGGAGCGCAAAACCCCACCCACTAAAAGTTGCTCAAGCAAAAGGGCTGGTCCTAGTAATGAACGGGACAACAAAAAAGGAACGATCGATGACTCTTCCAGTCAGGGAAAACCCTTGGACCAAGGTCCGGAAAAATTGAGATAGACCCCAGAAAGAAAATGCGAACCGAAGGCTGGCTCGAAAGCGTAAACGCGGTGAGGCCCTCATCGTGAAGACCGAAGAGTCTTAGTACTCCGAGGTCCTCAAGGTGATGCGCGGCGACGCTAAATTCCCTAGCGGGGATTGCCCTAGCCACGTTATTGACTCTCCAATGTAAATTTTTTGTCAAGATCACGGAGGCTGGCGAAATCTCTACGATCATCAAGGCCCATTGTGAGGTCGAGGTTGCCACCACAGCCATACGGCTGCGAAAGGATCCACTAGGGGCTCAAGTGACAACAATACGACTGTCGGTTGCCACAGCAGACTAGACCCTCAAAGTGGAAAAACTCAAAGCTCACAAGACCCAAGACTGCAAGGAGACTCCCAAATTCATGACGTGCTCTGGAAAACCAAATGACAAGAACGTTACGACAGGTCCCAAGTGCCCGGCCTACAAGGGTAAACCAAAAAGCTAAACACAGTGCGGGTAAGCCAATTGAATCTTAACTACTGTTAGGCGGCTCAGTAACTGCTGTGTCAGGCAGTTCGCGAGTCAGGAACGGATATCGCAGTAATATCCGACCCATACTGTATCCCTGCCGGTTACGGAATCTGGATTGTGGATGGGTCTAATAAGGCGGTACTATGGATTACGGGCAAGTTTCCAGTCCTGGAGGTTTTGTCCACCTCAAACAAGGGGTTCATGGTCGCAAATGTGAACGGAGTGTTCATTTATAGCTGTCATGCGCCGCCGAGATGGTCGATTGGCCAGTTCTCACAAAGGGTCGATCGGATGACAACGGAGCTAACTGGCCGTAGCCCACTGGTAGTAGCGAGCGACTTCAACGCCTGGGCGTTAGACTGGGGAAGCCGCTTTACCAACCCAAGGGGCCAGATATTGCTTGAGGCCCTCGTCAGGCTCGACGTAGACCTGGCCAACGTAGGTACTAATAGTACCTGCCATAGAAACGGAGCGGAGTCGAATATGGACGTGACATTCTGCAGCCTTGGGCTGTTGAACAATTGGAGAGTGGAGGATGGCTACACCTATAGTTACTGCCTGGCGGTTCGCTATAGCACCACCCACAGCGCTAGGCAGCGCACAGAAGGAGGAGCACCCACTCCATTCGTCCGTTAATGGAGAACGTCGTGCTTTGATAAAGGAGTATTTAAGAGAAGCGCTAAAGGAATAGTGATTGAGGGATACCCAAGATCCTTGCGGTGATCAACTCGTAGCAAGTTTTGGACTCCAGACCTTACCCAAAATATAGGCACAGGTATGTGGAAACCTATTTTCATGGCCATGATTATGTCCCATTAAATAGAACCTGTAACCAAATGTAACATCCAACTCGAATGAGTAGCGAGTAACCGGGAAATGAAATAATTAGCTGATGTTATGATTTGAAGTATTGACATCAAATATACTTCGTTTTGGGCAGTTCCGATAGAATTTACTCCTCCTAAAATCCGTTTTCCGTTTTACGTTCCATTGAGTTTTCATTGTCAGACCTCTCATCTTCCGGTTTGGTTAAGGTCATTCGAATTGAGTGAGTCTAAGTTGAAGTTTTGACTTTGGAAAACACCTCCATTTTACAACATTATTGTAAACTAGTTTATTTGTGGACGCAGTAGCGCCCGTGGCAAGTGTTTTTTTTTAATATAAACGATTCATGTGTTATTCATGCTTGTAGATTAAATAAGAAAAGCATTACATTTTTCTACGTTTTCAATAGAGTTTTTTATTCGGTGAATTCAATACAGCTTATATTGACATCTGAAAAACTTCGGTGAAGACCACATTGCGTGTAAACTGACGACCATCCTTCAATAGATCTCCTTGCTGTGAATTAGGTTCGATGTGAACTTTTACCTGATTCGGGTTCCGAGATCGTGACAAAGCAACGTATAGTTGCCCTAGCTTAACCCGGTGCGTGCGCTGCTACGCTTGCAACTAAATGAAATAATATTTAATTCAAACTTCTATCAAAACATGCTTCTTACCCGAGAGATACACGTTTTGTGTTTAAGTAACCTGGATAATTCTCATTTTTGGTAGAAATTTGTGTTTGTGTATGGGAGTCCTCCCTTCCAAAGCGGGGTGGTTTCTCAAACCACCATACAATCATTGCCTTCAAAACCCCCCACATGCCAAATATGGTTCCATTTGCTTGATTAGTTTTCGAGTTGTGTGTGTGTGTGTATCATCCTCTATCCCTCACCCAACCGGGGGCGTTGGGCGAGTAGAACTGCGAATAATTTGATCAATCATATGCTCTGCAATGGTGCCCTTTTGTTATGGGAGGCCAATACAATAAAAGGAGAGCTTTTGAGGCAACACAAGTTATTCTCAAAGCTTTTGGGAAATGGGAGGTACTGGGAGTCCACAACAGGTACAGCAAAACATTACATAGACGCCCTTATTCACACTTGCAACTCAGGAATAGAAGGTCAAGAAGAGCCACCGTCACCAGCTAAAGCTTGAACCGGGTACCTGGCAAAACTCCAAAATACCCGCGGCAATAGCCAGCGGACGATGCCCTGGTCGTATTTAGTCAAAAATGGCATTTTTCCTTATGGAATGATCTTACCTTCTGTTTAACTTTTTAAAAGAAAAAAACTGTTCATTCAGAACATTCAGAACTGCAAGTTTGAACCAGGTATTAATAAATCAATTATACCTGCCACCTTAGCCAGCAAACAATGTTCTGTACGTATTTAGTGTATTACGGAAGCTAAAACTGATTTCACAAAATACAAAAAGTAAAAAGTACTTAGCTGAATTCCATTTCATTACGTGTGCTTGATTAGTTTTCAAGTTATACACAAATTTGAGTTTCATTTGTATGAAAGCACCATCCCCCTTTCAGAAAGAGGAGGGGTTTTGAACCACCATAGAAACCTTCTTGCATTCAAAACCCCTCACTTGCCAAATTTTATTCGATTTACTTGATTAGTTTTCGAGTTATGAAGTAATTTGTGTCTCATTTATATGAGAGCCCGCCTTCCTGAGAAAACCGGTGTCTCAAACAATCATAAGAACCTTTCCCAGCCCCAAAAACCCTTTCATACAAATTTTCACGTTGGTCGGTTCAGAACTTTCCGAGTCTATAAGTGTCTGACAGACAGACAGACAGAAATTCATTTTTATGTTTATAGAAATCTAGCCTCCAAAACCCCCATATGCTTAATACGGTTTCATTTACTTGATTAGTTCTCGAATTATGCAGAAAGTTGCGTTTAATCTGTATAAAAGCCCCCCCCCCCCCCATTTCTTGCCTCCAAAAACTTCCACATACCAAATTTGGTTTCATTTGCTTCATTGGCTCTCGAGTTATGCTAAAAATTGTGTTTCATTTTTGAGGAAGTTTCCCCTTCCAGAAGGCGGAGGGGTCTCAAACTACCAAAGCAACATTTCTCTCCTCCAAAAACCTCCACATGCCAAATTTGGTTTCATATGCTTGATTAGTTCTCGAGTTATGCACAAATTTGTGTTTCATTTGTATGAGGGCCCCCTCTTACAAAGGGCGGAGGGGGGTCGAGTCACATTAGAAACATTTATTGCCGTCAAAAACCTCCACTTGCTAAATTTGGTTCCATTTACTCGATTATTTCTCGAGTAATGCAGAAACTTGTGTTTCATTTGTATGGGTGCTCCCATACCCTAGCCTTCCCTACCAGAGAGAGAGAGGACGGGTCTCAAACAACCTTAGAAACATTCATTGCATTTAAATCCCCGCAAGCCAAATTTGGTTCCATTTGGTTAATTAGATCTAGAGTTATGCAGAAATTTCAGTTTCCTTTGTATGACAGCCCCCCTTCTAGGAGAGGGGAGTGGTCTCAAACTACCATAGAAACATGTTTTGCCTCAAAAAACTGCTGCATGCTAAATTTGGGTTCTTTTACTTGATTAGTTGTTGAGTTATGTAGAAAAGAGTGTTTCATTTGTATGGGAGCCCCCCTTTTCAGAGAAGGAAGGGGTCTCAAACTATCATAAGAACCTTTCCCGGCCCCACAAACTTCTTCACACAAAATTTCACGCCGATCGGTTCAGTAGTTTTCGAGTCTATTAGGTTCAGACAGACAGACAGACAGACAGACAGAAATCCATTTTTTTATATACACACAGAAAAAACAATTGCCAAAATATTGAGTTATAAACACCGACAAACCGACATGAATGACAAAAGAGAATGTTTTAATATTTCTGTTCAAATTATATTACTGATACCTATCTTTGTGTTCGCTGATAACATTTAATGGATTCATGAAAACGCTTGGGAGCTTGATAAGAAGGTTCATGTCTGAGCTATTATAGATACATTTATTTGGCCTAAATAAAATGATTCTATAGGTTTTGACAGATGGGATCGCTGTACATTTGAATTGGTCGTTATGGATTCTTGATCAATATTGAAGATTGAGATTTATGTCGGTTTGTCGGTGTTATAAATACCTAAAATGTGCTCATGGGGAGAAAAATATACTTTTTTTTAAATTATAAACACCGAAAATTGAGCAAGCGTTTGAAATTTGTACTCAAATTTAGGGTAGTTTTCTCTCTTTTCTTCACGAAATGTTGACAAAAAATAGAGCAAGCCGCACTCAACCCACCGGGATGTTTGGCGCAATGACTCAAATTTGAGTAAAATTACACACTCTCGATTTTGCGTTCAAAATTTGTTTTAGTTTTGGGTAAAGTTTATTACCGAGAGAGTAAAAATTTTTCACGGGGTGTTAATGTGAACTACCCAGCGCGATGTTCACTTTACTCATATCGGCCTACAACCATTGAGGTGGGTGAAAAGGGTGAAAACAACTCAAATTTTGGTAGATTTATGGTTCCGTGTAAAGAGCATCCGAGTCAAGTTGGCTGCGACGGTGATCGACACGAAATGTCAAAATTTACCAACAAAGCATCCTCCATGTCAGCTCGATCTTCTCGGCACAGACAAACAGGTATGACACTCAATACAATTTCCATCGTTTACTGATTTTAGTGGTTGAGTTAAAAATCAGTAGATTGACGATAGACCACGGCGGCGCTCATGTCGTATTTGACATGTGGGCCCGCTTGTCGAACGACGGCGTTTTTTTTTATTGTTGTCTGTGTTATTTCCAGCAACTGCTGGATTCGGTTGTCTAAGAGTGATAGATTCTTTTCTGCATTAAAAAATCAAAATTTTCAACGTCTGTTGTCTGTAATTTTTTTCATCAAATGCTGTGTCTGGTTGTCTAGGGTTGTCACTGGTTTTGTTTTCTGCATCTGATAGTAAAAAATAATTGAAGTGTCAAATATTTTTTTTTTTGTGAGAATTTCCCCGCGTGCTGCGTCTGGTTGGCTAGTCACCGGACAGACAAACAGGGCTTTTATATATATGATGATGATGATGATGATGATAAAAGGGGAAGTGGGGTAAAATAAGCTCTTAAACTCTACAACCATATCCATGCGGTGATTGAAACCAGTTTCATTCGAATCTTTCGGGACAATTTCCAAGCAGAAATGGCCTTGTTTACAAGCCGCGGCTTAAAAGCGACAAAAAAGTTACAGATTTTTCCTTGGTTTTCATCGGTTCTTGCCCACCGTGGGTCGGTGGACACGGTGGACACGGTGAAGTGAACTTCCGCCAAGCGCAAATATTGTCTGGCCACGGCTGTTTTAGACAATACCTGCACAAATATGGGCAGGCACAGTCCTCCGCATGCAGCGAGTGCGCGGGAGTCGAGGACACCTCCGGAACATGTGTTCTTCGCATGTCCTCGCTTCGACGGCGTGAGATCCTGGCATGATTGCCGTAAGCAGACCACGACCATGACCAGGATATCTAGGACGGGTTTTTCTTGATGCAATCGTTGTCGAGATAACTTGAAAACAGTTTTCCTACAGTTGGTTAAATCTTTGCCACTGCTTTTAAAGGGTGTCCACGATGAAATTGCCACACTGTGAAATTGCTCTAACTTTTTAACCGTTGAGTGAGAAATTTAATGAAAATTTGGGTGGATTTAGTCTATAGTGCATTATTTACATCCCGCAAGTTTTAAAGTCCTGTGATCAAAACTCGCGGAAATGGAGTCGAAAGAACAGCTCGTGCGTGATAAAATCTTGCGCATTCATCACGAGAACAAGGATCTCTGGCATCGTTCCATCGCTAAAAAACGTTGGGAATCGCGAATTCCACGGTGTCGCGAGTGATTGGGCGGTTCGAGGAACGGTTGATCCACTGATCGGAAGCCCAGAAGTGAAGAGAAAAAGTATTCCGTACAACACCGAAAATCACAACCGCATGGTTGGGCCTTCAAACCGAAATCCGAACGCCTCCGTTCGGGATGTGGCTAAGAAGCTGCACCTAAGCCAGAGTTTTGTCCAGAAGGCCAAAACTAAGGCTGAGCCTCGAACGTTCAAGGTACCAAAAGGCCCCTAATCGCGACGAGAAGCAGAACAAGTCCGCGCAAAACCCGTGCCCGGGAAGTTGCACCTTCAACATGCTGACTTGAAAGTTGAATCGCTGCATCATGGACGACGAAACATATGTGAAGGCCGACTTCAAACAGATCCCCGGCAGCCTGTTTTTCACGGCCAAGGATAAGTTCAGCGTTCCGGAGCATGTCCGCACTCAGAAGATGTCCAAATTTGCGAAGAAATTCCCTGGTTTGGCAAGCCATCTGCACGTGCGGGAAGCGGAGTGCACCTTTCGTGACAGGACACGATGAACGGACAGGTGTACATAAAGAGTGCCTCCAGAAGCGGCTGCTTCTCTCTCCTGAAGGCCCACAACGTCCCAACAATCTTCTGGCCTGGATTTGGCCTCATGCCACTACTCCAAGGACGTGCTGAAGTGGTATGCGGACAATAAGGTCAATTTCGTGCCGAAAATGTTCAACCCTCCCAACACTCCGAGCTCCGCCCCATCGAGAAGTACTGAGCGATTATGAAGCAGCACCTTCTTAAATGACCTAAGGTAGTGAAGACAGTCGAGGAACTGAAGAAAGTATGGGTTTACATGCAAAACGGTTGATTCACAGGTTGTGCAGAATCTTATGGCCGGGTTAAGGCCAAGGTGCAGGCATTTGCGTATGGACTGTAAATAAAATACGAGTAAAATAGTAAAATGAAGTTTAATAGTTATTTTTCAATCCCTGAAAATTTGATGGCAATCGGATGAAAACTCGAATTTTGCGAATCAATTTTGTGTGTGGCAATTTCATCATGGACACCCTTTAAATCTTGCCAATACCAAAGCCAAACCAAAGTCTCACATGTTTCAAATCGTGCTTTATGTTTGATACTATCTTCAATACGAATTACTTCCGTGCAAAAATTCAAACCACTACACGTGTCACGATCCGGAACTCAATGTACAAAAATAGAAAAACATTCCCTTCCTCGACATGTCTGGACGTTGGCGCTGTCGGTGGACATTCGAACGAGCACACCTTCACCGAATGCCATCATCGAAATTCTTGCAAAACCCTTACCTACCAAGTTGGCTGGCGCGAGCCGATTTAAGTTCAAATGTCTTCTAAGCCGGTGGATTTCTGCCTGAAGTTAGGCAAGACAGAACATTTTTTCTTCTCTCCATCCGATACGGTAGGCGTTATCTACTGTCTCAGACATATTTTAGAATCTTCTTCCTAGCTTATCACTTCGGTTGCTATCTCACTTTGGAACGGTCTCCATTGCTTTTAATGTCTACTTCGACTGCCAACAAAGCCCCAGGCTAGAATCTCATAATGTTATTGGTTATTTTTGATATCGGCTTGGATTGATCAATCTATGGCCCTTTTCATTCGTAAAAGATGTCTCCAGTGGAGTAAATCATCCACATCAATGGAATAGTATTTCTAATTCGACTTTACCATCAGTCACCTCCGTTCGTGATTGGGCAGCTATGCGATGTTTTAATTGAAAATCGATATTTTCTCCCACGGCATTCAGAGCCACTCTCATATCCCCAGCCTAGCGTGTTGAAGCTACCTTGACCGCGTGAAAAGTTCATCATTTGTGAGCGCTTATAAATATTAATGTATCTCGTGGAAGGGCTTCCAATCAGCATCGATTATCGAAAGCCTTGGCAAGCCTGACGATGATACGATTATTTTTCAAGGACAGGATACCTTCCGTAAGTTGGTTTGGATGCCAAACATTTTTATTACCATGATCGCCCGCCACCGGTGATGAAACTTGAGATTGCTTCAGTCTACCTGGCGAGGGAACGCAACGGTCGAAGAGGAAGCAGATCGGCTACCGGAGGGCATGCCGGCTTTCCACTTCCCTGATGGATTGCGAAGAATGTTGAAGAAATGGACGATAACAAACAGTCTTCTGTAATTCGATAAGGCGTTAAAACAAAGCTTTTGCCAGCCGTTCCTTGCCGCATCCCGTTCTGTTCCGCTCGTTCAACTCGGTGTTTTCTCGTTCGGCGTTTTCAAGATCAATATCCTCAACCTGATCTCAATGAGCTCATTTCTTGTATTCGTTTTTTTGTCAGTAGAAGCGCGTCACACGAAGAAGCAAATTATCTTATTTCATATTTATCTATAGATATAAAGCCTCATCCAGAATTATATTTAGTGACTTTGTCGCACCGCTCTGGTTGTGATGTTTAGCGTGTATAGTCTTGGCCTGGTAGAGTTTGTCTTGTTTCCATCGCTAAACATCGTCGATTTTATTAGCTAGAAACTCTTATTTCGAACAAAGGGTTCAAAAACCCAACACAAAACCATGTTCAACTTGACAAGTTATGACTCATTCCAAGTTTTCAACAACGGCATTACGTAGACTACAAACATTTTGAACTGCTACATAAATTGTGAAACAGTATCCTTGCGGATTAGAAGAACCAATGCCATAACATTGTATTTTTTTACGATTTTGTGATGCTTTTACATTTACATAACAATTATTGGTTACTTAATGGATTTCAAGTGTTTTTCGGACGTGAAATAGATAAAGGGTACGGGACGGGTTTTAAGCAGTTTATTCAGCACCTGGAACATTTGATGAAGCTGTATGTAATCAATAATTAGAACTGCCAAAATATTTAGACGTTAATACCTCTGCTTATTTCTGATCTATCGGAACATACCTTCAGAAAGGAACATCAGACTCAGGAAATTTCATAGCCATGAACAAAGTTGCCAATTGTATGGAGTTATTAAAAGCGTGCGGATTGCTTTTCGATCATATATACATGCTTTTCTTCAGCTCCGCAATCTGTACATAGACTTGAGACCGCTCATTTTTAGTCACAATCAAAGATTTGGTGGAAACGCCAGTCGCAATAATCCGGACACCTCAAAACATGAATAAAACATTAATTTCGCATTATGTTTCCGTCGTAGTTGTTTATTTCAGATTCATGGGATGTGTTTGAACAATTCAGAAGACAAAAACATAGTTATTCGGTATTTGCATAAAATTTTCGAACTTTGCGCTCAACTCCGTCCATTAGGGTTTGTACAGACCCTTCCGAAATCGTAGAAGCCGTCTTTGTCCAAATTTGCTGGAAGTGTTTGATGTCTTTGATTCCTTGCTTCTTTCCAGAAAGCTTCCGCTTCATCAGAGCCCAATATCTCTCGATTGGTCGTAGCTCTGAGCAATTTGGCGGGTTTAAGGTTTTTGGTACAATGTTCACTTGATTTGCTTGGTACCACTCCGTCACAGTTTTAGCATAGTGGCATGATGCCAAATCGGGCCAGAACAAAGGTTTTTCTTTGTGACTTTTGATGAAGGGTAGCAATCGCTTCTGCAGACACTCTTTCTGATAGATCTCCTTGTTGATTGTGCCGAAAGATTTACTCTTTTTGCCACACGTGCAAATTGCTTGCCACACAAGGTATTTTTTTGGGAAATTTCGATGCCTTCTTCGTTCTGAAATGCTGAGCTGTTGCATTTCTGGCCATAGCAGAATAAAAAGCCAGCCCTGGAAACTGCGTGAAATCCTCCAGGACATAAGTTTCATCGTCCATAACAACGCATGAAAACTTCGTCATATATTCGCAGTACAAACGTCGAGCCCGTGATTTTGCTGCCAAGTTCTGTTTGTCGTTGCGATTTGTAACTGTTTTTACATTATACGACTTAAGTCCCAAACGTTGTTTTGATTTTTCGACAAAACCAGGCGACATCCCTATTTTAAGAGCGACCGTTCGAATGTGGAGAGATTTGGGTTTTTCGTTAATATCCTTTTCACCTTTTCGGTCCATGGCAGGATCAGCGCGTCCAATGTTTTTGTCACTTCTCGATTTTCTCTCCACCGTCAAACGTTCCAAAAATGATTTGAGCACATCATGAACAGTGGATTAAGGCAAATCCAATGTTTTTGAAAGGTCCCGTATTGACAAGTCAGGATTTGCCGTACACGCGTACAAAATTCGCTCGCGCACTTGTTTTTCTTTCGTTGCCATCTTGAATACTAAATACGAAATGAAAACATCAATCATAGTCTTTTTCATCATAGACTCTCAGCTATACCACAGTTGAAGTTTTTCAACTCTACGTGCAATATTTCAAAAGTTGCAATGATTTGAAGGTGTCCGGATTAATGTGGATACAGGCCTTATATAGGAGCGTGTCAGTATATAGTTGTATACTTTAAGGGTAAATGTCGCAACAATAACGGAAATGGTAGTCAACAAGAAGGTAAACGGTTCAGGAATGGTTTCTGATTATGCGGGTAAATAATTTGAATCCTAGAGAGTTTGAGCTGTTTAGTGGTACACCTTGTACTCAAAAATGAGGAAAATCCTCCATTTATTTCAACTACCTTGCTTATCTCATTAGATACGCAGAGTTTCGACTACAATGTGCACGACACTGAAGAAGTCTGCACCTTGTAGACAAAATACGCGTTTCCGTCAAGATAAGCAAAGGTAGTCGGAATTAAATGGAAATACTAATTTTTCTTCTCATTTTAAGCGAAATAAATTGTTATTTATGTTCGTGCCGTTTAAGTGTCTTATAGTAAAAATAAATGCCTGTTTCCACTATCTACAGTATTTGATTGATGATTTTTTTACGTTTTGTAGTCCTTTAGTTGATGTCTTCGTAGAAATAATTGGTTTTTGTTTGATTTGGATACTCCGGATTGTTAATCATATATTTAGTTTTTTATTTATTTATTTATGTACTTATTTATGTATTATTCAATTCAGATTATTTGTATATTTATTTATTTATCTTCCAATTATACTGCGAACATGAGTGTAAGAGATTTGTATATGTTAAAGCTATGCATGCAGCTAGTTGTCGGAGTAACTGTGTAAAATAGTATGATACACGATAACTTAGTTACTTTTAGTGTGTAAGAGTTTTCGCCCTTCAATTTCAATCCTGTTATCGTTCCTGTTTCTGCTGCTGCCATCGTTCATGTTTAAGCTGCGCCATCATTGGTCATCGTCGTCATCGTCAACTTTGTTAGTTTATCGGACCCTATAAATACATCCCGAAAAAAGATAGGAGCTTTTTTATTATTGGGTGATATTGTCCGGTGGAGTCAAGTGTGTTTATCCGCGATACAATTTTGTAGAAGAAATTGAAGAAGAAAAGCTCTTTGTTCAGATAAGCCCGTATTAAGGGAAGACAAACGGAAAGCGTATATGCTCTAGTGGAACCAATGTTCTTTTGTGACATTAAACCACCGAAGTGAAAGTGCACGCATCTATTATATCTTCCACGGACAATCGTCACCACGGCCATTACAATGGACGCCTTTGTATTACTCGACGGTTAACTATGTGTCCTGTGAACCCGAGCCCACCTGTTGGAATCATCGAAGTCGGAAGTAAAGGATTGACGAGACTGCAAAAGGAGATCCAAAGCATGCCAACGGTTCCTGCAACGACCGCAACGGTGAGCTCAGTCAAGAAAATCAAACCCTTTTAAATTACGCGTCTTGACAACGAAAATCTGCACCCTAACTATTGTGTTTCAACTTATGGTGTAAAGGAAATCCTCGTGTTCCGCTATTTTATTTTTGCCTTGCCTTCAAACATGAAAAGAGGTTAGATTATCCGGAAGATTTAAAGTTGCAAATAAAAGACCCGGAAAAGAAAAGGTTGTGAATCCTTATTCTTATGGTTTACCATAACAGGGGTTCCCAACCGTTATGTGACGGTCTCAAACTAACAACATGAGTGCAAAGGCGAAATGAATAATGGCCAGTTTACGATTTGTTGCAAACGTCAATTTCCTCAATCTATTCCTTCATTTTACCCATCCACTCTGAAAACAAACAACCAAAACATGTCGATTGCTATAATCACAAACACGTCTACTAGCAGGTTATGATACAAACGTACGTAGATCTAGTCTCTTCTGCAATATTTACTTCATCTCCGCGTCTATCGAGTGGTTCCTGAGATCCGTTTTTGTTTTTGTTCCGCTCTCAGCCTTCCTGACTGTTGTCAAACGTGTATTCAAAGATTTAAGAACGTTATGGACAGTGCTTGCAGGAAAACCAAGCCTTTTTGCAAGTTTTCTTACTGACAGATTCGGATTTTCATTGCGACCGCACACAATTGCTTCTCGCACTTGCTCTTCTTTCGACGCCATCTTCCAACTAAAAAATTGTTGTATCACCAAAAATTGATTTTAAACAACGAACAGACATACGTTCATCAGTCGGCAAAATATTTCACGCGTTGATGAAGTATTTTTAGTTGATAGAAGTATAATTAAGGTTCTGACACATGGCTAAGTGAGAAGGGTATTACTATGCGAAAATTGGCGAAGCGGTTTGGAATTCATCATGTGAGTGTTAAACCATCATTAATAAGTTTGGGGAACACCTATTCTTTGATAGCTACCAGGAAGAGGCAGAAACCCGGTTCTTCCAACCCGGAAACTGGAGCAGAAAGTGGTATCTCTAATCATGAACAACAAATCAATGTCAATACGTGATTTGGCCAAAAAAGCAGGAACGAGTGTCGGAATGATCCAGCGTATCAAGAGGCGAAACCACCTGAAGACCTACAAGAAGCAGAAAATCTCGAAACAAAGTGCAGAACAGAAGAAGCGAGCAGCAACAACGGGGCCCGGAAATTGTATTCTGCGTCTTTTGCAGCGTCCGGGTGCATGCGGTTTTGATGGACGATGTGAGACCTATGTAAAGGAGGACTCAAAAACCCTTCCAGATCCACAATACTTTACTGCCGTCGTAGATGTGAGCGATGCGGACCGACTGTCCGCATCGCTCACATCTTGTGCACTTTGTTTCGAGATTTTCTGCTTGTAGGTCAGAACATACTGCATTCCACATCAGTACCTTCGACCGAATTTCTCCACTTGAATCGACCTATTCAAGTGCGAGAAATTCGGTCGAAAGGTACTGGTATGGCATGCAATATGTTTGAAGTCAACCATTTTTTACACTACCGGAACTATAAATGCGGAAATCATCGATCTGAGTGTCTCGAGAAGAGATTGTTCCCTTTATATAAGAAGCATAGTACACCTCCACTGTTTTGGCCGGATTTAGCGTCGGCTCACTATGCCAAAACCACTTCCCAATTGGCTTGCGGAAAAAGGTATAGATTTCGTTGAGAAAAATATCAATCCACCAAATTGCCCTCAGCTTCGACCCATCGAACGTTACTGGGCAAACGTGAAGAGGGTCTTCAAGAAGACTGGTAAGGCAGCTGGAATCATGCAGGAGTTCAAAAAATTTGGGCTCAAGCGTCCAAAATATGCGATGCAACACTTGTCCGGAACTTGATGAAGAGTATCTGATCCAAAGTTCGAAAATTCGTGAATGAATAACTTAAATTTCATCCAGTCTTCATTATGTTCAAGTTTAACCTCGAACAATAAAGGATCAATTTTTTTGTATGAATAAAATATCGGTTTTCAACATAATTTGAAAGAAAGTTTGTGGATAGCTTATTTTCGATACACCCTTATATAGGTTTAATTCTCTTGCGCTGAACTGGCCGGCTTGTCGTACCGCAAGGGCTCAGTAGGGATTCTTGATCAAGACCCGAAGCTAAGAGTCAGTTCCATTGTGGAAATATCAGATCAAGTAGTATTTCCACCTGCTACAGAGGATCGTGTGCCTGAAGGTCACATTAAGAATTTTACTATTCACATAAAGTTCGTAGTTGCAGCCGCTGGTGTTGACCAACTCCCAAGCGAGCTATTGAAATACGGTGGTGAAGCACTGGCCAGAGCGCTGCACTGAGTAATTACCAAGATTTAGAAGGAGGGAATGTTTACTCGAGGATTGGATGAGGGAATAGTGTGTCCCATCTATAAAAGGGCGACAAGCTGGATTGCTGCAGTTATCGTGCGATCACGTTACTGAGCGCTGCCTACAAGTTGCTCTCCCAATTTGGGAGTCCCAAATACTATTGTGGATTGATTGATGTCGATGATTGGCGATGGTGATGAATAGCGATGATGTTTAGTTTAACTTTGCAAATCTCCTCTAGTAAAGTAACAGTGACCTACAGGTTACTGGATGTCTTCTCAAAATGATGAAAAATCCACACCAAAAATGCATTTTTTAGTGCTTTCTCGTAACTCTCCGTAAACAGAAAACAATCTCAAGTGATTTTCATGGCTGGGTCTTCAAAACGGCAAACCAGGCCCCTGAAAACAAAGACTCGTTAACTCGGCGAAACTCTCAACCCGTCCCACCCATTAAAAGTCACGCAAGAATAATGCCAGAATTCCCGTCTTCAACCACTTGTTGATGTAAGAGCGAGCTCATTTCACGACTCTCACATATTAAATAAGAATTAATTGAGTTAATTGAGTTCTGAAACATTGACTTACCCGCGATTCCGTGCGGTTGTTCGAGACATCTTCTATGTAGACATACAGTGAATCGCATAATTTGAAAATAGTCATCAAAATGAATAGAATGCAGTCTTTTTGAGTAACTGAAAAACCAACTCTAATTTTCCACAGCTCCCCTCACTTATCCACTTCAAATGTACAGTTTATTTCGCCAAAACACAGTAAAAGCAAAATGAAAAACACGCACTTTTCAATGCTCAAATTGAGATAACTGCTTGACAAAAGTTTCTAAACATAAGCTGTGTTAGCGCAAACTCTAACAGCAACGTATTGACGATTATGTTGTTTTTTCGATTACCAACGATCGATACAATATTTGCCACATACTTGTCACTAGGCTTCACCTTTGGAGAGGAAAGAATATTAAATATATGCCTTTTCATTCGAACATTCAGTTAACGATACCATTTTCTACCAACTGAATCTGCATATATTCCTATACGAAAGATAAATAAAAACAATTGTAACAATCTTTTCCAACCCACACAACGTCGATCCTTTTATTTATTGCAATAGCAAACTGAGTCAAAGTAATGCAGTTTCGAATATAATAATGGTTGTTTTTACTTCCAAACTTCGTCGCATTTTTCGATTGTTCTACTACCGAAAGTGTGCCACAAAAAATGTGGAACGTGACTGCGCTTTTCGTTTTCAACGTTCACTCACACCAGAAGTTCATGATGACCGAGCTTTGAGAATCAAAGTGATAACCAGGAAACCCTCAGCTCGACTATAGTCGCTTCTTTGCTCATGGTCGTACCTATGCTATTTATTCCACAGAATTCCAATTCCGTGCTTGGTTGCAGATTTAGTTTCCCTCCCTTAAGCTCAGCCGACGTACGTTCTACTAACTTTGGCGTTTGATGACTTTGGAGCTCAGTGCTCCTGATCCGAAAATGATGCCGCCAGGCATGAGGAACGGTTCACAGGCAACGGATGATAAATGCCTAAATTCGAGTGCACTGAGACGGATAATGTCTTTCGAAAGTACATCAGCAGGAATTTCTCATTTGAATTTTTCAATCATGATTCCGGTTGTCTGGCAAGGTGGTTCGTTAATCAAACTCGTAACCTCGGATAAAGAGATTCGGTTACCTTAGTAGAAATGAAAAAAACTTCTTGGAGTAATTATAATTGTATAAAATTACGCTGAAAATTTATTTTAGTAAATTAGCTTTCATTCGTTTCGTAAACATGGATTTTCTGCATAGAAGAAATGTCTCGTTAATTGTAGGAAACATTCATATTGCTTGTCATCTTATAAAATCCTTTTGAGTACAATGCACAAAATGAATTTCGCGAAGATCAGCCAATCGCTGCTTCTCTTCGATCGTACTCATGCATGATGATGTTGCTGCTGGGATGGGTGGGATTCATTAATCTATCCCAAACTAGAAATTAAAGCATTGTCGAGAGCCGAGAACCCGATACTCATTTATCGAGTTAATTCTCACGAGTCATGGTTTAGTGAGATCAACCACGGATCCAATAGCAGCCCTTCCTAAAAAATCAGAACCGAACCCCATCTCAGAAACATTAAACAGTAAAAGCTGAGCAACTTCACGTGGTCGTGCGTTTTTCAATTACATTTTGAGTCGATATAGTAAGGATTGCTCGCGATAAAATCTGGACAGATTAAATTTAGAATAAAACAATTTTTTTTAGTTTAACCCAAGATGCCTTTTTTATTTATTTAACTGTGCATTGTTATTCATCTTGAATCTAATCACAGTAACTTAATAAGGCAGCATTAAGAAACGAACTTTTGAGTTGACTTCAGCCATTGGGTCCGTGCAGACTTTCCTGGAACCGGAACGACTTCATACCTTGCCGGTGCTTGGAAGTATGCACGAAAGCTGGGATCATTTTCATATTTCTAGCCACAGTACGTACTGAAAGATTTGGTATCTTCTGCAATATTTGCTTTACCTTCGCGTCCTGAGATCCGTTTTTGTTCCGCTCTCAGCCTTCCTGACTGTTGTCAATCGTGTATCGAAAGATCCAAGAACGTTATGGACAGTGCTTGCAGGAAAACCAAGCTTTTTTGCAAGTTTTCTTGCTGACAGACCCGGATTTTCATTGCGACCGCACACAATTCAAGCAAAACAATGCATTAGGTCCTAAGTACATTGAGAGACTCTCTTTGTCGACTTCTCTTTGGTTAATAGCTTGTCAATTAAACGATTTGCTGACGATTTCGACGTATTGGATCCGTGATCACACTTATTACTACCGTACTGTAAGTTCAAAATAGTTGAACATGTTCTTACATAGCCGTAGGAACGCAAAGAGAAAGTCGACAAAGAGAGTCTCTCAATGTACTTAGGACCTAATGCATTGTTTTGCTTGAATTGCTTTTCGCACTTGCTATTTCTTCGACGCCATCTTCGATCTATAAGCTTGTAGTATCACCAAACATTTATTTTGGGTAGGCACAATCAACAGACATACGTTCATCAGTCTGCGAAATATTTCACGCGTTGATGAAGTATTTCCAGAGTTATACGTATTTAGGGGTGCCCAGATTTTGTTACAAACAAATGTTAGATCTGCCAGTCAAGTCAACGTCAAGACACGAAGACGAACGGTTGTGTTTAGCAGGATCTCGGTAGTTTGTGACGTATCACACGTGATTTAGTGTTAGGAAAAGTGTTAGGTTGAAATAGTATGAAGGCGTTTTGGTGGTTCGTGGTAGAACAGGATTCATTTGCTCAAGAGAAGCGGAATATTCTGAAACATCGTGGTTATAAATTAAATGCTCAGGCAGAACATATGTAGAAAAAGTAGAAAAACTGTGGTTTTCGATTATTGTAGATTATCGGTGGTGTCGTGTAGGGTTCCTATAGGAAGAGTGATAACGGAAGTGAGCAGCGAAAATAAAAAGAAAAGAGGAAAAGAAAGTTAAGCAGCAAAGTGCATTGATAGTATTGGTGAATCGGAAGAAGTGAGGTGTTGATTGTGACGAGTGAGAACGACATAGTTGATGTGTTGAAGAAAGAGATATGTGTGAATAAATGTTAAGGAGGAAATAGTCAACGAGTATGTTAATAAATTGAATGAGGGAAGATAGTCCTCGTGTGTTATCACCGAAATCCCATAGTCATATAAGAGTATGGTTAAATAGATGACGAAGGAAAAAAAGGACGGTCCTCATTGATATTTGAGTACTACGTTTGCATGAAAAGGGCGGATTGAATAATTTATAAAAATGATGATGGATGACGGATTTATTGATGTAAAATATAAGAAAAGTGTCAAACCAACATCACTATTTTGTGCAGGGCAGGATAAGTAAGTGATAAAGAGAGTGAGGGTAAGTACAAGTTGAGTGTAGAGAGATGTGAGAGCAGACGAGCGGTCGTAAATGCTAAACACTAATATAGTGAGAATCAAGAGAGTGTAGAGTTTTATATTATTCCGAGTAATCGGAGCGAGTCGAGCAAAAGAAGCATAAAGTAAGCCGGTGCACGAACGAAGCCCTAGAGCGCAATTCTACTGCTCAGCCGCTTCCTACGATCTACAAAAAATATGCGGTCGGGTGCTGTTCGGGATTCTCAGGAGCCTTTGCATTGAGGTTAAAAAGTCAACCAGACTGGCTGACTCTTTCACTCCAATGCACAAAGAGTCCTGACTTTTCAAAGAGCAATGAAAAATCTGTTTAAATGTTCGACAACTTGAAACTTACAACCACAACCGGACTCTGTTAACACCTTCTCAACGCATGGAACGAATATTGGGTTCCATTTCGTAGCTATTCCGACGTGTCCTCTAGCATTTTATGAGTTGACAGTAGAAAGAAACATATAACAAAACATTTGACCACTTTTTAGATGGAGGATACCACACATAGTTTTAAATAGTTACTGATGTAGAAGTTACAGTGCATAAAACAACGAAGACGTCTTAGAAAGCAAGCAGAATGGATTGAACATTGCAGCGTTACTTTAGCATTTCTGTTTAGGTTGGAAAATAGGGTTCACCCTTGCTCTGAAACCGAGGCTGGATTCGGCTCCATCGTGGTTGTATCACATTAGTTGGTTTTTCCCAAGGTGTGAGGCGCTTAGAACAGTGTGCCAGGCACGCCATAGTAGAAAACCTTACGCCATAACGGAACATGTGTGGCACTTTGTGGCACAATTTTGACATATGTACTTCTCGAAGATATAACCTAGCAGCCCTGAAAAATGTACGTTGTAAATTGTCATGTTGTTGTTTTGATTTGTTTGTTTCGTCACGCAACGGACAAAAGTTTTGGATTGAAAAATGAATATGAGTGAACTTTTAATCTATCTGTTTGTTGAGGCGAATTTCTGAATGAAACAAGGAATGAGGTTAGTGATTAAATCAATAAGTAGCTTCAAATAAAGGCATTTTTGTGGAACTAATTGGAGATGGGATATGGAACCATCAACCTCCATATCCTAAATATTTTGAAAAAACAGAACGTCTGCAAACAGTCGCTGGCTAGGCTAATCATCGAGAGGATCCGAGAGATTGGCGACATGCGAATAATGATTGAAAACTTTCGTGAAGAATCAGCAGCTGGAGCTCTGTTAAAGTAAATTGATTGAGAAACTTACACATGAAAAACAGCTCAATACGCATGCGAACAAAAGGTATCAAGTACTTCCCAATCCCATAACCGGCACCTCCAGCTGTTCTACATTGATGCTGAACAACACTCACGCGTATTTATGAGAAAAATATACTGCATTTCGCTTCAAGTAAGTGTATTTACGATAAAACCATAACTTTATCTCACAATAACTTTCTTTTACCAACAGTATTGAGGACTGAAAAACATTGAAATCAAAGTTTTTTTCTAAAGTATGTAAAAAGTTCTAGGTGGCTCCGCTATGCCCTATTTGCCAAAAGAATGCGCTAATATAGAAGTTGTAGTTTTCGATGAACTAGAGAGGAACCTGAGGAACGATCACAGCGTGGCCAGGCTAAACAATAATGTTTATTTCCGAATGCCAAAATGTTCATCGAGGAAATGACGTCAAACACGGACTGGGAAAATGTTGAAAATATTTGTTGAAGGTTTGAGACAGTCGGGAAATCCAATATGCTGAGAAAGAGAATAAATCAACCATAAATATACAACAGTGTATAGGAATTCTCGCACTTACTTCTAGCTATTAGTTTCTTGAGGTCCATTTTTTATCCATTCATCACCAACAGCACTAAAGTAGCTGTCTCAATACAAGAGTATGCAAAACGGGGCTTCCGCAATAAAAACCTAGTCCGAGAAATGTCTTCAGAAATACATGAAATTTAAGCAGAGTCGACTCAAAAGTCAGCATAACGAAAGTTTTTAGCTTGAATGTTTGTATAGAGGTATTAAGTTACTCTTGTACGTTACTAAATATACAAACTGATTGGAGAAATACGTTATTACTGAATATTTTTGAGTCAATTAACACTTATATTTGTCGTGTTCAAAAATGCGATGATGATTGTTTCGCAATTTCGAGTATCACACTTATTCAGGCATTTTTCCTGATTAATTTAATGAAACAGCTATTTTTTAAAATTAAAATTAGAATAGACCAATTTTATGATTTTAATGAAATACGCAAAAATTGAAAAAAGAAATTATGTTTACACAAATAAAACGAAACTGAATGTTCTGCGTTATCTAATACACATGAATAGAATGCTAGATTTGGCGGAAAATAATGGGATATTTTATATCGATTTGAGCCAGATAACACCTGAATTCAGCCTGTTGTATGAAAGATTGCAAACAATGTTATATGGTGCATGAAATATTGCAAGCAATTTTTTTGATTACGCATCCCTTGGTTTGGAATTAAAGGAGGGGAAATTTTACGCACTGGTTAGAATTTATTTGTTTTTTTTTTTGTGTATGATTATCGATAGAACATATTGTTGAATTTGACTTTAAGCCTGGCTACAAATCCACAATGATTTTAACTCGAAATTAATACAAAATTTATACCACTAGAATTCCTTCGCGATTTCTCATAACAAACATGGATGCTTGTTTGCCATACGGTTTCAGTCACATTTGACTAAATTAACTTAAAACCGAATGTACCCTAAAGGGAAGGTCCATCAATTATGTCACGCAGTAAGGGGGGAGGGTTTGGAAAAACGTGACGATCCATACAAAAAAAATTTCAAGGTCCATAACAAAAATGTGAACAGGGGGGTGGGGGTGGGGGGTTAGAAAAAGTCATTTTTTGCGTGACGTAATTAAATCAGAAATGACATTTCGCACTAATTTTACGCCGGTGCGTGAAATTTGTACCTTCACAGAAGAAACAACCATAGCTCACCGCAGATAAAGCAAAGTGCCCTTTTATTCAGTGGTAAATAGACAGAGTGAATCGTTGCGTCTGTGCTGGGATGGCTTTAAGTAAGTGTATCACTCTCTCCTTCAACCGACCGCTCTCATGTGCTCTCATTTGGCTTCGCTCACGTGCTCTCGCCTGCGATTGCTGTCGCGTACACACGGCCAGCCGTTTAAACTCAGTTTTGAGTCGTTTTTGACTCACTTTCGTCAAAAGTGGAGTCACTCAAATTTGAGTAAATGTTACTGGCATTGACAAGTCGACAAATCAAAAACATCGACTCAAATCAGATGGATGTTTTTGATTTGTCGACTTGTCAATGCCAGTAACATTTATTCAAATTTGAGTGACTCCTTTTTTGACGAAATTGAGTCAAAAACGACTCAAAACTGAGTTGGAATGGCTGGCCTTGCACGGCCGCAAATTGAACTCAATGTGAGTGTCCGCGTAACTCAGTCGCATGGGCACTGTGACTCAGTTTCGTAAAAAGTGGAGTCACTCGTAGACTGGGTAACTCCACTTTCTACGAAACTGAATCGCAGTTCTCTTGCGACTGAGTAAAGTGGCCTCTCAAATTGAGTTAAATAGTCCCACCGTGTAGTTAAAACGTCGTCGGAGTAGTAGAAAACGTCTGAAAAAAGGAAGTGGGAAGAAACATTATTTGTTATGTAGTGTCAAAGCGAATTTGCAATCACTGCTGTGTATTTGTAGAAGAGCCCACGACAGCGAGCTTACTGCATGGTAATCTAAATTCACGCTTCTATGACTATAAAGTATGCTCTTTCGATGGAAACTCTGATTACGCCGAAGAGTACTATATCACTTTTACTCTCATTAGCGTAAATTGAATTTACGTCAAAGTGTGCATACTTTTTACTCCTTTTGAAAATTAAAATATGCAGAATTTTCACTCCTTTTAATAAACTGAAAGATGTGTACTTTTTACGCATTTCGGAAAATCAATATTGCTCGAATATTGCTGAAAATAGCTCAATTCCTTAATTCAATTTTGAAAGTGAAAAAGACATCAATAAATTACACAGCCATGTTTATTAATTGAATATAAAAAAGTTGCAAAAACCTGTCTAGAGTTTTGTGCGTAAATTGACTCACGCATTTTTTAGTCAAGAAGAAAATGGATGCAGTATGTTGCTCAGGAAGTTCCAGCACATCGATCCCAAGCTCGATCCCAAGCTTAATGATTCGTCCCTAAAAATTTATGCTTAATAAGTAGCTGCATTCGGCTTCAGGGCATGGGAGACCTGTTTTGTTTCATACAGTGTAGAACAATTGTAACTACTGACAATAACAAATATATAACTAACCTGTCAATTTCGTGAATGCGTCTGTATCCAACGCAACACAACATTGCAACGTTTTGGATATTTCCTAATTTGTTTATACCACGGCAGCCAAAAACTATTCCGGAACTTGAACAATGCGCTTATCAAATAAATGCTTATTTGAAAATGGCGTCTGCATAAAGTCACGGGCAGAGTTAATTCGCTTTTCTCAGCGGTGCCTCCTTTTTACGCATTTGTCTGTCGCTGTTGACATACTCGAAAAGGCGTAAAAAGTACTCCTCATGCGTGTATAAAAACAAGTCACTTTTTGACGTATAAAATATAATCTTGAAAATGTGCAAAACATAGTCATAAAATGAGTTTATCAGATTTACCGTGTGGGCCGAACGCGTGAGTGAACTTATCTATATTCACTTCTATGAATTTGAGAGCTCTACTTCTCACTCTACTCTCCCATTTCATTGTACTAAATTTCCGAGTACAATTGTATACAATTTTTTTCTCAGGTAAATATTACTCAATTTTCGTAAAAAGTGGATCTTACTCAGAAATTGAGTTGATCCACTTTTTAACAAAAATTGAGTTACATTTCCGTGAGAGAAAAAGAGATATTCTACAATTGTACTCAAAAAATGAGTAAAATGAAACGGGAGTGTAGAGTGATCGAGTGTTGTATGAATAACAACATTTTTTCACTCACATGCGCTACCCAAATGCACACACGGTGGTGTTTATAAACAAGAGAGAAGAGCTCTCGTTAAGGTAGGAAGAGTGAGTGGAAAAATTAAAATCTCTCTTTACCTCATTGAGGATCTGAACATCAGTGCTCTCAATTAAGTTTCATTGCCACAACATAATTTTAAGTAATCCTCGTTTTTTTTTGCATGAAAACGAGTAACGGGTCCCAGGCTTGCTGATATTTGCATCGTTTTCCCCTTATTCACTCATCGTGTGCGAAGATCTTCAAAGCATCGATATACAACCATTCCTCACTAATGAAGAGCATACCAACGTAAAAGCATACTGCGGTGAGTAGCCCGGCTAAGAAGAATATGAGTGGCAAAGCAAAACGGGAAACTTCGTTCTTCATGCTCTTCGGCTCTGACTCACTCACATCGTGAATACCAGAGTGGTTTGATTGACCTGAGTGTTCTTCGGTCTTATCACTCTTCTTCACATGCGTTGATCTTCATGAAGAAGATTCAACGCGTTTAGTTTATTCTTCGTCGCGAACCAGGAAAGTTTTTCGTCTCAATGAAAAACGGTAATGTTTGAAACAGCAGCTTAGTGGTGTGATTTAGGAAGCAAAAATGTATTGTTACGGCAGATTATTGATTGGATTGCCAAAGCATGGCCTTGAAATCTTTGACATCTCTTGGAAGAAGTTGTTCGATAAGTTTTCATGTTATAAATGAAGCATGTCTGAGCGGGCGGAGTCTCATTTTGCAGATGGAAAATTTCTTGTAGTATCGATTTACGGCATAACTGGAACAAACAGAATTGACAAGCAAATCCAGCTTTGGCTTAAGGTCCACTTACTAGGTACTTACCATTGGTAAGATCGTCACAATGACAGATGAAATAGTTAGCTTACAACAAACATTGAAAGATCCCTCAACAAAAATGACATCGAAACGTCATCATAGTTTTGACATCAACTTTTGAAGCAAGACTGCTTTTTAATTGGGTCGCAACTAAATTACCGGACCACCAACTAAAAAGCGCTCCAACTAGAAAATCCCTAATTAGCAGACTTCTGCTGTTTATGATTATGTTTACATTTTTCCTAAAAACTAGATCAAAATAGCTTCCCTTTAGATATTCAATAATTGGTACACTAGTTCCAGAGTAATAAATTGTAAAATTGTTCAGGCCACCCTACCACGAAAATGATCACTCTAATACCATAATAAAAAATACATGGTTATTATTTTTTGATGGACAACAAGTTCCCAACTGTTGAAAAATTCTGAGATTCAGTCAATCTTTTTAATGGGATTGCTGCACATACATATAATTCACAAGTTGCGTAAAAAACCACATAAAACGGAAAAACCGACCAACAAAAACCGACTAAACCATGCTATTGAAAAATTGATTTCTTCTCGAGTACTTCATGATCTGTTCCTGTATAAAATGGCTATAATCGTTGATCACGCACAAACCACAAGACTACCACGCAATCCAACAACACCATATGATAGAACAAACATTCTTCTACCACATGCTGTTTAAAGTTGTGTTGTTTTGCGATTCGTTAGAAATCGAAATCGATTTGAAACGTACCGCGTAAAAAGCGATTTTTAAGGTACATCCGCCCAAAAAAGCTGTGAAAAAACCGTAATAACCCACTCCACTGTATAGTAGATGTACTAGTTATGGCTAAATTACCAGATTACCGCTTGTTGGTATGGTATTCCCATAGACTATATAAGAACACACCATAATAGGAATGTTCGGCAATAACTGGTACATGTACCTTATGTTTACAATAAAAATATGATTATTTGACATCTGTAATGCCACATAGCCACCCCATTTGCAGATGGGCACAAAAAATCTTCGATGTCACCATCCTTCCAGCTAAGCTACCTAAGCATTCTTCCAACCAACCAACAGAATATTCTTCAGGAAGAATGAGCAGCAGCCTGTTCTTCATGAAGAATATATTATTAGGTGATCGCTACCGCACTGCATCGCATCAGAAGAATGCTCCTATGAATCGTGCAAAATGAATATCGAGAGTGAGTGCCCTAAGCTTGAATATGTCAAGTGGTAACACAGCAAATGGCGAAAAAGATGGAAGAGACGAAAAAAAAAACCGATGTTACACCCTCTGCATGACCGATCGGGCACGATGGTTTGAATGTATGTTCATTGCTGCTTCGACTCTGGGGCGAAAAGCAAACGTGGTGAATGAAGAGTGCTTGCGATAATCCGCAACCTTGACGGGCCCATTGTTCAACGAGAATTACTCGAAAAAAGCTTATGAATTGATGCATTAAATTTATCAAAATTTTCCATAATTCGCTGAATGTTTTTTTCTGGCTTATAGCCCAGTATGTAGGTGGCAAGTAAAGGCCAGAAGTAATTTTTGCCATTTTTACTAAAAGTGTGTATGGGTGAAATGTCAATCTTCCTAATCTTTCCAAAAAATCCCAAAATAATCAAACAGAATATTATTCCACGACAAGACAAGAGACAGCTTCATTTAGTTTACACGAGCAGGTACTACTACGTTATTAAATCGTCTTCAGTTTTTCCTACTTTCAATCTGCATACATGGTAAGCAATCCCGACAGTGAAAACATTTCTTGACCATTACTTGTCTTATGCTAATGCCTATTACTTTTAAGCTGCATATTGGCCTTATCCAAAAAACTTTGCACCACTGTGGAATTTTTTTTAAGATTATATTTTTTCTTTATTCTTTAGAAAATTTCATCAAAGTTTGAAAACTTAAAATTGTTCCACGATGAAGCGTTCTTGATTTTTGAATTTTTGAATTTAGTGAGGTTTGTGAAAATCGGAAAACTTCATTTGGCGTGTTTCAGAAAAACTGGCAACCCTGAATTAAAAGAAAAATTGTTCATTTATCCATGACCACTGCAATCATGAAAGTTTAATATATCTTCAGAAAAAAAGTCGTGTTCAGAGTAAGTATATCACAAGCAGTTATAGTGAATCAAATACTTGAACGAGTCTTATTTAGGTATAAGGATGAGACAGTTCCATTGTAATACGGTGATCATATTTTAATCCTCGATCGACGAATTATTCATCGAAAGATATGAATTCACCGATGAGGGGCCATGATACACACAGTCAATTGCTTGAAGTGGTTTCCAACGATATGAATAAGCAGGTCAATAAGTCCTCGAAACGGTTAAGCATCCGAAAGACCAAGAGCATTCGCGAAGGTAGCTTCTTAAAACTCCAATCACAACTACGAATCAGTTTCGTTGCAGAAAACAACGAAAAGATTTGTTAGTCCTAAATATCTTAGATTTCGTAACACAAACGAAATTTAATTTTTCATTGTAGGCAAGAAATTGCATCGTTCAATCATACTTATAGCACATATCTGAATTTTATATGGTTAATCCGTTTTGTATCAGACGATCCATATTAATTTGCGATATTTGAGCATGTTGCATCTAAATAATTGACTTATCACCAAGACCACACCGCACGGGAAACACTCTACTCATCATATGGATGCAAATCGTATTTCCTTTTCATCACATTTCTTGTCTTCTTCTCACATTCAAACAATCTCGCATCGATGGGATTGATTTCGCCAATAGGTCGAACGTTTTTGGGCCGAAAGTTTAGTAATTTTCGAATAAATTCTGACATCCCTCTTCGAAGAGCATTAAACGACCAATATATAACCTTTCTTTACTCCGCATTACCACTTGGCCACATCGACCTCCGGTCAGGTATAATTCCCTCCTCCCCGGCGATCATTCGAACTTATGGCCTTCGGTTTAAAAACTTTCGGACCTCTGAAAAACACAGTCAGGGTTCAGTTATACGCACAGATGCCGTAGGACCGCTCCGCCGCAGCCACTAAACATGACAAAAGTGTGCCCCAACAACTGTGACGACACCGGCACGGACGGCCGCGACCGTCAGCAGCCATAAAACAGCGGATTTTGAAGGCCACTGCCGGAGAATGCGGGGTCTTCTTCGGAGACACACACACATCAGCTATCGCACGCTCGCATCGCTCTATTGCAGGCTTCAACAAGTGGTCATTCGATTTAATGTGGGTTATCTCGGTTTAAATTTGGAAGGAGATGTACAGAAGACGATGGCCGAGACGCGGGCGGAACATCGGAGGTTGATGGAAATTAGTTGTTTGTCGCCAGCAACAGGAAAAACGAGTCTGCGCGAGGCGGAACCCGAACGAAATTTATGTTGTGATTCTTTGCGCGCATCTTGCTTTTGTTTTCTCTAGCATTTCTTCTGCGAGTTCGGCTTCGGTTGCAGCACGCCAACGGTATGCGAAAATATTTGACTAATGAGATCAAGACTCGCGAGGCTCCACTCGGCGCTGCAGCCAGTGAGTTCCGGTTCAGATGGTCCTAATGGCTTTTCGTTGCACTTTTCTCGGTGGTGATATAATTTGAAGGTCGCCTGCTCGTGGGTGTCACGAATCACGAAGAGCGTTTGGAGTTTGGGCAGGCAGCTTATGTGAAGAATTCATGGGGAAGAAGATTCGCTTTGACATAATAAACAACTTTATGGACAATAAATACTATTTAAATAAACCTTGTGTCGCGTCTTAGAAAACAATAGCATCAAGACTGCTCGCTATATGTAAACCTTCTAGGAATGGAACTATCGTCCGTTGATATCGAATAGTAGTTCTCAGGGCAATGCTGAAAATCTCGCGTGAATCTCGAAATTACCTGATTGCTACCAGAATGCAAATGTTCAGTCATCTATAACGATCTAAACCAGATCAAAACCAGAATTTCGACAGCTTCCTGTATCATTCCGAATTTAAGAGATTCAGACGCATAATCGAACCGTTCGTTGGTGAAGCTTGTGGATGGAACTAGTTTAGTTATGTCCAATATGCGCAGGGGCGCAGCTCATCATCGATTTACGGCACCTAGAACCGAACCCCTTCCAGTGACACAAAATTGATTTTGTTTTCCTAATGCAAAGCTGTTGGTCTTAAGCCGGTCATAAATTGGAGCAAAGAGGCGCTTCTTCGAGAGCATGTTGCTTTTTTATTTCGTTGGATCTACTGGGTGTCACCGTATGGTAATTTTAAGGTGACTTCTATTTTTGTTTTTTTTGTTGAGTGAAACTAACTCATTCAGATTGAATGAGTTAGTGAGCAGTTTGGCGTGCACGTTGTTTTTGGCTGAAAGCTTTTTTTTCAGATCCGGGATGGTAAAACATATCGAACGCTGTGATTTATATGGATGAATAGAGGGTAAGTTCGTAAATATCTATGTATTGTAACATCATTCCCTTAACATCTTATAGATAAATCACAGTTCAATTTATCTATGCTGAGAACAGACCAGTGCGCTGGTTCATTTTTCGGTGGCGGTGTACTCGAGCAAAAGATCAACACAAATTGATAAAAAAAAACTCTAATACGAGATTATCACTACTTGATCACTGAAGATGTTTTAAGGATGAGGACGAATAATCAGTCAAAATGCATTGGTGGTAAAACACTCTGGTTCCAGTAACATTGCACATTGGTCCGAAAGGGCGATTTTCAGGAATAAAATAAAAAGTGCACTTAGATGACATGTACTCAAATTGGTGTCTTCAAAGAAGTTTTTTTGGTAAAATTAAGGCGCATCTGAAAAAGGGGTCGTCCATAAACTGCATTCATTGGGCACGATTTATTTCTTTTTTAACTTTTTTTGTGTGACGTTCTAGGCTTTCAAATTATTCAACAAAATTGTAGAACTCACAACTTCCATAAACTTTACACAAAACACCAACTTGCTATCTTGTATTTTTTGTTGAGATATGAAGCATTTTATATGGGAACCACTTTCAAATCGGTTTTTTACCTCTTACTTTTTTCTTTGATTTTTCCACGGTCTACTATGTTCTAGAAAGTTTTTTCTTTTACTTAAACACATAACTTTTTAGAAGGCAGCAATACGCTATCTTTTAGAATTGAAATGATACGAGCGTTTTGTTGTTCAAAATATGCCATTTTCCAAGGGTTATATCTCAAAATGGCGCAAACATTTTGGAAATAAGATTCCGTGACATGATGGTAAATATTTTACTGAACATTTAAATGTTTTAATAGATGGGGGCTAATTGATAATTACTAGGTGGGCATAAATCAAAAAAGTGTGGTTTTCGGTGAAAATACAGTCTTCAATGAGCTTTTCAATTGTAATTTCATACTTTGAGTTTTCCGCGGCATTGTATGGTGAAGAAAGCTTTTCCTTTCACTGAAATACACACACTTTAGGATGATGGCTGCACTTTAGCCTTTAAATATGAAAAGATACAGGCACTTTTAAAATCATCTTGGAACTGCCAACAATAAATTTCAAAGAAGTCCCGGCGTGTTATTATATGGGTATGCTTTCGGATTATGGGAAGGGCTTGATTGAAAGGAAACAGAATGAATGAACCTTGATCATTTAGTGAATGTTACGGACTATTAAATGTTGGACAAAATGATACCATTTAGGATCGTACCAGTTTTCGTTATCTATTTAAGCAGTTTTTGAACGCTTTCTGGATATTGGCTGGGTTTTGATGCAGTGATCCTAGTTTTAAGTGAACTGATAGGATCCGAAGTTAGAAGATGCCGCATTTAGCAACTCTGCTAAATTTCCGGGCATGATTCTCCCTGAATCTTCTGATACATTTATTTCGGGTTTCCTGTGCTTCTTAACTGCACATGCCAATAGGTAAAATTATATGCCGCATGATGGTTGCTCCATATAGAAATATTTTATGCACTGTGGGAGATAGTGGATACCACCCATAGAGTTCAACGTACAATTTGTGTGTTGCGCCGGCATAGTTCTCGAATTCATCGATATTAACACAAGCTTTGCTGTTAATTACACACAATAACGTGTGAAATCGTTCCAAAAGATGCTTGTGGATCCCAGTAATTTGCGCAACAATCAACCAGTGCTCAGCTGCTCAGTGCTCAATGCTCAGTGCTCAGTGTCAGTGCTCAGTGCTTAATGCTAAGTGCTAAGTGCTCAGCACTCAGTGTTCAGTGCTCCAGTGCTCAGCACTCAGTTCTCAGTGCTCAGTGCTCAGTGCTCAGTACTCAGTGGTTAGTGCTCAGTGCTCAGAGCTCAGCACTCAGTGTTCAGTGCTCCGTGCTCAGGGCTCAGTGATCAGCACTCAGTGCTCAGTGCCTAATGTTCAGTGCTTAGTGCTTAGTTCTCAGTGCTCAGTGCTCAGCACTCAGTTCTCAGGGCTCAGTGCTCAGTGCTCAGCACTCAGTGTTCAGTGCTCTGTGCTCAGGGCTCAGTGATCAGCACTCAGTACTCAGTGCCTAATGTTCAGTGCTTAGTGCTTAGTTCTCAGTGCTCAGTGCTCAGCACTCAGTGTTCAGTGTTCAGCACTCAGTACTCAGTGCTCAGTGCTCAGCACTTAGTGCTCAGTGCTCAGCACTTAGTGCTCAGTGCTCAACACTCAGTGCTCAGCCTTCAGTGAGAGAAAGTGCTTGCCAGAGGAAAAGCTGAACTCTTCCATATTTGTTTGAAAAGAGTTATTCAACCTTGGTGTTAGTTGGGTCTTTCTCAACGATGTCTGTACCCATTTTTGTTTGACAATTGAGAGTTTTTTTTGGCGTAATGCCCCGACGCTAAATCCGGCCAAAATAGTGGAAGGGTGCTGTGCTTCTCATATAAAGGCAGCCTGCACTCAGATCGAAAGATGTAAATTGGATTCACTTTATTATCATATTGCATTTTCCTTTGTTGTTTATGTTGTAATAGTTTTTGTTTTGTTATTTCATTAGATTTTTGTAATTTAAATTGAAGTTCATTTTTGAAAGTTTCAAAATTATCGATTGGTTCGTGATTATTTTCAAGAATATATTGTGGGAGGTTTGCTTTTCTGCCAAAAATAAGTTCATAAGGTATATAATTGTGATCTGTATGTGGGGAGGTATTACATGAAAATTAATAGTAATTAATTCATTCATCCAATCTGACTGATGCTCGCTAGTGAAAGTTTGCAGGTATTCATTTAGACATCTGTGATTCCTTTTCAACGACCCAATCGGCTCAGGGTGATAAGGAGTTGAGAAGGTTTGTTTGATCTGTAACAGTTTGTATATCTGTTCAATGACCTCATATTTATATTCGATTCCTTGATCAGTTCGCATGTCTCAGAAAATGTCCATACATTAAAATGAAGTGTTCTACTAGAGCTTTTGCAACAGTATAAGCTTCTTTGTTTTGTATTGGAATGATAATTATGTATTTTTTAAATCGCATTGAATAGTTACACAATAGCAATTTTTGTTTATAGTTATAGATAGTGGTCCTACCGTATCCATGGAAATAATTTCGAAAGCTTTTGATGGAGTTGTTGTTGTTATTCTCATTTTATCTTTTGTGTGTTTGATAATTTTGTTTCTTCTGCACAACTCGCAGGCCTTGACGAATTGAGCAATAGATCCTCTCATATCACACCATTTATATTTTTCGCGGATACGCATCTGGTCACTGCATAAATTGCGAATATAATTTTCGGGCCCTTTTTTCTGCTCGTTATTTCTTTTCTGCACTTTGTTTTGCTTTCTGATTCTTGTAGGTCTTCAAGTTGTCCCCACTTTATTGGCCAAATCACGTATCGACATTGATTTGTTTTTCCGAATTAGAGCTACCACTTTTCGATCCAGTTTAGGGTTGGAAGATCCGCGTTTTCTGCCTCTTCCAGGCAGTTTATCCAAAAAAAAAAAACACTGTACCCCAAACTTGTTTATGATGAATTTTACACTCGCGTGAGGAATTCCAAAACGCTTCGCCAGTTGTCGCATAGTTACACCCTTTTCGCGTAGCCATGTGTCCAAAACCTTTATTTTCACGTCTTTTTCGATGCGTGATATATTGAAAACGAAGAATTTAAACAAGTAAACAAACGAAAGATGACAGCCAAACGCACAGCATGCTATGATGAACACACTCAAACCATCACAAATCCACGCATACGAAGTAAATGTACGTGGACAGCTTGTTTCGATACGTTCTTTAGATAAAAGTAAATGGTGGAATGAAGAGGAAAGCGTTAGCATTTTGAATGAAAAATGAAATTCGATAAAATGATTAATAGTTGAAACATACAGGAGAATCTTACATTTTTTTTGGAAATTCAATCTGATATGGATGCATTAAGTTATCTTAAAGAATAGCGGACGTCATATTTGAATCGTCTTTAAATGGATGTGCATCAAGAAGTCAAATTAAGATTCTAATTTGATAAGACCTGACGCATATCCATTTAAAGACAATTCAAATATGATGTCATATGAATTTTCGAAATACTGTTTATGTCGATGAAAACTCAAATTTTTTTGCTTGATAAGGGTTTTATTTCATTTATTTTTAGATATGCATCTTCACGTATTAGTATTTAACATAGCTTCATAAATTTAATTTATAAATCTTTCGCATACAAAGTGAATTTCTTTGGATTATCCTTTGAATCAGAAAACCTTTTAGCTGAAATTTGATTTTATGAAATAGGAACAAAGCAATGAACCTGTGTACCAGGTATTGTCTTTACGTAGCTATAAAACTCCTCAAGTTCTTTTGACATTTTTGCATACTGTTCAGCTGATATGAAGCAGAAGTTCAGTTTTGTAATTCTTTTATTTGACTGTTCAACTGCTAAGTCATATAGTTCTCGAGATGTTTTGATTGTGTTTTCATAATTTTGAGCAAGGCTTGCTCTCTTCGTCATTCCCTTGAGATTACCACCTACACGCTCAAAACTCCATCTCTTTCTTTCGTATTACTATCCTTTTTTTTTCACACGGAAAAGTTACTCAATTTTCGTAAAAAGTGGATCCAGTCAAAAATTTAGTAACTTTTCCGTGTGAAAAAAATGATAGTAATACGAAAGAACGAGAGGGAGTTTTGAGCGTGTATAGCATCAATGACGTCTATATAATGTCTGGGGCAACGCACTGCTTGCTTGTATTGGAAGTAAAAATAATGTAAACATTGCTGAGCCGACGAGTGATAACGTAACACTATTGAACTTTCTATTGGTGGGCATAGGTTCGGATAAAAAAAGTCGGTTCAAACGTTTATTATAAATGCTGAATTGTTGAAATAATCATGATACAACTGCCATATATTGAGCAGAAGCATTTGCTCCCGATTACATGGATCATTTATAGTGAATTTAATTGAGGTTATTGACTATTTGCCACACACACTTTCAAACGCTGAGACTTGACAATCGAGTAGCGATATAGAGCCTATTTCTCATCATCGGTAGACTGGAATCGGTTGAAAAATTTAGTTTTATAGTAGATACAATAATCAATCACGGAGCGAACGAATCAAAATAAATAGTATGACGTAGCATTTTCCGAGCTTTTGTGTAGCGTGCGCCAGGTGGTATTAGTGACATGAGTGAATTTTGCTCATTTCACTAATATTGTTGTGGCTACTGGGCCAGTCCTTATATAGACATCAACCCGTAACGCTGGTAGATCACCTTTTCGTGGTGCGTTACGGGGTATCAGAACTACCACCGAACCCTAGTCCGAATTAATTCAAACTAGGGAACATATTTGTTTTTGTAGTCAAAGGAACGTATAATTGGTCTTATTACATTTTATGTCTTGTGAAAAGTGACAATACTCGGGTTGCGCCACCGAGGATGAGCTTGGAATAAAGAAAACATGGTTAGTCTTCATTTATGTGAAATCTTATTTTCTATTTGATGTTCTATAGTTTGAATTGGTTATGACTAGGGTTCTGATGCATGGTCACTATCGGAGTTATTGTTTGTTCTGTTTGCAATAAATCCGGTTTTGACTGATAAAGGGGCGCGCCTTTGAAGAGTGCTGTCGCTCACAAAGGGTTTAAACAGCGGAAACTTTCAATTAAACCTGATTCATTGCCAACAAAACAAACAATGACAACTGTAACAACACCGAATACTTCATCATTTCTCAATAGTGGTGAAGTAACTCGACATGCACTAAACAAAGGCTACGGGATATACTACAATAGATCAAATTACTAGTCGTAGTGGTTTATGTCCCGAACAGAGGAAAAAAAATATATAGACGTCATTGCTATAGTATTACATGGGCCTTTCCCATGAGACGTTCCAATCCATATATGGACTTGCAATTGCACACGTTAGCAAAGTTCTTTTTGTTGTTCGCTTTGGCCGCTGCTCCACCTGCCATGAAAATAATTTTTAGCGATATATTGAAATTTGTTCAATGAAATCTAGCAATTTTGATATAAACAACTAAACTGCTATTGAGTCATGGGTCAATACTTCAGATATTATGATAAAGCTTTTTTTCCAATTTATTGTCCTTCTGCTAGTATACTTCAGAGGTTTGGTAATAAACAGAATCAACCACCTGATTTAATTTTATTATCACATAAGTTTTAAAAAAAAAATAATTAAAAAATAAGCCCTTTCGAAATAGTAACTTTGATTTTTCAAGCATTCAAAGACCCTTAAAAATTCCAAATTGTCACTATAATTAAATTTAATTGGCTTCTGTGAGGTTTTAGGAACAAATTATAAGACGAGTTAGCGCGATACATGGTAAAAATTGGACAAGAAAATTGTTGTTAGAAAAACTTTTTGTCCTTAAAAGTGCCCGTCTCGCACTGTATGGCGTACTTTTAGACAATTATATTGCCTATGTTGAAAAAAAAATGTCCAATTCCTAGAAAGTCATTTTAAGGAAATTTACTTTAAGCTTTAATATATTTTTTTTAGCGTTTAAGAATCGATTTTACAATAATTACAATTTTTTCAAAAAAGCTAAGACAGTTTTCTAAATGTCGCGCATGGATAAGTTGGCGTGAAATTCGTCATATGATCAATCGGCCATTCCATTTCAAAACATTAAAATTCCGACTAGGCTAGGGAACGGCTTAATCAGGGGTCACTTTTTTAATCAGTTGTTAGGATATAGGTCTAAAACTCCTACATTTTCCAAATTATTTCACTTTTAATGATACGATCATAATCTTTTTCTATTGGGCTTATGATTTGTTGCATAAATCATGATTGATTACCAATTTATTACTGATATTTTCAAGATTTAAAGTACATCACCTCGAAAACCATCAGTTTCTTAATAAATAGCTGAAGAAGTTCGCTCAAATTTTGCCTTTGTGTATTTTGCATTTAATCGCGTGTACTGGAAGGGCATGTCTTCATCAGCTCTCTCTCTCTCTCAGCTAGGCTTGTTGCCAGAATGTGATGTTGAACATTGGGTTAAATTTATTACATATTTAGATAATCTTAAATCACTATTTATTTCATGTTTCTTCCAGTCATTAGAGGTTGATCTATGTTGATGATTATATCGTCCATCATCTTGCACTATCATATGCAATAAAAAAATGTTTTGGAGCTGTCCAATAGTATCCAACGATAAGTAATGCTTCGCTGTTGAGCGTCAGCTATGGCATCACTGTTGCTTTTGAGAGAGCCCATGTTTCCTCTCTTTTTTATTTACCATGGATATAGAGCACCGGTATTGAAACGTGAAGTCTGCTGTCTCTTGCATTTGTTTGTTTTTAAACGAAGCATCCCGTTTGTCGTCACAGTCACTTTGGCTAAAATTTGCGTAAGAGCAAATGAAATAAGTAATACACATTGCCAGTCTAAAGATCAATGACAAACTAAAAGTTCGGTCGTGTACGGCTGTCTCATAACCTGCTAGTAGACGAGTTTGTGATCGTAGCAATCGACATGTTTTGGTGGAGTGTTTTCGAGAGCGGATGGGATCGAGGAAATTGACGTTTGCAGCAAATCGTGAACAGGCCTATTTCATTTTGCTTTCGCACACAACCACGTAATTGCACTTCTACAATATTGATAGCTTGTGTACAGATTATGGAGCTGAAGAAAACATATGTATTTGTGACATTCTGCAAATCGACTGTACTTTGTAAACAATCAATATGGAAGCCGAAAGAAGGGAACAAATTGTGCACAGTTATTTGGAAAATCCATTGTGGTCTGCATCTAGGCTAGCTAAACAGCTGAAATTGCCCAGAAATACCGTATGGCGCGTTATCAAACGGTATAAGGAAACATTGACGACGATTCGGAAGCCTCAAACCAATCGTCGGAGTGGAACTGTCGAACGGAAACTGTGTGGTAAGATTTTGAAGACGATTAAGAGGAATCCCAATCTGTCGGACCGTGATTTGGCCAGAAAATTCGGTGCTGCCCATAGTTCCGTGAGGAGAACTCGACTCCGGAAAGGAATCAAGTCGTATCGAGCTAGCAAACAGCCAAATCGGACCATAAAACAGAATAGTGTGGCCAAAA
The DNA here is from genome assembly GCA_034211315.2 of Aedes japonicus. NCBI lineage: Eukaryota > Metazoa > Arthropoda > Insecta > Diptera > Culicidae > Aedes > Aedes japonicus. The sequence continues at coordinate 184,140 of JASCZW010000292.1, forward strand.
TCCGTGCTCGGAAGCTATACGACCAGGTGCTGACCAAGTTCGACGGGTGTCTTCTGATGGACGATGAAACCTATGTCGAGGCTGACTTCGGGCAAATCCCAGGTCAAAAAATTTACTTGGCAACGGCTCGGGGGGATGTTCCAGCCAAATTTAAATTTGTTTTTGCCGACAAATTTGCACGACAATTCATGATTTGGCAGGGCATTTGCAGCTGTGGCAAAAAAACGAAAGTTTTCGTTACAAATAAGACAATGTCGTCGGAACTATACCAAAAAGAGTGTCTCCAAAAACGAATTTTGCCGTTCATTCCGATCCACGACCATCCCGTAATGTTTTGGCCAGATTTGGCAAGCTGTCATTACAATAAAGTCGTTCAAGAATGGTATGCAGAGAAGGGTCCAGGTTGTTCCGAAAAACCTTAACCCACCAACTGCCCCCAGTTCCGCCCTATTCAGAAATACTGGGCAATCATGAAGAGGAGACTCAAGGCAAAGGGAAAGGTTGTCAAAGACATCAATCAGATGAAGACCTGGTGGAATAAGATAGCTAAAACGATGGAGGAAGAAGGTGTGCGCCGCCTAATGAGCCGTGTTACAGGAAAAATTCGAGAATTCCTTCGAAACCGTGACGAATAATTTTATCCGTATTTTGTCTTAAAAGTATGTAGCGTTTTCACATTTGTATAAAAAAAGATCTTGAATTCAATAATAAATAACTGAAATACAGGCAATTGTTTTTGTTCCAATTCTATCTGGAGCAAGCTTAATCTATTGAAAACTTTATCACTATAATCATTTTAGTATGTAATAACTACACTCGGTCATAGTTGAGAATATAGAGCAAAATGTGTCCCTGAAATTGGGTCGACGATTTTCTTTTGAAATAATTTTTCATGTTTCTATGGGAATTGTTAATTTATAACGTGTAAATATCTTCTCTACCTCTAGGATGTGCAACTAAGCATATCGGTTCAATTTTGCACAACATAGGTCGTTTGAAGATCATGAAGATAATTTGTTCAGCGTAGCCAATGAAACCATGTTGCTAGATAGTTAAGTAAATCGAACACATCACTCAAGTATATAACTACAAATTGATGATTAATCTTTCAACTTCTTCAAAATAAATCGGTCATCATGATGCTAACATGAATATGCCGATAATCACAGGATTAATGACATTTGTGATACCTAGGCCGAATAAAGGAGCTAGGCTAAGATAACATCCCGTTACCCTTTTATGTAAACTTTCGAAATTTCTTCCTTCTGCAGCCGTCACTGCGTGTTAATTTGAAACGATTTGATCGTTGTGACATCGATGATGAGATCCGCCACGGAGACGTCTTCAGTAAAGGTCGTCATTTTTATTTTGCATACTCGAATCTAAGCGCCGTTTTGTTGTTTTTCCCCAGTGTGCTGTGACTTTTGTAAAAACATAATTTGCATGTCAATGATTTGGAAAGGTAGAAAATTTACTCGATTCGGCTGAAAATAGAAGTATTATTTTTGAAATGCCGGAATATATCAAATGAGAATAATATTTTTCCAATTAATTAAGACATTATTTTTCAAAACAATGCGATTGATATTAGTGATTAGGTAATTAAAATTCATCCAGAATGGCGATTGTAATCAAATTATTAGTAGAAATTTGTTATCCAGAGATTGTAGGATTTTGAGTTTAATCTCATCATCATCGGAAATATTGTTCTCTTATTCTAGTAGTTGTCAAAATTGTTGTGTTCCCAATTTAAATTGCCGTATACGTGATGAAATCGTTCTCATTTTACTCAACGGAACACTGTTCTTCAAAGAGCCAAACATTTTCCAACCCCACTCATGTTGAGAAACAAAAAGTTCATTGGTTTTTTTTTTAGTTTAAATGTTCAGAATTATCATAACTACTTTCCTTCAAACTAACGGATTCCAACCTTGCTGCTTCGAACAAACCTACCAAATTCGATTTGACCTTGATGAAATCAGCTCTGAGGAATTCGTCCGAAGCAATCGAAAATCGCATATATTTCGTGTCATTTCGCTCGAGCGTCTCCTTCTACATGTCCTTCCCTAGATACAAAAATTGAATTCCACCCCCGAGCATGTATCCCACTGTGGTTGGGCAAGTATGTTGTTCCTCCTACTCAAAAAAACACGGTCCATCCCATGTGAGGTGAAGAGCCGGGCTGCTTCAGTATGTATCTAACTAATAATATCGATCGAAGCACCGGCGCTGCTCGATGGTGGTGGATGACACCGGACGACAGGCAGAAGAATCTCATCTGTCCGGCAAAAGTGGCTTCGGACGCCTTAAGGAGGTGAGGTTGCTATCAGGCACTAAAAATTCGACTGTCAACGAGGTTGCTCGGCATGGAGATCGGTGAAAATCGACTTTTAAACTCTTTTCCGTATTTAAATGACATCTGCGGTGGGGAGAATCTTTAGTCAGTGGCAGTCAGGCACCGGGCGCGCGACAGTTGATTTGAAATAAAAAAAAAAGAATTCGTTTAATTTTGTTGCCTCGGATTTTTTTGTTTCCAGCGAAGATTTAGAAGAGGAGAAATTTTGAACATTGTTTAGTGGCATTTGGCAGCGATTTTCTTTTTTATTTTGAGCAAGGAGTGCAACCGGGTGAAAAGTTTTACCAAGACTTCCAATGGTGTCAGATGAAGGCGAGGAAAAGAATTTCCAGTTTTAAGTTGGGTTAATGATCCAGTTGATGTTGCTGCCACTGTGAAAGACGTTTGAGCCAGCCACCGTGTGAGTTGTTCGTTTATTTTTGGTGGCAAAGGAGAACTTTTACTGTGAATTGAGAATCAAGAAAACGGCATACATAGGACAAGTGTTGGGACGATAAGTGAAACTTGAAAGTGTGCGAAAGAGTTTATTGACATTTTCAACAAGTGTTAGAAGGCATCATGGGTAAATTAATCACATTGGTAAGTTTTTGCAATATAATTTTAAGAAAACAACATAATTTTTATGATTAGCTTCAGAATAAATCTAAATGATTTGTCAAAATATTAAATTTACTTGAGTGTCGGATATGGTGATTAAAGTGGATAGAATTTTAGCTTGTACAGTGCATAAACAGAATCTTAATTTGAAACAAGCAATCAATCGATTATGGACAGCAGAAACAACTTTTTGCATAAAATTAGTGTGAAGATTTTGCCTCAGTAACTTGTAGTTTCTTCATTATTTAACAAATTCATGATGCGCTTATGATGGTTATTCTCAAACATTATGATAAGCTACTAAAAATTGTTGGCTGTAATTCAAGATATAAGAAAATAACAAAGATATTGAGAGGAACAGTAAACATTAAAATTCAATTACATTGTTTTCACGACTTCGCATCATCATCTCCGAATCCAATGAATCTCTAAATGTGACAAGGCGTTGTTATTCCATGCAGCTTTTCATACCTTGGTTTTATTTATTTATTGTTTGTTTATTGTTTTTCACCTCGAGTTTTAAAAAAACTCAAAAGACTGGTACTTAACTTACACATTATTAATTAATTATTAATTTTAACAACGAAATTGTTTGCAATCTTTCATGCGACATACAACAATGTTTGCAATCTTTCATACAACAGGCTAGACACAGGCGTTATCTGGCCTAAATTTACAGGAAATATTTTATTATTTTCTGCCAAATCTAGCATTCCCTTATGTGCATTAGATAACGCAGAAAGTTTAATGTTTCATTTTATTTGTGCAGTTGTCAAAAGCGCTGTTATGACGACTGACTACAAATAAACAACGGACACGAAGCTTACGGCAAGGCGCATGAAAGCTGAAAGTTGCAACAGTCCAGAGCAAGCCATGCTACCTTAAACAAGGTCAAAAACAGTTAATCTCGGTAATTTAGTACGTCTGTGCATTAAAGTTTCTAAATCGATCAGTCTGCAATGGCTAGAATAATCAGGTAGATTTACTGGGTCATTCCATCCGCATGATCTTCACTGAATGATAAGGCGACCACACACTAACAGCATACTTCATGATTCTACGAACGATCGAACAGTACAGTGCCTCGAGAGCCTATACATCGGCCAAGCCACTTGTACCACTATTAAGATTGCGACAAATAAATAGAGCTTCTGAGCTGATGGAGTTATCAAACTCTGTTCGGAATTGCTGGCGGGTTAACGAAATAACTTTGCAGTTTTTGATGTTCAGTTCCTTTCCATTTTCAGAGCACCATTATAAAGAGTCTCTCACATCAAATTGCATCACGAAAAAAGCGCTGTAGAAAATTACCTAGTTGACCGATCCTTTTAAAAGTTTCAGACAATAAAATATAATTTGGCTGCACCTTCTTCTGTTCGGAAAACCACGTTTTCTTCATGTTTTCCTCAGATTTGACCTTCTTGAGATGCTTCCGTAGTGTTTACTACTTAACAGCCCAGTACGTTTCAATGCGCCTTAGTTCCGGTGCGTTGGAAGGCTTCATGTCCTTGGGAACACAAATGACCCAGTTAGCTTCGTGCCACTCCAGGACATTATTTGAATAGTGTTACGAAGCTAGATCTGACCAGAAGATTGTAGGGCCCTCCTGTTGCTTCAACAGAGGAAGTAGACGCTTCTGTAGACACTTCTTGAGGTAGATCTCCCCGTTTACAGTCTCAGTAGTTACGAACGGCGCACTCCGTTTGCCGCATGGGCAGATCGCTTGCCTAATGATGTATTTCTTGGCAAACTTTGAAAGTTTATGCTTCCTTACTTTCGCTGGAACATCAAACTAGTGCTGAGCGGTGAAGAATAGTATCCCCTGAAGCAGCCGGAAGTCCGCCTTGAAGTATGTCTCATCATCCACGGGTGTACACTTTCCTGGCCCATGACTTTTCCGTCACGATTTGGAGCCTTCTGCACTTTTACGTACGCAGTTCCTCCAGGTTCTTGGCTCTCTGAACGAAAGACCTGGACAGATTCAACATTTTGGCCACATCCCTGACCAAACCATTGGTATTCCGCTCAAATGCTTTCATAACACGCTTGTGATCGTAATAGAACATACATTCTGACCGCATTTCTCTTTTCGTTTGATGTTCAGAGTTTTGTAATAACGTTTAATCACACGACTCACCGTTGACTGCACGATTCCGCATTGTTTTCCGATGCCCCGATGAGAGAGTTGAGAGTTTTCCAGGTGCTTGCGCAAAATCAATTCGCTACGTTGCTTCTCAGGTGACGCAATTTTTTCCAATTTTCGAAAAACTGACAGCGATAAAAATATAAAACAAACAAAAATCAGTGGTCCCAGAATGCCTCTTTGCGGTACAGATGGAAAAGACGCAAGACCGACTACCGTTTAATTTGACGAAAGCTCTCCAACAAGATAAGTAAGACCGCATCCACTTGGTGATCAAAACAGGAAAGCCCAGATCGTTCAGCTTGTGGATCGCTTCTTAACAAAACCATGTTGAAATTCAGAAAAAAAAGCCCTCTGAAAACGGCGCAAAGAACTTTGAGAACCAATTTTTCATACACCTTGTGGATGGCATGGAATCCAAAAAACTTTGTAATTTTGAACAGCATGCCTGTTACCAGCTTTGAAAATCGGTGTGATTGAGGCTAACTTACATGCTTCGGGTAAAGTACCTTCGCAGAGTGACCCGTCAAGAACAATCATCAACGGTACTTGAGATGGGCAATCCGCTCCTGAGCTCTTCCACTAAATCGATTCATTTTAATGAGCAAATGACAACCAGCTCTTTAAAAAAGAACCACGGCTCACCAGCTCACCAGTTTTTAACAGTTCTCACTGTACGCTTTGCTCTCCTGTAAGCTGCACTCCCGTTTCACTTTACTCAATTTTTGAGTACAACTGTATGCTATCTCTTTTACTCTCACGGAAATGTTTCTCAATTTTCGTTAAAAAGTGGATCTACTCAAGAATTGAGTTGAATGAAAAAGGCATTCGAAAAATCGAATCCAAGCATGAAGCGGAGATATACCGTAATGTAGAGCATTTTCGTTTGTTAAAAATCCTTCTTCAAACTTTTCTTTACTGTTCATTACATTAGGCTTTGCTCCACAGATTGGGCAATTTTGCATTGATGAACTTCCTGTAATATACGTGAGGACTTTTCCATCTATCATGCTAAGTACAAAATCAAAATCAACAAGAATTATTTTAAAGCTCGACCTTCACTGGCGTCAATTCATTCATTTCTTTTTCAGTGTCATTTTTTGTGGCAAGAATTACCTCCTAACTCTCTTTGATAAATTCAAGGATGATGGGCCTACAAAATCGAATACTTTGAGGCATAGCATTGAACCACATAATCATTTTTCGATCATTATGCATGAATAACTGAATTGGAGTAAGTGTTGATGAAAATACATCAGAATCATTCTGACATCCTTCTGGCAGCTTCTGGTGGTACTGAGAATACCCGGTTGAGCCATCCATACCCCAACTACATAATAGAATTAGTTCAGCACTATCCAGCTCGTTAGAATCCATGTACTCGTTCAGCTCTGCGTCGATTATTTTCACGATTCGATGCACTGTATTGTCCAGAAGCGCCTGCAGTTTTACTCTAATTTTTGAAGCGGTTGCTTCGATGAACTCGTTGGGAGGTGCACATTTTTGAGCGTTTTTTGAACGGTGAGCGACCCGGCGATATATTCCGGCTGCTGAAATCGCATGGGGTCAAGCGGAACTTTGTCTACACGACCATCAGGCGATACCGGGAGACGTCCTCGACCAATGACCGTGCGAGATCCGGTCGGCCGCGTTCAGCGAGGACGCCACGGGTCATCAAGATCGTGAGGGAGCGAATTCGGCGCAAAAAGAACCGCTCAATCCGGAAAACGGCTGCAGATCTCAACGTTTCCATTGGAACCGCTCACACCATACTCACCAAGGACCTTGGTTTCAGGCCTTACAAAAAACGTAAGGTCCATGGCGTTTCGGAGGCTACCAGCAAAAAGCGGTTGGATCGAGCTAAGAGGATCCTCTCTCGGCACGCTGGTAAGGAGTTTGTTTTTTCGGACGAGAAACTGTTCGTGCTGCAGCAGCCGCACAATGTGCAAAATGACCGGGTGTGGGCGCCATCGAGGGACAGCATTCCTGAATCCAATATAAACATCCCTCGGTTCCAAAGTGCCGCGTCGGTGATGGTTTGGGGGGCAGTATGCAAACGTGGTAAGCTACCCTTGGTGTTTATTGAAAAAAACGTCAAAATCAACGCGGCGTACTAGAAAACTGAGGTTTTGGAAAAGGTTGTGGCCCCCAGTCTCCGAAGCCTCTACGGCGATGAGCACTACGTGTTCCAGCAGGACGGTGCACCAGCCCATACGGCAAATGTGGTTCAAGCCTGGTGTCGGGACAATTTAACCGACTTTCTGGACAAAACTTTGTGGCCTCCCAGCTCCCCGGACTTGAATCCTCTCGACTTTTTTGTTTGGTCCTATATGATGGCGAAGCTGAACGAATACAAGGTCAGCACTTTGGATCATTTCAAGACGGTAATTCTCAAAATCTGGGACGAAATGCCCATGCAGTCCGTGCGTGCCGCCTGCGACGCGTTCGAGAAACGTTTGAAGCTCGTTAAGGAGTACAAAGGAAGTCATTCCAAGAGAAATGTTGTAAACGTTCCTTGTAAACATAGCTTTCAATAACATAAATCCAAAAAATAAAAAAACATGTTTTCATTTTTTTAACAAATTTTGAAAGTGTATCCGAACTTATTGAACACCGTGTATGTGAAGTTTTTTCTCTACCAAAGATTAATTTTATCCATATTTTGAGTTTAATAGTAACCTGGATTAGTCACTTTCACACTTGTTCGTACGTTGACGATTCAAAATTACAAGAGCTGATCAGAAGAATCGATTTATTTTTATGAGCCGATCAGCTCTGATTCGCATTTTAAAATGAGCTGAATTGCACGTCTCTAGAGGCAGCACATTCTCTTAAAAGCAACAATAGTATGTTGTCCCTGCCTTCAGCCTTTTCGACCCATCCAACTTTTCCAGGGCTGACAAAACTTCATGTTGGCTCGCAACTAGAGAAGGACAATTCAAATTGAATGCAGTACAGGATCTTAGACTGTCAGAAAAAAAAGTTGGCGATATTTGACTATGCACATTCTCGAAGAAATTGGCAAACAGATTATCTAGCTTGAGAGATGAATCGGCCAAAGTTTCCTTAAGAGTCATGTCGGTAGGGATCCAGTTGGACTGCTTACGGCTTCTAACATACGACCAAATTGATGACGGGTTCTGCGTCGCGGTCTGCCCCAATCGTTATAGTTACGTTATAGTTATAATCGATATAGCTACGGAATTAATCCAGTTCACAGAAGGCCGTGATTGAAACTAGCGTTTACGAGATTTCCGCACAATGTTACGGAGATGCTGCAACGCAGATGTTCACTACGAAAACGAATAAGATACCAATCCATCCATCAGGGCATTTTTCACATAATTTAAAACAAGCATGTCTTTTGTAGTGCGTACCATAGCGAACCTTCAAGGATTTTTAACGTACCTGTCAAATTCCTTGAATGGACAGTCGATTTTCGAAATTCTTCCTAAAACGCTATAGAAATTACACCAAAATAATGTACCAATAGCGTACCTTCTAAATCTGATGTTGGATTTAAACGTACCTCAAAAAATTTCATTCTTACTCTATAAAACTTTTTTAATTACATCATATGTGAAATCTGACCTCGGTTCCAGATTTCTCAGAGAATTCTAGCCTTAAATGACCTATAAAACAAACTACTTGAGTACATTCTACGCTACTCTATAGTCAAAAATGAATTCTTACCAATACGTTTAAGGAAACACCCTTGAATATTTACTTACTGCCAAGGATGGTTCCAATGGTATCATAAATCGTTCGTTGCACGCTCTTCTTTGATTCAATAGACGCACAAAATGAGTGGTTCTGCTTCACCTCTCAAACCGAAAACTGATGGGGCAAAGTAAACATTGAATGAACATAGCATGAACTTCGTAGGCCTATGTTGGTGATTCATTTTCGTTTACTAATTCGATTGTGTGCTAGTGCTCGAAGCTTCCGATCGGATCACTTGGTGATTGTGTGGTACCGCGTTAAAAGCAAAAATGAATCGGAAGAGGAAAAACACAGTGTAGCTAGTAAGTACAGCAGGAAAAACAGAAAATATGTAGCAAATTAAATAGGCCAGTAATTTCTGTTTTTGGCAGATACTGATGATGGCACAGGTTTGGAAATTCCTAGACAAAACCTCCCTCCCTCCTCGTAGACTTTTCTCCACACATTTTTTTTGAAATTTAGTATGAAGCGTAGACTATGGTCAACCCCTCCCTCTCTCTCCCTAAAAAAGTCTACGTGGCTTATGAATAGCCCCTTAGTTATTAATTACCAACCCGGATGCAGTGAATCCCCTGTCCGGTAAAGAAGGTTTTTCACATGTCACAAAACAAAAATTTATGCGTTCTTGTTGAAAAAGAAAATAAGCGAATGTTTGTTCATCGAACGATAATCAACGATACGGATATTAAACCCTTTTCAATTGAAATCTCGATATCCAATACCCGATACGTCAAACCCAAGTAGACGTAAACAACAAAATTGTGTGCAATTTTTCATGTGGCATACAACAATGTTTGCAACCTTTCACACAACAGGCCAGATACAGGCGTTATCTGGCTTAAATTTACATGATGTATCACTTTATTTCCTGCCAAATCTAGCATTCCCTTTATGTGCATCATATGACGCAGAAAATTCAATGTTTCTTTTTATGTGTGTACGTTATTGGGAGGACATGGTTGATTTTCTAAGGAGGATTCGTTTTTTCTTATTATTTTCGTAAATATATAGTAGCTACTTAATAATTTTGGTCGCTGCTGAGCACAGAAAAAAAATATTAATTTTAACAAGCGCGTAAAATTTCCCCTCGTTTAAATTCAAGCAAAAGTAGGCATAAACAACGCAATTGGTTGTAGTCTTTGATGAGCCATACAACAATGTTTGAAATCATTCATACAACAGGCTAGATTCAGGCGTTATCTGGCTTAAATTTACATAAAATATCCCATTACTTTCTGCCCAATCTAGCATTCCTCTATGTGCATTAGATAACGCAGAAAATTCAATGTTTCTTTTTATCTGTGAGGATTTGATCATCTCAAACTATTTTTAGAACCCATACAAATTGTTTATGGACCCTTTATGAATAGTTTGAGAAGATCAAATCACAAAACATTAAGTACTCAAAAGTAGTTAAAAAGAGTGGGATTTCCTAAGTTGATCGATTATTCAGCCACATACATAGTGGTTCCATTCACATATTCAGTGTTATCATTGGTTTCAAATTAAGCTTCATATATATGCTAGTTTCGTATATAAAGGGCAAACACGAAATTATTGCGACACCGAAATGCCAATTTTCTTATAATGTTTAGAATCAAACCAAAATTTTAAAGTAGTTTTATACATATATTTACTTCAAAAATCAAAAGAAAAGTTAATCGATGGAGCCTTGAGTGTAAAATTGAACGCATTTTCGCTTGATGCCCTCCATCAAAGTCTTTACAGTGTCATCCGGTACCAGTTTCTCAGTTTTTTTTCCATTTTCTTAACATGTCCTTCTCGTCTTTGACTGTCTTCTTGCTTTTCCGAAGTTCCCGCTTCATCATTGCCCAGTACTGCTCCACCGGGCGCAGCTCCGGACAGTTTGGCGGATTCATGTCCTTTGGAACAAAATGGCAAAATTGGCCTCATACCACTCCAGGACACTTTTAGAATAGTGGCATGATGCCAAATCTGGCCAAAATAGCGGAGCTTCGTCGTGCTGCTGCAAGAACGGCAAAAGGCGCTTCTCGAGGCACTCAGATTTGTAGATCTCGCCATTTACTGTGCCCTTTGTCACGAAAGGCTCACTCCTCAGTCCGCAAGAGCAGATGGCCTGCCAAATGAGATATTTGGAGGCGAACTTCGACATTTTCTTCTTCTTAAATTTGTCGTCCACATAGAACTTGCTCTTGCCGGTGAAAAACTCCAACCCCGGAATTTGCTTAAAATCGGCTTTTATATACGTTTCGTCGTCCATCACACAGCAGCCATATTTTGTCAGCATCTTCTCGTAGAGCTTCCGTGCCCGAGTTTTAGCCGTCGATTGTTGCCGCTCATCGCGGTTTGGGAACTTCTGTACCTTGTATGTATGTAGTCAAGCTCTCTTCTTTGCATTCTGGACGTAGCTCTGCGACATGCCGATCTTTTTAGCCAAATCACGGCTTGAGACGTTGGGATTTGCTTTAATCATCCGCTTCACCTTTCCCTCCGTCTTTTTGTTCTCCGGTCCCGGTTTTCTTCCAGCTCCTTTGCCGTGGTCCAACGTCAACCGCTCCTGGAATCGCTTCAACACTCTGGAGACGGTTGAATGGTGAATGTTCAACATTTTTCCCAACTGCCGGTGCGACAGGTCAGGAAATTCCAGGTGTTTGGAAAGAATTGGTTCTCTCGACTCGCGTTGGTTCACCTCCATTTTCGTTGAATCGAAAAACACGACTTCGAGTTTGACAGCATGTAAACAATACACATCAATTTGGTTGATTTTCACATAATGGTAAAAAAGTTATGCCCTGTTGAATGTGTCGCAATAATTTCGTGTTCGCCCTTTATGATAGTGCCAGATGATGGAAAATTTCAGCACCAACATTATAATACGGCGAATCTGCTTTTGTAAAAAATGGCTTTCGTTGTCATTTTCTCTTGAACAAATAGTCACAAATACAAACATTAAATTGTTATGTTATGTATTCTCCGTGCAAGGAGTAACGATTATGATGTAGAAGGAGATGTTCGCTCATCACCATGAGGCACCAAGAGTGAACAACAATGTTTTTGGCTAGAATGAAAGATGTGAAGAGAAAGTGTTGAAAGGTCCGTCAGAGTGCGGCAGGTAGGAAAATTAACAGATGTTTTTGAAAATTGAGCGAAAGGGCATGTATCCAATGGTACTCGAACTACTGGACGTCAATCTTTGCCTAACATCCCACTGCAGGGTAGGTTGTAGCGACGGAACAAGTCCGCCACTTCAACAGGCAAAAATTGACGCATGGAAAGACGCTCATGTACCACTGTGGCTTGTATAGTTTATTCTTAGCGATCTATTGTGTGCACTCTGTGTTACTGATGCGCTATTGGAGAGGAACTCTCTCCTTTTTGGGTTTGTTTTGATTCGCACCGACTTTAGTGATCGTCAGTCGGTGCGAATCAAAACAAACCCAAAAAAACAGAGAGTTCAGAACATCAAATTCTGGCAACAAGCCTAGATATGAGAAGAAGCTTATCAAGACTTCTGGACTAAATAGTCAAAAGGTCGAAAGTAACATTTGTAAGCAATGACATCCACCGTATTCTTCTGGGATCTGCTTGCTCACACAAACAAAATAGCACCAAAAAACAGATACAGGGAGTTGTTACCTTCCCGTCGGTAGTGGATATACAATGGATGGTTTACAATTGTTACTTTCGAACTTCTGACGATTTTGTCTAGGAGTCATTCCCTCCCGGACAAATACAAAATACGCTGGGGTAAAATTTGAGCAAATTTCATCGGCAGGTATACTCAAAATAAAATGCACATAATCAGTGGAAAATATCCACCAGAAATCCACTTAACTTTCATGTAATTCAGGAAGTGGAAAATGCATTGTAAAATAAATTGAATCTTATGTGTCCAGTAAAATGTAAATGATTCGTCGAGTAGTATTTATTTTTCTATGTGATATTCATGTGAAAGTCACTTGTTTTAGTATTGGATAATATCTACATGTGTTTCCAGTAGTAGCTAAGTGAAATATTTTTTCAGTGTAGAAAACTGATGGTTAACTGTTTTTTTTTATCTTTAGGGCTTACGATGACGCATTCTCGACGGCAGCCATTATCTCAAAATTTAGAATTTATATAACTCAGAATCTGTACTAGATATTGAATATTTAATCACATCAGTTTGTATGCTTACTTGCAGTGAGCAATCTGATGGAGATCGATTCGATTTTCATTCACTAACAATAGAGATTTATCAATTTGAAATAGCAAGGAAAGTTTGCGAGAGAGAGAGAGAGAGAGAGAGAGAGAGAGAGAGAGAGAGAGAGAGAGAGAGAGAGAGAGAGAGAGAGAGAGAGAGAGAGATAAAAGATATGAAAAAATATATGGAGCAGCAATTCACCTTAAAATGACAGTAATTAAATTGTGATCCATCATGATTGATGCATCGAACCATAAGCCCGATGAAATAATTTGGAATATGGAAAAGTTTTATTTCCTTACTAATGATTAAAACTGTCACCTCTGATCAAGCCGTTCCCTACCCTATATAGATAATTTAAATGCTCAAGAACATGCAACCGAATTATTTTACACTGATTTTTTTGTCGGCAAATATTGGTCAGTAACCCTGAACGTTTTGACGTTTGTGTCGTATCTAAAACAAATTGCCCACATCAATGTAGACAAGAACAATGACGAGGTGTAATTTACCCTTACCATTTTCCTGAAAGCTTTTCTGAACAAGCTGTGTTTGTATTCGATTAGATTAGATTGAAATAGAGAAGCAAGAGACATGACGGCTTACTTTTCAAGTTTCTTGGACCATAGTACTGATCAAATCCTTTGGTGAATCATCTTCACTGAAAGTTGATTGAAAAATGACGCCTCACAACCGCATTCAACCAAAGAATCCACCCGAACGAACTAAATCTTATTTTATTGTACCTAACGAGCACCGTCATCGTGTTTAAGCCAGCACCCACACCCATAGCCAGTCGCATAGGTGCAAAAAGCCAACCGTTTATTTATTCTCATATGGATCGATAGCAAATATTGCACCGATATCTAATTCCGTCGGGGCCATTCGTTCTGTTTGGAGGACGCTCGGCTTACAACGCAACCGTTTCAAATAACACACTTTAAATTCAGTGTTCGATCGAATTCATAAATAATTAAGATCCCACACGATAGATGATGGACCTGTTCCCACAATATACATTAATATATATTTATTCCTCAAGGTGAAAGCTAGTGATATTAAAGCATGTTCTTTCAGATGGCTGTGCTTGCAGGAAAATTGGATAGAGAAGCTCTGGTGATTTGGAGGTTTTATTTTCTGGCTTATTTTTTCTATCACTCGTAAGAACGAACAAAAATATATTCACAGCTATTATTTTACCTCTGGTCAAACATGGATAACACAACATCCTTAGAAGAGGGACCTCCTAATCCCATACGGAAAAGGTGGGGAAGGAATCGCAAAGCTGCTGATCCACGATGGCATTATATTGAGCATGAAAAAAGATGTTGTGTATGTAAGAATACCCACATACAGTATGGCTTTGGGACAATATGAAGAGGGTTGGAAGAGGATCAACGAAAAAACGAACATTCCAGCGCTAGGCCAATCAAATCAAGCGTGAATTTCCTCGATACGGGAAAGTGAAAACGCTTCCTTGAGTAGTTAAAAATTTGCTGCTCGACGGAAAAAAATGCGCGAACCTTAAGAAGTTAGATGTTTTGTGTAGGACATCATTCTACTAGATACAAATGCAATAAAGAAGTCTTCAATTGTTTAAAGGTGCCTTCAAATATAGGTTGATTATCTCATGGTGAACTGTAATAAAAATGTCTTTTGATAAGTTAATAAATAAGGCCTTTCCTTAAAGTTGTTCACAATGATGAGCAATGAGAGACTTCATCGTATGTACATGTGTAATAAATCGTTGTATATTTTTGAAATTTCTGCTCCACAGTATTTAAGAAATTGGGCATTGCATCTTTATTAACATCCTTATCAAGTATGATTTGGTTTATGAACTCAATCACCGAGCCAGGATTGGGCGACCAATTCTCATTGGGTTGTAAACAACCACTACCAATAAATTTTAATCTGTGTCTATACAATACACTACAGCTGCAAAGCTGATCCGATGTTTGCAACCTAGATTACAGAAAAGGCATATAAATACTGACTAAAATAAAATAAGAACGCACAAACTCACCTGCAATTCATGATTCAATAAGTTTAAAAAGTAAATTAGTGGTTGCTTTACAGGTTTTTTTTACTGTAACTTGAAAGTTACAGCATTACATAGTTTAGATTTCCAGTCCGAACGAAATCTCGAACCTCCCTCTTGTTGGAGCCCATCAGCGCCCGCACAGTGGAAAAGGACAAGGAATCAGCGCATATTCAATTTTCCCAGTATTTGCTGGGATCCTTGACTGCTCCACCGCTTCATCGAAGTCGCTGCTTTGAAATTGCCCAGTATTCTTCGGCAATGCAGAGGATACATTAGCTTGGGGACAAAATCGATCTTGTTGGCTGCATACCACTCCAGAACCACCTTGGAGTAGTGTCAGCTGGCCAAAAGATGACTTTGCCCCTGCTCCAACCTGCGGATGAACAGGGCAATTCGGAGGATTCATTAGCTTGGAGACAAAATCGATCGAATGGTAATACACGAATGGACAACTTGGGATGTCATCGTCGAGAATGTGAAGAATGGTTCCGTTTTCAGGCCACAACTGCAAATCGCTTGCCAAATGAATCTTCCCGGCACATCTCTACGTCCAGTCACGATGTAAAATTTTTGAACGGGAAGCTGCTTTAAACCGAGTTTGACGTATGTTCCGTCATCGCTCAAAGTGCAGCCCTGGTGTTTCGCCAAAATACGGTCTTGCACGCTTTTTGGCCATTCCGTGGCCAAAAAGCGTGCAAGACCGTATTCTGCTTCATGTGCCGGTTCGGATGTTTACTGGCTTTATACGACTTGTATACTTCCCTGAAAAGGATGTTTCGCAACCGTTTGAAAATTGGTGTTGAACCTTCTGGCCACATCTCAGATCGAAGAACCGGGGTTGGCTTTTATGCCCATTTTGCTGCGCAGCTGACGATCCCTGTTTCCAGATTTTTTCGTAGGTGCGCTGATTCCTTTCCACGCTTAGGGTTTTCTTGTAGGTTTTGAGCACTCGACTAACTATTGTTTTTGGCATCTTCAGCAATTTAGCCAGCCTATGTTTAGAAAACAGGACCCATAAGGGTCCTCCCTTAGATCAGTCGGTCAATGCGCTGCTAAAAAGCAACACCATGCTGTAGGTGGCTGGGTTCGATTCCCGGTCTGGTCTAGGAATTTTTTGTTAAGGGAAATTTCTCGACTCCCTGTGCATAGGGTATGATTGGTACTTGCCATCATACACCCAAAATAAAAAAGCAATGCAATTTCGCATGATTTGGTTTCATATCTCGTAATGGATCGTAACTTGAAGAAAAAATGCAACATTGGTCGTGGGAAAAAAAGCAACACATTAATTCGCTTAGAAAAATTCAGTGTGTGCGTGAGGTTGTGCAGTTGATTAGTAGTAGTAAATTCAATGGCTCACAAAAAAAAGATCTCGATCCGCAACTGAAATTCGAACCGCGGCTGTCAGCATGACGGCTTTTCATTGTAACCATCTAGCCACCATAACAAATTGAGGTGATCGGAATAAAAGCCCTACAGTTGCTTCGGTTGTCGAGGCACTCAGCGTTACAACAATGAAGCAAATGTCGGTCGCACACACTTAAATGGCTTCGTTTATATCATAAAACGCATAGTGACTTGATGAGAGGGCGATAGGAGGGTGATGACGAGTGAAAATAAAAATGGAATACTTGACAGCGGAATAGCAACAGTGACAAGTGGCGTTCTGTGTCATTGTCTCACTCATACTGAGAAGTTGTTGACGGTTGAACAAAAACCCAACGGTTGCTGCGTCTGTTGAGGCACTAAGCACCAGGGCCCGGCAAAGTCTCCATCAATTGATAATAGTCATGCGACGATGAAGCTATTGACCCATCTCTTTCTTTTCGAGCATATCCCATATCAACATCTATAGAAACACTTTTGATCTGGTTTCATGCTGTTTGTTTTTGCTTCCTTCGTGTTCAGTTCATTTTGCACAGTTAAATGAAGCTACCCCCGTATTGCAATGAAGTAGGTATGCTGAATCGAATTCACGCTGTTCGTTTTGCTTTTCAATACATCACCATGGATGCCATATATCCTAGGTGTGAGTGGTTGGCATTAAAGGGCGAACACGAAATTATTGCGACACCAAAAATTTCATGCCAATTTTCTTATAATGTTTAGAATCAAACCAAAATTTTAGGGTAGTTTTATACATATATTTACTTAAAAAATCAAAATAAAAGTTAATCGATGGAGCCTTGAGCGTAAAATTGAACGCAATTTCGCTTGATGCCCTCCATCAAAGTCTTTACCGTGTCATCCGGTACCAGTTTCTCAGTTTTTTTTTCCATTTTCTTAACATGTCCTTCTCGTCTTTGACTGTCTTCTTGCTCTTCCGAAGTTCCCGCTTCATCATTGCCCAGTACTGCTCCACCGGGCGCAGCTCCGGACAGTTTGGCGGATTCATGTCCTTTGGAACAAAATGGACAGAATTGGCCTCATACCACTCCAGGACACTTTTAGAATAGTGGCATGGTGCCAAATCTGGCCAAAATAGCGGAGCTTCGGCGTGCTGCTGCAAGAACGGCCAGAGGCGTTTCTCGAGGCACTCAGATTTGTAGATCTCGCCATTTATTGTGCCCTTTGTCACGAAAGGCTCACTCCTAAGTCCGCAAGAGCAGATGGCCTGCCAAATGAGATATTTGGAGGCGAACTTCGACATTTTCTTCTTCTTAAATTTGTCGTCCACATAGTCCTTGCTCTTGCCGGTGAAAAACTCCAACCCCGGAATTTGCTTAAAATCGGCTTTTATATACGTTTCGTCGTCCATCACACAGCAGCCATATTTTGTCAGCATCTTCTCGTAGAGCTTCCGTGCCCGAGTTTTAGCCGTCGATTGTTGCCGCTCATCGCGGTTTGGGAAGTTCTGTACCTTGTTTGTATGTAGTCCAGCTCTCTTCTTTGCATTCTGGACGTAGCTCTGCGACATGCCGATCTTTTTAGCCAAATAACGGCTTGAGACGTTGGGATTTGCTTTAATCATCCGCTTCACCTTTCCCGCCGTCTTTTTGTTCTCCGGTCCCGGTTTTCTTCCAGCTCCTTTGCCGTGGTCCAACGTCAACCGCTTCAACACTCTGGAGACGGTTGAATGGTGAATGTTCAACATTTTTCCCAATTGCCGGTGCGACAGGTCAGGAAATTCCAGGTGTTTGGAAAGAATTTGTTCTCTCGACTCGCGTTGGTTCACCTCCATTTTCGTTGAATCGAAAAACACTACTTCGAGTTTGACAGCATGTAAACAATACACATCAATGAGAAAGTGTGCAAAATTTGGTTGGTTTTTACCCAATGGTAAAAAAGTTATGCCCTGTTGAATGTGTCGCAATAATTTCGTGTTTGCCCTTTAATTTACACTTGGTGTATAGAGGGAGAGCTGTGACGTTATTTTTCTTCGTTGCATAGGTATTTCGATTTTGATGTTGTGAAAACAATTGCCGAATAGCGGAGTGGTACTTCTTTAGAGACATAAATGCATCCATTAGGATTACAGGGAATCCATCTAAATAAAAACTGAACATCAACAACCAATTCCGGTGAGATCTAACTGATTATAACACAATTCTAACGAAACTGCTAATTGCTATCCTCAAAACAATATGCTTTGATGAAGAAAGTGTATGCACAATACTAAAATCTTTTTGATATTTGTACTGTGTTTATGCGAGGCTTGTAGTAAGTGAAAGTGACCTTGAAATGGACGTGAGTAACCAGGCATTCTGAAATGGGTCACTGAAATCCAACAGAGCCATCGCCGTTCAACTTCTGGGCTAAAACTGTTTGTCGTAGCAGACAACAGTTCGTTGAATTGTAAAGATTTTTCTTCCATAAAATCACTACCGAACGGTGGGCGTGTAATTGCACATACACACATCACCAGGGATGTCATATATCCTAATTTAACAGGATATTGCACTATCGGTTGGAAAACTCAATGAAAACAGTTGAACGTTCGGTAATCCGATTTTACGGATTTCGGTGAAATTTTACAGATATCTGTAAAAAAATTACCGGATTTTGGTAAAATTTTACCGAAATCCTTAAAATCGGATTACCGAACGTTCAGCTGTTGAGAATTCGGTAAAACTTTACTTCGGTAAAAAAATGTAAGTGTGTAACGAAGCGTACACTGAAAAAAATTATGAATTCCAACAGGCGCGTAAAATTTCCCCTCGTTTAAGGGTCACCCACAATTGATACGTTACGGATGCGTTGACGTAAATTTGACAGAAAACCTATGGGAAAACTGTCAAATTCACGCAAACGCATCCGCAACGTATCAATTGTGGGCCAACCATTAGTTTCAAACAAAAGGAAGCGAAAACAACGAAATGCCTGCAAATGTGCATGCTCCATACAACAATGTTTGCAATCTTTCTTACAACTGTATAGGTTCAGGCGTTATGTGGGTTAAATTTACATGAAATATTCAATAATTTTCTGCCAAATAAGGCAATATACAATGTTTCTTTTTATCTGTGTATAGTGCACTGTATAGCACTTTACAGCGCACTAAACGACACTGATGCCTTTGTTCGTAGAGCAAGAGCCCTCCTATTCGATAGAATTGGTGGTTTACATGGATAGACTTTATTTATTTATTTATTTATTTTCCGTCGGCCTATTTCCTCACATGGTGACAATCACCGACGCCAGGTAGACGACTCCACCACCTGGACCCTACCTAAATTGAGCCGGGACCAACGGTATTACTTCCCTTCCGAAGGAAGACGTAACACCAGATTGTTTCGCCTGAGAAAAACCACCGACGTCGACTGGGATTGAACCCAGACCCACTGGGGAAGCCACTACACCACCGACACCGGCCTGGATAGACTTTATAACATGAGTGATTTACGGAAGACACAATTGTTTCAGTTTTGACCTAATGAAAAAAAACCTGCATTTATTATTAGCCACCGTTGCACAGTGGTCAAAAATTGAATTTTGGCGGAAAGATACATTTAGTGTTTTTAATTTAATTTGAAAAAAAACTTTGGTCCAGTTGTTTCTTGTAATAAGGCCAACATTTTGCTGGCAACAAAATGTTAAATGCCCCTTCTTATTTGCAGATATATACAACATTCTTCGGCAAAATCAGAGTCCAGCTAATTTGAAGCATATACGCAAAAATAAATTTGATTTAAAAATTTTATCGCTGCTTGTAGCGTAAAGCAGAATTGATTTTTAACGATTTTTAACTCATTGATGATCGCATCCTTAATCATTTCCGCACTAGTCTTATTTGTTGATTTTTGCACATTACCGCTCCCGGCTCTTGCACTTCAGCATCCTTTCCGCTTGCAAATAGCTATCAGCTGAATAACTTCGTCTTTTCTCGCCGATTTTCCGTTACAAACTTATAGTAGGAACTAAGAAATACCTAACGACGTGATGCGTGACTATAGTCGATTGAGTCGATTCAGCATCGAATTGAAGTGAAACCAAAACAATAATCAAAGGACGCATGTTTCGAGTAGTTCATTTCGTCAATTGACGCAAGTATGTGCTTGAAATCAAATGAACTGATGAACAAGAAGAACGAAAATGACCGACAGACAAGTCATGTTTGACATGAAAAATATTCATCGTGACTCGATAGCAAGAACCAAAACGTAATACAGGTATACCTCGATAGTACGTACATCAACTTTTTTACTCCAAGACGCAACTGCATAAAAACTACAGATTGATCTGAAATCGAATACAACCAAAAGAAAGAGCAGAAGGTGGCGCTTTCTTTTGGTTATATAAGATATCAGATACAACCAGTAGTTTATATGCAATTGCGATTTGAAATGAGAAAGTTGATGTACGTACTATCGAGGTATACCTGTACATGAAAATGATCTTGCTCGAATCAAAACGATTGCGTAGGAAGTTCATTTTCCTTTTTATGCTTCGATAATATTGAACCCTGCTAAGCACACAGCGATAACCGCTTGCACACACTTGGATGGCTTTGTTTATACCACAAAAAAAGCTTTGTGGATCATGATGGGCAAAATTGCCTTTTCTGAATCATGCAGATTTCTCAAGATATGATTGCAAAAACTGCAATTGCATTTTTGCTACAATTTCAACTTTTGGGTGTACTAATGCAAAAATGGTACCTGGCCTGGAAAGCTCTTAATTAATAACTGTGGAAGTGCATTTAGAACACTAAGATGAGCGCAAACAATAAGCTAATTGCGAAAGCAATAAGATTGTAACGCTAAGGCAGAAAGGAGAACTAACACCTATGCAGCATTTCTCAAACATGTACACAAAGGTTTTTTTTTGCACGGGGGATACCTTCCACTTTTAGTATGGAACCGTGTAAAAAAAAAGACTAAATAGAGTTGATAAATTCACATGCTTAAACATTTTATACTGCTTAGAATGTATTTGTATGCGTTACCTTTTCATGCAATGGCCAAAATGCAGTTTTTAAAATTTCGAGTATCTACACCAAAAATTGTGATTTGTTTTTAAAACTGCCACATGATTGTGTTTGGCCCAAAACGTAAAATGTGATTTGAATAAGGTCGATAAGTTGTTCCGTGTAAAAAAAACCGTACAAAAAAAAACCTTAGTGTGTAAACAACACCGCCTACTTGATTTGGCCGATTATCAAAGTTGATTTTTTAGTATATTTATTCTAGGTACGCATCACTGTATATGCTTCAGAATCGTTCATTGGTTTCTGCTAGAAATAAAGCTAGAAACCTAGAAATGTATCAGTGGTCACAATAGGCAATTTTAGCACATATTGTGCTAAAAATATAATGCTTTGGATAAAGGGTGTACGGAATCAAAATGCGACATACACAAATTTTCGGCAAAATTCACCCGTTCAACCAGTCATCTTCAAACTTTCAGGGAGTAAAATAAACATGTTATGAATTTTTTCCCAAGTTTGTTTTATTCAATTTCAATTCCATACCCAAATGCACGAACCTTCTTTTTTACACTACTCATAAGGTCCTGTACAACATATGGACCTTTTTTTTGCGTTGGGATCAATTTTTTTTTCATATCTTCCTCCGATTTCACCTCCTTAGAATGCTTCCGAAGTGCCTGCTTCATGATGGCCCAGTATTACAATTGGCCGCAGTTCCAGTGCGTTTGGGGGTTGAGATGATTTGGCACGAAATTGACCTCCTTAGCCTTGTACTACTCCAAAACCTCTTTCGAGAAATGGTACGAGGCTAAATCCGGCCAGAAAATTTTAGGACCATCGTGTGACCTCCGAAGAGGAAGTAGACGCTTTTGGAGGCATACCTTTAGGTACCCTGCCCATTGGCCGATCCAGTTGTCACGAATGAAGGGCTCCGCTTTTCACACGAGCAAATTGCTTGCCAAATCATATATTTTTTGACAAACTTTGACGTCTTCTGCTTTCTAACGTCTTAAGAGACATCGAATTTATGATGAGCAGTGAAAAACTGGAGCCCCGGAAGCTGCCGGAAGTCTGCGTTTACATAAAGATTGCTTCAGATCGAATTGGAACAAAAACAATTGCCTGTATTTCAGTTACTTATTATTGAATTCAAGATCTTTTTTATACAAATGTAGCGTTTTCTTCATATTTTGAAGAAAAAATACGGATAAAATTATTCGTTACGGTTTCGAAGGAATTCTCGAATTTTTCCTGTAACACGGCTCATTAGGCGGCGCACACCTTCTTCGTCCATCGTTTTAGCTATCTTATTCCACCAGGTCTTCATCTGAATGATGTCTTTGACAACCTTTCCCTTTGCCTTGAGTCTCCTCTTCATGATTGCCCAGTATTTCTCAATAGGGCGGAACTGGGGGCAGTTGGGTGGGTTAAGGTTTTTCGGAACAACCTGGACCCCTTTCTCTGCATACCATTCTTGAACGACTTTGCTGTAATGACAGCTTGCCAAATCTGACCAAAACATTACGGGATGGTCGTGGGATCGAATGAACGGCAAAATTCGTTTTTGGAGACACTCTTTTTGGTATAGTTCCGACGTCATTGTCTTATTTGTAACGAAAACTTTCATTTTTTGCCACAGCTGCAAATGCCCTGCCAAATCATGAGTTTTCGTGCAAATTTATCGGCAAAAACAAATTTAAATTTGGCTGGAACATCCCCCCGAGCCGTTGCCAAGTAAAATTTTTGACCTGGGATTTGCCCGAAGTCAACCTTGACATAGGTTTCATCGTCCATCAGAAGACACCCGTCGAACTTGGCCAGCACCTGGTCGTATAGCTTCCGAGCACGGATTTTGGCCACACTATTCTGTTTTATGGTTCGATTTGGCTGTTTGCTAGCTCGATACGACTTGATTCCTTCCCGGAGTCGAGTTCTCCTCACGGTACTATGGGCAGCACCGAATTTTCTGGCCAAATCACGGTCCGACAGATTGGGATTCCTCTTAAGCGTCTTCAAAATCTTACCACGCAGTTTCCGGTCGACAGTTCCACTCCGACGATTGGCTTGAGGCTTCCGAATCGTCGTCAATGTTTCTTTATACCGTTTGATAACGCGCCATACGGTATTTCTGGGCAATTTCAGCTGTTTAGCTAGCCTAGATGCAGACCACAATGGATTTTCCAAATAACTGTGCACAATTTTTTCCCTTCTTTCGGCTTCCATGTTGATTGTTTACAAAGTACAGTCGATTTGCGGAGTGCCAAAAATACATAGCTGACAAAATTTCCGACACGTGGGCGCCAAGAACTTCCAAATCCGTCCACCAGGAGCGCAATATGAGCAACAGTTTGTTCCATTTCTAAATGAAGCAAGCCTTACATCTCATCATCCATAACTAGACAATGTGGTTTCGTCATCATCTGGGCGTAGAGCTTCCGTGTACGTGTTTTACCTACCGTATTCTGCCGTTCTTCGCGATTAGGCGCCTTTTGGACTTTGTACGTGTGTTGTCCTTCACGTTTTATTCGGATATCGCACGAAAGTTTTGGTTGGATTCAGTTTCTTTACCACATCTCGAACTGAACTGTTGGGATTCCTCTTGAAAGCTTGAACTTCCCGCTTGTGATCCTGAACACTTTACGAAGATCCATTTTTGCCACTCTTTTCGTTCCGATCGATGGTCAAACGTTCCTGGAACCGATTTAAAACACGAGACACCGTAGATTGTACCATTCCCAGCTTCCTGCTGATGGCAGTATGAGTAAGATCCGGGTGTTCGAGGTACGTGCGCAAAATTTCTCGCACCGCTGCTGTTCTTCCGGCTCTATCTTCGCAACGATTGCACTTACACATACACATTGAACTAATTCCACCCAAAATTTCATTAGAAAAAACCCAACGGGTAAAAAGTTACAGCCATTTAAAAGTGGTGCAATTTGATTTCGTACAACCCTTAGTAATGCATTCTTGATATACAGTAAATTTCCACGCGTAATAAATTAACTATTCACTTAGAAACACGACAAATGATTTCACAAGAATACCGTAGAACCACTTTTAGGGACACATTTTATCGTATGTTTCCAACTATGGCCTAATATATTGATTACATAGTAAAATGTTGATATTGATAAAGTTTTTAATGAAAACGTGCTAGTATGGGGTTGTAAATTTTTCAAATGGTGGCTTATCTAAACCAAATCCTAAGGGCATCTTCAACGGCGGTCCAAATCGTGGTTAGGATTTATTTTTTTAGACCAAACGCAAAAACATCGCTGCACCGGCGTTGTAAATTTTGTTTTATACTGGATCTATTTTGCATCATTTTAAATCTGGTATATGTTTTGATCTATTCTTGCAGCAATTTGGAACAAGAAAAATACCGTTCTAAAACACAACACGCTACTTGATAATACTAATTATTGAGTAAAATTTTAGCTTTTACTAAACAATAACTCAATTTTATTTAGTATATTCTGAGGTATATTTGTGAGCCGAAAAGTAACCGTGTTTGCTGCGTGTGATGATGGCGGTGGACAAAAAGTTGTGTTGCTCGCCTACTATGCTGATAATTTTCTCTAGTTGCTTCCGGTGCTAGTAAATTGCCTTTTCGTTCCATTCCTAAATGAATAAGAATGCTTGTCTTAGTTTTTTTTACAGCCACTGCATTTTCCAGAAACGCTGATTAGATCGAAATGCGTAGGAATTGATATTCCGAATAGTATTTTGATTGCTCGGAAATGAAAAGTAATGAAGTCTTCAAAGTAAACAATCTGTTTATTGATAACGGGTGTCCACTAAAAAATGAGAATGATTTCAATACTTTTCCATCAGAACAAAAACGGCCGCATAGAAATGTCACTTTAGATGAATGAATCGTTGCACTCTCCAGAAAATTTTCATACACTCTTATTTCACTCTAACATGTTCAGTCGTGTTCAGCATGCCGTCGAAACAGGAAGAACTGCGCGCGCGCGTTGTACAATTCTTTCAAGCGAACGAAGATCGTGGAAAAAAATACACGGTGGACCATTTTTGTCGTGAAAAAGTTCCGGTATCCACCGTATACCGTATCCTGGCATGCATGAGAGTAACCCGGAAGAAAGGTTGCGGCCGTCCAGCGAAAATAATGAATGAGAAAACGCTCCGCTCGCTGCGCAGCATGTTCAACAACAAGGATTCGGTAAGTCAACGGGAAGCAGCCCGAAAGTTCCATTGTTCGAAGTCACTCATCTGCAAGACGCTAAAGAAAGAAGGAATAGTGTGTAGAAAGAAAACCAGATCCCCAGAGTACACAGATGAGCAGATTCAAACCGTGAAATCCCAATGCCGCTGGATGACTCGGAATTACGGCGGAAAATCTTTCGTTCTGGACGACGAAAGCTACTTTCCTCTTTCGAAGTCTCAGATACCGGGAAACGTCCGATTCTACACTAAGGACAAATCTACTACTCCTCCAAAAGTAATGTATAAGTTCAAGCACAAATTTGAATCGAAGGTTATGTTATACATCGTAATATGCGATAAGGGTATTTCGAAGCCGTGGTTCAAACCAAGCGGTTTGGCCATCAACCAGGAGGTGTACCAAAGAGAGTGTTTGCAGAAAATACTCATCCCATTTCTTAAACAACATCACTCGGATGGCAAATACGTGTTTTGGCCGGACAAGGCATCATCGCACTACGCAAAAAAAACGCTAACGTTTTTGGAGAGCCAAAATATACCATATGTCCCAAAAGACCGGAATCCGACAAATTTGCCACAGTGCCGTCCTATCGAAGATTTCTTCGGTCTTTTGAGCTCCATGGTATACAAGGATAATTGGAAGGCCAAGAACACCAAGCAACTTACCAACAGGATCAAAAGCTGCATCCGAAAAATCGATGTGGCTGCCGTCCAACGGTCATGTTCCAGCATAACGACTAAGCTGCGCCGCACGGCGGACTACGGACCATATGACAATATTCACTAAACTTAGTTTGAAGATTTAAGTTGACCCTTTTAATAAAATAAATCAGTTTGAACAAAACTTCACTGGTATTTTTTTCCTGACCCATTCTTTTCGTTCTCATTATTTAGTGGACACCCGTTAGATTGGTCATGATAAGAACTTGCAAATAGCTCATTCAGATTAATTTTGGAGAATCTTCTAGTTGACTCTAGTTGTCGCATAATGTCCAGGAACACCTCCTTTGGCATGCGGAAACGCAGAAGTGCTTCTCGTTGTAGGTTTGCGTGTTGCTAAAGTAGTCCTAGAACAGCTTCTGATTACCGGAACGGAAATCACGGTCGACGCTGGGGCGTCACCCTCTTCGTTTCGACTCTTGTTTATCCACTGCCAAACTACAAATCAGCATTATCTAATATCGTTTTAATGAAAAGCATGCATTCACACACCCAAGAAACCACGAGGCTGTAATAGCATGCATATATAGGGCATATGTATTACATCTACTGCATCATTGAAGTTGGATTAAAGTTGAAAAGGGCCCAACTAAGATCGAACTAATGCTATATCTTTTGTAATGCCATAAGACATTGCTAAAGTAACATTATTGCATTGAATCCTAGAGGGTTTGAGCTGTTTAGTGGAATACTTGTAACTATAAATTAGAAGAAAAATTAGTAATCTCCATTTAATTCCAACTACCTTTGCTTTTCTTCGACAGATACGCGTATTTCGTCTACAATGTGCAGACTTCTTCAGTGTCTCGTACTAATAACTCGACTAAGTCGAGTTATCCTCTTTCTATTTAATAGCCGCGTCGTAGCATGCATGTATAAAGGCACTAAAGTTGAGTGTGATATTGGCGGGTTGGGCCGCAAATCACTAAAAAATTAATAATAGATAGATTTATTCAATTTTGAAAACATTTAATATTCAATTTGAGGTGGAAGTTTGAACTGTGTCTTAGAATTTCATATGCAGTGGACTTCTAGACCGTGGCCATAAGTATTGTGGTTTTGTGGGATGCGGAGGGCCCGTTTAGGAACATAGAGTATCGTATCACTGGGGTTTGTTATAAGTGTGTTTGTTCAGAATTAAAGAGGTGTGCTACCGGCCGGCCTTGCCGCAATTTACGCTTAGACGAGGCTAGAAACAGTTTGTAGACGCCTGACATCAAGTAGTTAACGGACCCGACAGGAGGTGCAGTTTTCATTGGCGTGGCAATTCTTTCATTGTTCATAAATTATAATTTAAATATATGCGGTATACGACAGCCGACTTTCAAATTATAGCAATTACTTTGATATAGCAACTATGCTGCGTAAAAACAACATGAAACTTACAGTGACATCTCAAATAGCCTGGTCCCATTAATACGAACTACAGGGAATGGCTCCTTCTACCTTTTCGGGATTTGCCGTATAACATTGTAATGCAGAATTGTAAATTAACGATTTTATGATCACCTTCATTTTTTTAAACACAATTAAAAAAAAACTGATTGAGCGTGTAAGTAGAACGATTGTGATTAGGAAACAAGGATAATTTCAAATTAACACTTCATTTGATCACTTTTTAAAATAAGGAATAAAACATTGAAACACTTTTTTCAAATACTCACTAGTAAACGCGAGTAAATTCCTTCAAATTCCAGACCTGTCTTCTGACAGATAGGCCTATTTCGTCTGCGCCTTACAGACTTCTTCAGTGTGACGTGCTCGATTTATGATTTTCTTTTTTTAGCATTTTTAACCGGTCCAAAACGCCCTACCTTAACCACCTACCCTAACCTATCCTTGTGCCTTCCCATGGAGTTCATGTGGTCTGAATAGACTAGTTCGCCATTACCCCTCCTTCACTATCGGCTTTGGACTGACTTGCGCTCTTATTGCCCCACCAAATGCTGCAAAATGAAAATGAAAATGAAAAAATAGAACACCGGTGCGGGGAACGCCAAGTTGGTCTATTTTAGCAAATTTTATTCAAGTTTCGCTGATGCAAATCAGGTATAAAGTTGATCTAAAAATAAACCGCCGCTGAAGATGCCCTAAGCAACAGAATCTACATACTAGAAATTTTAATGTTTTGAAATGGAGTGGCCGATTGAGCATATGCGAAAATCATTTAGGCGTAATAAATTAGATAAATTTCAATTTGTTTTGTGAAACTTTTTTGCTGAGTATAGCGAATACAGCTTTAAATGGAATACTTAAAAAGATAACAATAATAAACTTTAGGCTGATTCTTTTGAACAAGAATTCTTATTGGTGAGACGAAGTTGCATTCACGAATAGACACACGTCGTAATAAAATTAGTTGTGTAA
The DNA here is from genome assembly GCA_034211315.2 of Aedes japonicus. Classification (NCBI taxonomy): domain Eukaryota; kingdom Metazoa; phylum Arthropoda; class Insecta; order Diptera; family Culicidae; genus Aedes; species Aedes japonicus. The sequence goes on from JASCZW010000292.1 coordinate 212,807, forward strand.
TTTACACGGTTCAGAACAACAACAGGCTATTGGAACATATCCAAGCAAAGGCATAACTAGTTGAATATCGATTCCTCCTCAATTACTTTATGAGTTTTGATTAAAATTGTAATCGACCGCTACATATTAGGCTGAGTCAAAGGACATTCAACGTATGACTAGGAGAAAATATTTCTCGCGCATTTTATACAACTTCCATCTTTTCTCCCAAGAGAACTCTTTCAAACCACGTTTGGCAATGAAAAGTTCTTTCAAATATTGTTGATTGTTTTCAATCACGATCCCCATTGCTTCAATTCATATTCCACCCTCGTACATAGAGCAAAATAATTGATCTACCAGCTTAATTGAGTTTCAGATGAAGCGCATTCAAACATCAATTTGCCTCATTGATCTTATCTGCGTCGGTGTTACTTCGAATTTCCCCGTTTCCATTAGAATGTGATTAAATTACGCGGTGCTAGCTTTACGCTTAATTATTTATGCTACCATACGAGTTAACTACCTTTTTCTCCATCCTTTCTTCTGGCAGACACTAGCGGTAGTAGCTCTGACGGCAGCAGTGTGGGCTCAAAGCAATGACAACATCGACATCACGGTGAACGTCGATTCCGATTCGAAGACTTATCATCAGTTTAAAACCCGGGAGGGATCGTTCAACTATGGATACAACGTAGCCAAGCAGAACTTCAATCAATTTCAGCACAAAGTTCGTGGACCGGACGATGTAACCTACGGCTGCTACGGATTCATCGACCCCAAGAACGGCACCCATCTCTACCACTATGTGTCAGATTTGAAGGGTTATCGGGTGGTTCCTCCCAACAAACCCACCAAAATCTACCGTCAACGCGTGGCGGAGAGTGTGTAAGTAGCATAATTAAATTCGCGCAGTTGAATCATTATAAGTTGGAAATTAATTATCTTTTCACTTGTTCCGCAGAAAGCAGCTGCTCCAGGCTGTCGAGGAAAATCTTCCATGGGAAAGATTGTACTTCCCAGAAGTATGCCGCTACTTGTATCTCAGCCACAAAGAATCGAACAAGTTTGTCCTTCCCCAAGAATACCTCGAGAAAGAGCTGGCTAAAGAACGAATGGATGCCGCGAAGGCTGCTGCACCCAGACCATTCCCGGTCCAGCCGGTCGTCACACCCGATGCTACTGCCCAGCGAGTAACGACGGCAAGTCGTCCAGTCCCAACAAATGCTCCTGTTCGGTACACTCCAGCTGCCACCGTTCCTGCAGCCACTGCCACTGCCCGCCCTAAACCGCCAACAGCAGCACCCACCAGAAGATTGACACCTTTCAACCAACAACCTCAGCAACCGGTGCGTGTTGCGCCAAGTACAACCAGAGTGACTCCTGCTCCACCCACCTTCGTTCGATATACAACTCCCCTTCCCAAGCAAATCAATAATGGTAAGCAAATCAATTAACAACCTCGTAATCATCAAACCCATCTAATCAAGCAATTTATTCACAGATTATGGAAGCGACTTGTACAAGTTTTCCTCGAAAATTGTTCCGAAGCCGATCGAACAGGCACCGAAACCGGCAGTCGAGAGCATAGGCGTTAGACGCCCCAACGTTCCACAAGCAACCACCAAATTAGAAACCGTTTTGTTACCAAGTACCTATGCTCGTTTCCTTTGATCCCGGTCACATTTATAAAATTCCCCATCCCGTTCCAGATAATCAACATGATCTTAATGCCATCGGGCAGGACGTGAAGGAGGTGAAAGCCACCCTGAAGAAATTGCTGGAACATATATTTTCGCGCAAAGCAGACTGTGATACTCCGGTTGCGAGGGCCCCTGCAGCGGTTCAACCGGCGACGGGTGGACATGTCACTGCCTATCTTCCACTGGTGCTAGCAGATTTCCCATCCGGCTCGGTACCGGTTGGTCCCAGTGTCCAAGTTGCTGCCCTACCACCAACCAGTGCAGGTCATCCTCCCGGAACAGTCAAGCTAGCCCTTCCGGCATATCCGGCTTTCCAGCCGCCTCAGTGTCCGGTGTGCCGAAGTGATAGCAACAAAAAGTGAATCTCGAGTTAATTTAATTTGTACAATAAAAGTATGTTTTGTGAATAGTTTGAAAAGGAAGTGGTTTTCTTCATCCATAATGAATTCTTATGACACAGGGTGATACACACACGTGGATAGAATCCGCGTTTGATGATGACTCACGCGTATTGTTTTTCCGTGACCAACCGATGAGCGGTCTTTGTGTACCATGGATGGCACACACAAAACAAGCGGTCATAATTAGTCAAGTTCGACTAACCTGTGCAGCAGCATGAGTGCGAAGGGTAGCAAACAAGTCGTAAAAAAAAGCGTTCCATTATCCATCGTGGAGCTTTTTTCCCAAGCCCTTTCCGGTTTGTTTGTCTTACCGCAAATGCGATGATTGCGAACTCTATCTGCACCGAACGTATGTGTGTGTGTGTGTGTGCGGGTGTGTTTTCTTAGCCACAATGAGTTCTAAATGACCGCGGTAGATTGAACTGGATGATACAAGCGATGACGTTAGTTTACATGAGTCATGAACCAGCAGGCCTTGACTTCAATTAGAAGCGATATTTGATGGGTTTGGTTTTATCTTTTTGCGATAGGGGACGGCATATATTCAAACCTTCGCATTGTTATTATGCAAATGTTGAGGGCGTAAATCATAACTCCAGAACAGCGCAGTGTGCTTCTATATGGGTTGGGTTTGGTTTGGTGATTGATCAACTGAGTTGAAACAAAGTAAATTTACAACCTGAATTAAGAGAATAGCTAGTTTTGTAATCCAAGCTAAGTATAATTCTGATACAGAACTGATTTCGCAAGACTCATCAAGGGTAAATTTTGTCATTGGCAATGTGGACTATTCTGTGCAGCCAACAAACAACCTCTGTATATTCTTCCATCGAAGCACTCCAATGAATAGATTTAAATGATATCGTTATTCATGTTTGCATATAGTCGGAAAACGTAAACAAGATTTCATGTAAAATTAAGTGTCTAGAAACTGACACATACGCAATTCGACGAAAAATGTGTTTGATTGAATTTATTTTCTCATCCCTTCTACTTATTCTTATGTACTGTGTAGGTTTCAGGAGACTGATATTTACATGAAATTTCGGTACTGTGTAGTTATCTAGTTTTAATTTCATTACTACTACACTCTAAAGTGCAACTGTTTTTGTTGCCATAGTTTCAGCTTGTCTCCTACAACTAGAACTATTTTTTTCACACGCAGGTCAAATGGACACTAAAAAACGCGACGCGAGACAAGGCACACCACTTACCGTTCTTACAGTTTTAAAAGAGATTCCGACAGTACTTACACTCTTTTGAAAAGTTGATTGTAACTTTCCATAGCACTGGAATTATCTGGAAAACGATTTGATCAAGATTCTTTTGTTGATTGCGATCATTAACCTTCTGTATGAAGGTGAAACGAAAACTTCGATACGTGACCAACAGCCAATGAGTTGTATACAAGTGGAAAACGGCAAGGTTTTTGTCGGTATTAGTAACGAAAAAAGTGAAAACAATCCATGATTTCGGATAGTGACGTAAAACTACAAAAACAAGCGAATGATAACAAAGCAAGTTTAGTTTTTGTACGCATTTTTTTAGTGCACAAGAAGGCATTTTTCACCGGAAACCATTGAAAAACTATACCAAATCCCGAAAATAAACCTTTTTATATGCTGCTATTGTGAATTGTTGGTTTTGAAGATCTACGTCACGCATGTTTACAAACAACAGGCTGTGCATTATCTCACGAACACAATGACAGTATTTTGCATTGCACTACTACAACATTACCACTTCTGCTCCACCTGTATAGACCTCATTGACCAACAGCAGCTTATCCACCACTTACCGAAGAGTGAGACTGCCGAGGCTCTCAGTGGTCCTGCAAAGGCTCTTTTCTAGGGCAGGTTTAATTATATCCCTCAAACACCCAATCACACAAAGCTGACACCATGCAGACACAAAGAATATGAATTTCAAATTATTAAATTCAAAACCTAATTCAAAACACAAATTTTAACTTATGAAATTGATTAACTTTAGACCCAAGGAGATATTTGGTATAAATTCCTAAGAAAATTCAAATCGCTAAGTCGCCAACCTTCATACAGGTGTAGGCCTATTGGTTTTCAACACCTGTTTATTGTTCGACCGAACATTCATTACAGAGGCCTAACGATCTGAAAGTGACGTTACTTATTGTCTGTAAATATATCTTAGCCTTTTTTTAGCTTACTTGCTAATAAAATTTACGATATTTTCTATAGAAAGATCTGCCCTTATTCCGTTGCGACTTTTCTCAGCATGCATCGAAGATTCGGAAAATCTGTAAATCCTCTACGATCCCTCAAAAACGGCTTGAAGTTACATACACCCAGGCGCGTGCGTATACCGTAATGTTTGGCGCAGGAGCTACAACTCCGGATAGCACGTCTCGTGGAGCTACCGACGACCTCCTGCGCATACAGCGTTTGCAATGATGATGGCTCACTCACACAATGATTCTTGCTTCGGGTGTTCTCGGATGTTTTGCTTGTGATTCGTGCGATGACTTGTGTATCGGGTTCACGGTAGACAATTCGGAGAAGGTTTTGATGTTGCAGGTCGTGTTGCGTAGCATATGCGAGAGAGGAAACTTTTAAGGTGAGAGGTGGCACTAGGGCGATTCGGTCAAACTAGGGAGACTCCGGACCAAATTGTTCACCGCCAAATTCACCCCACACAAGCACCCACGATGATCAACCGGAACTCACCGGGTCAAGCGAATAATTTGAACATACTAATATCGTACTACTAATAATTATTGTCTTTACTATTATACTATTGGCATAATTATTGTCTTACCTGACAGTAACAGGAGCTTTTCTCACCTGTTGAGGTTGTGCACAATATGTAAAATCTAACCAAAACTTGGCTCTGAATAAAACTGTTATTAGGGTTGTTCTTTTCCGAAATTTTATAATTATGGTGTTTTTCAACTTTCTTGTTATGATGGAATTTTTATACAATCTTTTCCAATTTTGGAATTTTTTGCCGAATCGTTTCTAAAAATCTATTTTAAACGACTTCTTCACTTCTTTAGTTTTCCAATACACAGATCTATTCAGGTTGACGAATTGCACGAGAATCAAATCAAACCCACAATAGAAATTTGCATTTTTTCGATTCTGTTGATTCGTATCTTTATTATACTAACACAGTAAAACCCACCAGCACGATCTCCTTCTGCCTCATGTTAACCATATCTAGGCGTCCCGCTTCATCCTTAGTTTTTAAGCGCAAGTTTTAAATTCTTTGTACAGTTTTGAACTCTGTTCAAAATGGTGATTTTGTTCTGCTCTGTAGTTGGCTGAATGAGTTACGCTGAATTATCGTAACGCTTCACTTCGAAAAGCTTCAGTTGTCTCAACAAATTCAAAGAGATAACGTGAGCTGATGATAGCGTGAAAGCTTCTTTTAGCTGATGGAATAGAGATTACACTTTAAATCTTATTGATTGGTTCATAGAACTAAATGCAGAAAGTTTTGTTACAAAGGGACAACAACGTTTGAGTGGGCCCGTAAGCAGAAGCTTTTACGCAAAAACCGTGAATATATTCACACTCACAGCACTAGAATTGAGCCCTCCATTGCCAAATAAACCCAATTGATGGGGTCGAAGAGGTCTCTCTCATACCCCGAAATGTTACAATAAGGAGGAGGCAGTCCCATGCTCGCTATCCAAATAGTTTTACTTGGGTGCCCTGATGGCCCCTCCCTTTCCCCGTTATTTGTTATGTAATTAATATTTAATATATTTTAGTGAGGTCATTTGATTGGTTACCTCGTGCTAGAAAATTTTGCGGTTTTGCTTGGCGTTTTTGAGAGCACTTAGCACTTATCGCCAGTGTCTGAAAACCTTTTGCAAGATCTATCTGGTCCACATTCAGACTCCTCCAAGAATCTGGTTGTCACAGTGTTTCTGGTTTTGAAGAGTTTATTTCAGTGATGCGGATCAAGACCTACAGTATATGTGCCATATGAAATTGTTCGTGGCTAAGGGACAGGGAAAAGAACAGAAGAAAGGAGATAGGAGAGACAGTATCAATAATTGGTAGCATGCAATGCGCATGTGGGATTTCCATGGTGATATTTTCACAACGGCCGTTCAGAATGGTTCGACGGATGCATATGAGAGATCATTCCTCATGAGATTCCACGCGTTTACTCAATTCCATCACGTTTTGTTGTAGACGACAAGGGAAATTTTACTATGTGCTACATTTGGAAATATAAGGGCAATGATCTCCCATTGCATCTTCAAGTGATCATTGCAAGCTGTCCGTTTGATTTGGATGCGTTTGAACGTTGATGTGGCAGCCTGTTCATACCTGAAATCTGACTCGACCAAGTTGGCAGAACGCGCCCATACCCCTTTCTGAACTCTGAGGTAGGGCTTAAGAAGTTTGGTGCTTTACATACACCGTGTCCAATATATTATCATACTAAATAAAGCTCTATTTATTTCAAATCGATAATCCAGATTTTATTGATAACTTTACCCATTATATTGCAATATAATACTGACCAACTACAGCATATGTTTTGAAATAACACCGCATTTAACCTTCTTGACCAGCTCCAGACTTTTTTCGAAACCGTCACAGGCGGCACGCACGATTTCCATTGGCATTTCGGCCCAAATTAGTTTGATTACGGTTTTGAATTGGTTCATATTAGACGCCCTGTGGTCATTTACCTTTGCCAGCATGTATGATCATACGAAATAATCCATGGGAGTCAGATCTGGTGCACTGGAAGGCCATTCATTCTTGTCCAAAACGTCGGTCGAATTTTCTCGGCAGCAGCCCTGCAATTCTTTTCAGCAGGCATGGATAATTCTGTGAATTGTAATACATAGATGTTCGCGGAGCAAATGAATGAAAACCAATGAAGGAATAGGATTTTGATGCGGTTTTTAAAATAGATCGCAACATTATCATAGTTTGTGAATATGCACTGGTTATTCCGAAAATATCGCTAGTGTCGGATTCCAAGGTGAGAGTATTGGAGTAAGTACCTGTCCAGGAGTGGTGGACAAAATATTGTCAGATGCAAATCATGGTTCACGACGTATCAAACTTCATGATTTTACAAAACTTTGTCTTCAGATAACATTCTGAGGGTGTCTAACCATACTGGCCACATGGAGTGGCCTTACGGGATCCTAGTTCCTCCAGAAAAGTGTTCAAATTCAGATCATTTCCCCAAACGGCCAGTATAGTCAAACACCCTCAGAATGCCCTCTGAAAACTAAGTTTTGGAAAATCATAAAGTTTGATAGCAAGCCAATTTTTGGAATAGATTTGGATATGGCCACTTTCCCGGCGGAATTAAAAATCCCGTAGGGCCTCCCAAAGTTACCAGTATGGTCAGACTAGTGTTCCTGTATTAGTAGAGTGACGTGAAAATAACAAATTTGGCACCCCTGATGCTTTGAGTTGACAACACTGAAATTATTTTAACTTTCAAGTGACTTTTTGCAAAGCTCAGAACGTTGTTGATATTTTATTGCATCCCGTTCAGTCTTCAATTCACCCAGTTAGATTTCTGCTAAGAAGATTTCTGCTTTTTCGTTTGAAGATACTTCAACCCAAAAATGTTCACAAAAATAAAATAGACAGTAGATCTATGGCAGTGTCACGAGATAAATCCAGGTGGTTATTTGTTGTGATAAATGCCAAGTAAAAATTGCTTTACAAAAACCAATAAACTTTGTTGACTGAATACCACTCAACTTTGTTACTTTATTTCACATTCAATATTACTAACACAGTATAATACGAAACTCACTTAACAGTAACGCATGTTTCTGTTTCCCTTACAACCTAACATAAAAGAACATGTTGCCCTAACTTGAAACATTGCTTGAAGTGGCAGCTGCAAAGCGATACATTTCACTCAGAATATTTACATTAAATTCACCGTCCATATCTGCATCCAATTCAATACTCCGGGACTCATCACGGACGATGCAATCCAAAAACTTCCGCAATTGACACATTGGCACAACATTAACACAGACCACTTTCATGACAAACTCCACCGGAAACTCGGAATCGTTCGCTGATCCATCGCTGATTTGAAACTGTTGACCTGGGAAAATGTTCTGCCTGGTAAACATCACCACTAACTCCATCAGAAAAACCCTAAATCATAAAGTTTGATAAGCAAGCTAGGTTCTGGAATAGATCTAAATATGGCCACTTTCCCGGAGGAACTTAAAATGCCGTAGTAGGGAGGCCCAGTATGGTCCGAAATCCTCAAAATGTCCTTTGATGACTTAGTTTTTCTTAACCATGACGATTGATATGTGACAAGCCAAGTTTTGTGTCTAAAATCATTTCATTCACCACCCCTGAATAGGTACTTACCCCAGTTCTCTCACATTTGAATCCAAAATTTCGGATACTTTCGGAATAACCAGTGCAGATACATAAACTAAAATAGTTTTGTAATCTAAAAACCGTATCAAAATCCGATGGCAAACGATGGAGTATCATTAATTTTAAATTAGGATGTTTCAATCTTATTGGGATTGGGGACGTACGTGTTAAATAAATTTTGGTCGAACTAAATGGGTAATTTCTTCGAAAAGAAATAACATACAAAACATCTAAAGGGCTATTCATATACCACGTGGACTGGATTTGACCGATTTCTGAAACCCCCTCCCCTGCGTGGTCAAACATTCATATAATTTTTCAATAGTATGTATGGATCACTTGCCAACCCTCTCCTCTCACCCAAACTGTCGACGTGGTATATGGATGGCCCTTAGGGTATAATTTTGTAGGTTTTGACGTAGGATTGGTACAATTTGAAACAATCAAATTGTGTTCGTCCCGAAAAGTGGTCAGGCTTTGAGCGTTAATTTCTCAGTCGTTGCTCCAAAGATTTACAAAACTATTACACCAATCGATTGGAAATATTTTCATGGTTTGATTTTTAAAGGGGATATTGTTGATTTGCACAATGCTTCCAATTCATAATTGTGAAGCTTTGTCTTAAAAAGTTTATTAACTCAAAGAACATTGCATTTTAAAATCAAACTGGCATACAATCAGAAGCGTATAGACTGTTGCGAAAAATATAAATACACTTCCTTTCTTAAATAAAGAAGACCATACTGTGATTGTTCGGAGCTAGTAATAAAACTGAAATCTGATTTGTATATAACAGATCAAAGCTGTAGTTGTATTTGAAGCATTTGTTAAGCATTACTTTAATTTTGATTTGATTTCAACTTACATTTAGTTTCCACACATTGTTCTCATGCAGATGACTTCTTTATCTTGTACTATGTATTGTAGTTTTAGGTTACCAGTAAATTTATCGTAGTTTGAGTAGCTCTGACAAATTATCTGAATGCATTTTGTAGCTAATTAGTAGCTACCTGTTTTTTTTACAAGTACTGGTTAAGTTATTCCAATGTAGCTTTAAATTAACTTAATTTAATCAAATATCGAACGCTATCCAACTCTGAACACATTTGTTTAGCTTCACTAACAATTGAATACATCTCTTCCTTCGCAACTTCACTGCCAATCAAGATGAGAATACAGATTTATTTTCAATCTATGACATTATATTGCATCCCATCAACATGACGGCAGTGGTGCCAAGTGTGTTGTCCCCATCAGTGATGTTTGGTAATTTATTCACAAACATAGTGAATAAAAATGTTTTCTATCCATCTTCATTTCAATTTGCTTGATTTTTCGTAGTGTAGGCGAGCTCTCTAAATTTTCCCTTAACCCTACTCAAAAGCTTCCGCACAGTGCTTTCTCCTACCATGTTCACTACTTTTGGCCAATACTAATCGCTGGTTTGATGTGTTCCCTCAGCTTCACCTTCGTCAAAGCCCTTAAAGTTTCGATAGAGCGCGGATTCATCTCCTTTGGTACAAAAACGACATTGTTCCTTTTGTACCACTCTAGAGCATATTTAGAGAGGTGGCATGAAACAAGATCAGGCCAAAAGATTTTAGGCTTGTTGTGTTGTTTGATCAAGGGTAGCAAATTTTTTTGCAGACACTCCTTCACGTAGATTTGACCATTCGTTGTGTCTGTCGCAATGAATGGACGAGATATTTTTCCACATCCGCATATGGCCTTACCTTTTTGCCGAATTGTTCGGTGTAAATGGCATTCACTGATCCAGGAACAGCCTTTCCCTTAAAACTGTGGTCCGGCAGAGTTTTAAAATCGAGTTTTATGTAGGTTTCATCGTCCATGAGAATTTTTTTGTTAGCAGCACTTTCAAACCCTCGGTTTCAAAGATTTAGCCTGTTTGGTGCATCTTTTGCTGCTTCTGTCGGAAGAAGTCTGCAGGCCCATTTTATCCGTGGTTTATTTGTCGCCGAAGTACTTAGCTTTTTCGCCCATACTTGACTGATGCAGAAGGGCGACGCTTGAATTATACACTTAGATTTTTTAACAGAAATCTGTTGAATTTTACCGAATGCTCAACAGCTGACCGCTCGGTAATCCGATTTAACGGATTGTGGTGATATTTTACAAATTCAGGTGCTGTTTCTTTACAAATAACTGTAACCTTACCTTTCTGTCGATTGTAGGATAAGTGGGACCGGAGTTTCTACCCCGTCTCGGGGAATCTACGAAAAAGCATTGTTGATGATACTTCCGTTGTGCAGTTTGAACAGCTCCGAAATTCACACCGTCTTCCATAGCCAGTTTTCTGATCGGAAGACCACACTTCTTGAGCACAATACGTTCGCTTTGCTCGGCAAAAAGACCAGGCATTTTCAAACTTTCGTGCGAAAAATTGAAAAAAAATACAATATCACTTTAATTTGGATATAAACAACAGGACGCAGCCAAACGATGGTTGAACACTGCACGCATTTTCAATTGACGATTAATCATTAGTGTGCTTACAATTATCGGTACATTCTATAGCCCAACGTCATCATTTCGAACAACCCAATGTGGCTGTACTTTGTTGTTTTTTTATCAACATTATGAAAAAAATACAAATACATATTTGTCAGCTTTTCGGAGGAATATTCTAACTTTTTGTAAAATTCCATCCATTGTTTCCTGCACGATAATACTGTCATACTTATTCGCCCTCTCAGCATTTCTCCAAATTACAATCAAAACATTGTTTTGCAAAATTTTCTAAATTACGCTGGATAATTGCCCATAATCTATACTCATATCGTATTCATATATTTTTTAAGCATGATAATATTATTATTTCAAAGATGCTATTGCATGTATTTTCGCAATGGATAATACACATTTTTGCAAAATTATTTTTTGAACCATACGTGGTGTAAATTTGGTGTGTCATAATAAAGTGCCCAATTGAAAATATATTGTGTGTATGTAGTTTTTACATCCAAACGCCCCTTGTATTCAATTTTTTGACGTTTCCAAGTGTTTGTTGATCTTCTTACGCATTTCAGTTGTCGGTCAGAAAGATTCAGTGTGACTTATCTAAATAACCATGGTGATACGGTAGCAAGCAAAACTATTCCCTTGCAGATCCGAAAATGTGTTATTCGTGACATCGAGAAAGGTGAATCGCATCGCAAACAAATTTGTGTTCCAGCAAATTTGGACTTCGTTGCTAAAACTGGACTAGACCGCAGTAAGAAACTGGAAGTCAAAGGCATTCTTCCGTCCCTGCCATATTAAACCTATGGAATGGCCTCCACAGAGTCCAAATCTGAACCCAATAGAGAATCTGTGGGCCATCTTGGATTCACGAGTTGATAAGACAGGAGTTACCAACAAACATTACTATTTTCAAGCTCTTGAGAACGTCTGGGAAGATCTTGACCCACAACACCTGAAGAATCTGGTGGAGAGTATGCCGAAACGTTTGCACAGAAAATGTTGAAGGCCACATCAACTTCTGATCACTCAACAGACTGGATCTACAACTTGTTTTTTTTCAAGAAAATAAAAAGTGGGCACATTATTTTGACATGCATAATTTCTACTATAGTTTGATCGTTCTTGAAGAAAAAAATGAATTTGCATTACAAGTGTTTTTTTATGTACCAGACCATAAAAGAACATAATAAATATGCCATCAAACAACAAAACTTAGAATCTTTCACTTATTTTACAGTTTGCTGCACAAAAAACGAGATACTGGGATAGGTGGGCACTTTTTTCTGGCGGTGACTGTAAATCTCGGATGGGAAGATTAGGGTTTTGCTAAATGAGTGGAAGCAATGCATTCCGCTGGGATTTGAAGTTGTTGCTCCGTTTGCTGTCAGATGCTGGTGTCCGATCGAGAGTCAAGCGATCCCGGAAGCGTTTCAAAACGCTACTTGATGTTGAACGAGGAACTCCGAGTGATTTTGCTATGCCACGATGTCAACACAAATAAAACAGATGTGGCTAATAAACCATGGCTAGATTTTGCTGTGCGCATACCTGACTGACTGACTGACTGACTGACTGACTGACTGACTGACTGACTGACTGACTGACTGACTGACTGACTGACTGACTGACTTACTGACTGGCTGACTGACTGACTGACTGACTGACTTACTGACTGGCTGACTGACTGACTGACTGACTGCATTTTTTACATAGAATGTCTCGTATATTGTATGAACCATTCATAATGCTTTTTATCTCGTGAAATACTATCATTAAACTTTTTTGTAAAATGCACGAAATGAACTTCGTGATGACCAGCCAATCGCTGTTTCTTTTTTATACCGTGTTTCATGATGGTGTTTCTGCTGGTATGGGCGGGAATAATTTATCTAACCCTAAATAAAATTAAAGCGCTGTCGAGAGCTATAACTTCATGCTCATTAATCAAACATGTTCTCGCGAGTCAGCGTGGCCTAGTGAGATCAACCACGGATTCAGAATAAGCACAATCCAAATATTCAGGTTCGAACCCCATGTCAGAAACATTTTAAGAAGCTGGGCAACTCCTCGTGGTTGCGCTTTTTTGTCAATTACATTTTAAGTCGATAAAGAAGATCTGTCAGTCCTTCATGCGACCACCAGAGAGACGTTTCTTTTTAATTTGTGACCAAATATTCGTAGCTCTTTGTGTTGTTTTCTTACAATGTACGAATGTTCTTTCTGTGTCAACAAAAGCTTCATGCTTTTGACAGTTGCGCGTGAAAAAATGAGTTTCGTTGCAGAAAACAACGAATGGATTAGTGAGTATTACCTTCGATTTTCTAATATAAACTAAAATTAACCTTCAGTGTGACTGGCTGACTGACTGAATGAATCTGTGAGCACCAATGAATTCAGGGAGGTCTACTTCATAGAATCAAAGCCCAACATTCAAAGAGTAGATTAAAAATGGAATGGGGTTAGTAGATTAACCTACTTTTCATAAACATACTTGTTTTTGTGAATTTAAAACTCATTTTTCTCGAAACCGGGACGCGTGGCAGTAATACTGCGATCATATTTTAATTCAGCGAGGCAAAAACTATTGAAGTCAACAAGAAATACCGATACACCCAAAATAAAAGAGCAAGATTGAACTCGATACCTACCGCGATTCAAACCATAACCGCCCGCGTCACGACTCTAGATAGTAACTATTCAGCCACATAAACAAGTTGTAATGAATGGAATAAAAGCCCTACAGTTGCTTCGATTGTCGAGGCGTTCAGCGGTACAGCAATGAAGCAAATGTCGCTCGCACACACTTAAATGGCTTCGTGTATTTCATAGAACGCGTGAAGATCAAGATGGAAAATGAGAGTGAGATGGTGCGATAAAGCATGAAAATGAAATAGAACGATTGACAGCGGCATTCCAACAGTAGCTAATAGAGTTGCGGCATTTTGTGGTATTGTCTCACCCACATTGAAAAGTTGTTGACGATTGAACGGCACTAAGGCAGTAAGCACACAGCAATAATTTTTTTTCGAGGAATCTGTGTGCTGTCAAAAGCTTGCACACACTTGCATGGCTTTGTTTATACCATAAAACGCTTAGTGGATCATGATGGGCAAAATTGCCTTTCCTGACTCAAGCAGATTTCTTAAGATATGATGTCAAAGACTGCAATTGTATTTTTGCCACTATTTGCACATTCGGGTGTAAAGCGAAAAAAATCTCTATTTTGCCGACTAACGTTTGCATTAAAAAAAAAACGGACTTTTTTTTCGGATGATGATAAAATAATAGCTAAGACTGATAATTGTTTTATTCGTTTATTTATTCGTTTTATTTATCTATTCATCCTTATGTTGAAGGAGATGTTCGCTCATCACCATGAGGCACCAAGAGTGAAACAACAATGTTTTTTGGCTAGAATGAAAGATGTGAAGAGAAAGTGTTGAAAGGTCCGTCAGAGTGCGGCAGGTAGGAAAATTAACAGATGTTTTTGAAAATTGAGCAAAAGGGCATGTATCCAATGGTACTCGAACCATGGACGTCAATCTTTGCCTAACATCCCACTGCGGGGTAGGTTGTAGCGACGGAACAAGTCCGCCACTTCAACAGGCAAAAATTGACGCATGGAAAGACGCTCATGTACCACTGTGGCTTGTATAGTTTATTCTTAGCGATCTATTGTGTGCACTCTGTTTACTGATGCGCACATGGGAGAGGAACTCTTTCCTTTTTTGGGTTTGTTTTGATTCGCATCGACTGACGATCACTACAGACTGATTCCACGCCAAATCGGTCGGTCACCAAACTCAACTATCTTCGATTTTGATGAAACTTGGTACACGTCTTCGGTATGTTGAAAAAAAAAAATCCACTGGTGTTAAGATTATTTGGATTCAAGAGTAACTTTTGAGATGGGTGTATGTTTTTTTCCAACATTTTACTTGAAAAATCGTAGTTCAAAAACCATTACATTTAGAGAAAAACTTTATATGGGGGAGTTGTAGAGAACTAAAAAGGCTTTGTAAAAAAATGTACACTGAAAAAAAAATTTTTCATAAAGAAAAATCGAAAATAAATACTAAAAATCAAATATCTAAAAAACATATTTTTAATATTTTTCAAATTTGTTTGTGGAAATTTGAGAAAAAAGACACGTTTTGAAAAAAACTCTAGGATGGACGCTCTTATAATAAAAAAGTTTTCCGAAGAGCGAACTTTGGTGCATATTTCAAATTTTGATTATTCATTATTATAAATGAAAATTAGTTATACAATATGATTTTGGAGATCATTAAAAACAATAATAATCATAATGATAAATCACCTGAACGCAACCGTTTTCGAGATTTTTCGGATTTTATTTCAATAGAATGAAAAAACCTCAGAAAATTCGCTCTTTTCTTAAGTTAATCGAGATTTCCACCAGAAATGATAAATTTTCCAAGATCTTCATATTATAACGTTCACATTACTCTAATGTCCTCTTTTCTTTTGATATCAGGATGATAAGAAGACTCATTTGAAAAGAACAAGATAAATAGCACTATTGTTTTAATATTGCAATCAATATATTTATAATTGTTTTATGGCTGTATCGGTCGGGCCGCTCAGAGAATGAAGGGAGCGAATTTGCTAAAGCGATGAAAGTAACAGCGAGATAGATGTCGCAGGGGCGACAAGTGTGGAAATGGACAGATGATGAAATTATGCGGAGGGTCATATAGAAGAAGCATATTAATCGAACTGCTGACTATTTTGCCAAGCTCCAACGATGTTAGAGGTCGGGTGTAGTGTGTGAAAACTACACTCCGAACAGTTCGGTGATGTAGCGATGAAAGTAACACATATTGTTTAAGGTAGGTAGACAAATAGCAGCTATAACGTATGTCAGGTATATCTTCTCATAAAAAAACAGCTAATGTACGCTGCCTGTAAACTACCAGAGATGTTTTATACCTGCATTTCCAAAGGTACCACAGCCAATATATATGCTCATACATAGTCGCATTCATCAGTAAAATCTATCTGAGTGAACTGAAAATGGAGTTTAACATGAAGAAGTGTTGTATGCCGTTTCCCACTAAACGGTGCTCAAAAAACCTTCGTAAATTAACCGAACAAAATGTCAAAAAACTCAAGTTTATGGGCAAAACACATTTGGACACTTCTTTGATGATTTGTGATAATTGTCGTTTGCATTTAAATAGAACGGAACAATCCCATGCTGCAATTTCGGAGCCTAGTGTGAAAAGTTGGAACAATTAGTATCCCACGATTTTGTCAAATCTCAGCAGTCTAGTTTCTTGAGAGATTATAAAAGTTGTCTTAAAGACGGCGAAGTAATAATAATTTGTGATTTTTCTGAAAATTATTCATTTGTTTTTCAAGATGCTGTTCAAAGTAGTTATTGGAGTAATGAGCAAGCCACTATTCACCCTTTTGTCATTTATTACACGGAATCTGGAATACTTAAAAATATTAGTTTCATTGTTATCTCAGAAGTGTTGAAACATGATACGATTGCAGTGCAGGTGTTTATTTCAAAACCACAAGCTTTTTGCAAACAAAAATTAAAGTAAAGAAAGCTACGTTTATGTCTGACGGGGCAGCACCCCAATATAAAAATAGGAAGAACTTTGCAAGCCTTTGTAAGTTTAAAAGAAATACAATATTGATGCTGAATGGCATTTTTTCGCAACATCCCACGGTAAGGGACCTTGCGATGCAATTGGTGGTACATTAAAACGAATGGCAGGATATGCAAGCCTTGCTGTACAACATGAACACCCTATAAAAAGTGCATTAGAGTTATTCGAATGGGCGAACCAAAAAAGTGATGATTGTTTAACAAAAATGTCGTTTTGTTATGTATCACATGAAGAGTATGAACAGGGGGTAGCAGAATGGAATGAAATTTACCGACAGACTAAAACGATTGCAGGTACACAAAAGTACCACTCATTCGTTCCAATTTCAGAAAACGAAGTTTTTGTAAAACTGTTTTCGAATGACGAAGAAGGCAGGATTCATAATATATATAAAAGCAATCAATAGTTTATATAATGTTAATGTAATATTATAAATGACCGAGACTAATAAATGGTATATATAAATATAAATCCAACCATAATTCATTATTTTTGTCTTATAACTTTAAGTGAAGCTTTTTCAATCGACGAGCTGTTAAGAGTAAGTAAGAGGCACATACATGTGTGTTAGGGCAGGTCGTGGCTAACCAATCTTCTAATGGTTTTCCAAAAAATTGGGATACACTCGGCACTCTAAATAAACTGCAAAACCACACGAAACTGTTTTACGGAATGGTTTTTATTTTGCATGTCTTTCACCGGTGGCTAGCGATAAAACTGAACAGTAACTCATCGGCTGATGGGTCAGCACCCTGATCTCCTATCGATTATGCGAGAGAATGAGAAACTCTCCACTCGTTATCGGCTGAGGTATCGGTCCCTAATCTATAGAAAAACCGAATCTATGACAGTGAAATAGAACATCGCCGCCACCTTTGAAATGCACTTATTTCAAACATATATAAAAGTGATGAATTCAGCATAACTTATACTACTAATAATATAAATTTCGTTTAATAATTCAATGCTACATTTCTTGACGTACATAACTAATTCTCTTCTGCATTGGCTCCCTCCGTTGGTAGAAGACAAATCTTCGTCGTTGGACGTTTGAAACGGCCTTTCGGTGTACGTAAGGTGACCACACGCACTAAACCGTCAGCTCCTGGGTGGACGTCTTCGATCCGGGCGAGAGCCCAACGCGTGGGGTGTTGAAATTCATCAACGAGTACGACTAGTCTACCGGGGCGTATTTCGTTGTTAGGCTGACATCTGGTTGTGTCCCGTTGGAGCTCTTGGAGATATTCTCTTCTCCAATGATGCCAGAACTGCTGAAACAACTGCTGCAATCGTTGATGGTGAACCAGGCGAGTTATGTTGATTTCGCTTACATCTGGATCGGGCACAGCATGCATACTCGTCCCGATGAGGAAATGAGCAGGTGTGATGACATTGCAGTCCTCTGGATCCTCCGTCATCGGTACAAGTGGGCGGGAATTCATGGCTGCCTCTATTTCCGTAAGCACCGTTGACATGTCTTCAAATGAGAGACGTGAGTGTCCTAATTGGCGATATAACTGCGACTTTGCTACCTTCACGGCTGCTTTCTCAGAGCCCACCGAAGTGTGGTGCTTTCGGTGGGTTCAGGTGCCAGGTAATTTGTTCTTCAGCACAGAATCTCTGGATTTTATCGACTTCCTTCTCATCGGCCAGTCTGCGATACAACAGGTGCAGCTCGTTTTTCGCTCCGATGAAGTTTTTGCCGTTGTCCGAATGTATGTGTGTTGGACGGCCACGGCGTGCAACGAATCGGCGGAGAGCGGTAAGGAAAGCTGGTGTCGAAAGGTCACTCACCAGCTCCAAATGAACTGCTTTCGTAGTAAAGCACACGAACACACATATGTATGCTTTTGTTGGCGAAGCTCGTTTGTGCACTGCTTTAAGATACATAGGTCCTGCGTAGTCTACCCCAGTCACGGCGAAGGGTCTGCTCGGCTGACTCTGGCTGCTGGAAGTTGGCCGATCTGCTGACGGACTGGGACGGGATTCGCTCGGGCACATTGATGCAGTTGCGAATGACGTTGCGTACCAGTCGTCGTCCATGGACTGGCCAATACTCTTCGCGTATTGCGGCCAGTGTTAAACGGCCGCCACCGTGGATTAATTTGATATGGAAGTTTGTTGCTATTAGCTTCGCGAGGGGATGGAAACTGGGTAGCAAAGCTGGGTGTTTAGATTCGTAAGACCGTTCTGCCAATCTAAGTCGCCCTCCCACCCTCAAGACACCTTGTTGGTCCAGAAATGGATTAAGAAGCCGTACAGAAGATTGCCTTTTCAGTGGACGATTTTGCTCAAATTCTCGTAGCTCGTCTTGGAAACAGTCTGCTTGTGCGAGGCGAACGAGTTTGGTTCTGGCGTGTAAAAGCTGCTCAACGGATAGCGAAAGGCTTGGATTAGGACCACTAAACGCAACAGGGAGTGTTCTAGTTTTCGACCGGGCATTGTCAGCGAATCGCATGCAGTATGCCATAATACGGGTTAGACGGGAAAGCTGGGAGTAACGGGAGAAGATCGCGTTGTACTTAGGCTCAGCTCGGGCGACGGCAGCAATCACTAGTTTTCGTTCACTATCTGCTTCGGGCGACACGATCTGCTTAGTAACAATCCATTCACCTTCAGGACGGGATAGCCAGTCAGGTCCCGTTTTCCAAAGTGCACTGTTCAAGAAATCTGCAACTTTCATCCCACGAGACAGCAAATCAGCGGGGTTTTGGGAGCCCGCTACATGATTCCATCGCGCACCATGCGTAGTCGTCTGAATTTCTGACACTCTGTTGGCAACGAATGTCTTCCACGTACTGGGAGGGGATTTTAGCCATTGCAGTGTCACCGTTGAATCAGACCAGAGAAAGGATCCATCGATTTTCATGTTCAAGGCTTCAATGATTTTACAATGCAGCTGAGCTGCGATCACGGCTGCGCACAGTTCGAGTTTTGGAATTGACAGCCTTTTGAGCGGTGCCACACGGGTTTTCGCAACCAACAGCAGAGTTCTAATGTTACCTTCTGAGTCCACAGAGCGTGCGTAGGTGCAAGCCCCGTACGCAGCTTCTGATGCATCTGCGAAAGTATGGAGTTGAACTTTGGAATTTTCTTGGAAAGCGTAGCGATCGATCCGAAAGCTGGACAAATTCGGTAGTTCAAGGTAGAACAATTCCCACTTTTGCTTCAAAGTATCGGGGATTTCATCATCCCAGGAACAAGCTGTCAACCAGAGCTCCTGCATTAACATTTTGCCTCGTACGACGATAGGTGCTACTAAACCTAATGGGTCAAATAGCTGAGCAATGGCTGAAAGGATGGATCGTTTGGTTGTGCGAAGAACATTTCGGGCCACGTGATAGTTGAATCGGAATTGGTCTCGTTCTGGCTCCCAGCAGATGCCTAGGGTCTTAACAGTCTCGCCTGAGTCGAATCGAATACTCGATTGAATTCCTACGCGATCGGCTTCTAAACCTTCGAGAACTTCCAGTTTGTTTGATGTCCATTTACGAATAGGAAATCCCCCTTTTGCAAGAAGTTCTGTCAATTCGTCACGCAATTGGCTGGCTTCTGGAACGGAATCGGCTCCTCCTATAAAGTCGTCGACGTAGAACGATTTTTGCAGTGCGGGTCCACCGAGTGAAAAGGAATTCCCTTCATCGGCCGCGAGTTGTTGCAGGGTGCGCGTTGCCAAGAATGAAGACGGGGCGAGACCGTAGGTGACTGTCAGGAGTTCATACACAGATAAAGGAACGGAAGAACAGGATCGCCAAATGATTCTTTGAAGCGGGGTATCGTCTAGGTGGATTAGTATTTGGCGGTAAAACTTTGCAATGTCCGCAATGACTGCTACGAGAAATTTGCGGAATCTGATCACCAAGGTCAGGAGATCATTCTGTATGACTGGTCCCACACACAGTGCATCATTCAAAGAGAACCCAGAAGCTGTCTTGCTAGAACCGTCGAACACGACGCGGGTTTTTGTTGTCGTGCTGGCTTTTTTTATGACCGGATGGTGTGGAAGGTAGAACACCGGCATATCAGAAGGTTCCTCTCCTTGGACAAGACGCATGTGTCCCATGGATGCATAGTCTTCCATGAAGTCCACGTAATCCACCTTCAACTCAGGTCTACTGGAAAAACGTCTTTCTAGCATAGTGAAACGCCGCAGAGCTGTCTGTTTGGAGTCTCCGATCATGGCATCGAAATTTTCACGCTTTGGGTAGCGCACCACATAACGTCCTTCTTCGGTTCGGGAAACGGTCGATGCGTAGTAGTCCTCACAAAATTTTTCTTCCATGGAAACTGCAGGTCTGGTAGTGATCTCCTCAATCTTCCAAAATCTTTCCATGCATTCCTCGAGACATAACATGGAAACAGTAACAGTCTTGCACGACACGGAATTATTGGATAAAGGAACTAGGTGATCTCCACCTGCGACGATCCATCCAAACTCGCTATCTACAAGAATCGGAAGAGAATTCGACAGCTGGATTCTGGCGGAAGTGGGGAAGAAGTCAAAGAAATGCTGCGACCCCAGTATCAGGTCCACGTCACTGGAACGGTTGAAGCCAGGATCAGCTAGGAAAATGTCCTTGGGAAGCTTCCAATGGTTTACTGACACAGTATTGGCAGGAAGGCTGGATGTCATCTTCCGTAGGATCAGAAATGACACGTTGCGTGTGAAGTCTCCTTTTCGTGAACGTATTTCGGTA
Organism: Aedes japonicus; assembly: GCA_034211315.2. Lineage (NCBI taxonomy): Eukaryota > Metazoa > Arthropoda > Insecta > Diptera > Culicidae > Aedes > Aedes japonicus. Next base: position 234,087 of record JASCZW010000292.1, read on the forward strand.
GTTACGGACTCAGTGGCGTATTCCGGTTTTTCTCCAATACCTTGCACCTCAACGCTGGATTTTTGGCGTTTTAGTCGCAGTAATTGAGCCAAACGATCCGTCATCAAATTTGGCTGGGATCCACTGTCAAGCAGAGCACGTGCATAATGCTCCTTGCCATACAAATCCACGATTCGAAGGACAACAGTTAGCATGAAAACTGTAGGAACTGTATCTCGAGCAAAATTGGCGCACTGTACATTGTTCGGTTTAGTGATCGCAGAAGCGGATTGAACTCTGCGCTGGTCGTTGGATGAGGAGTTGCTTGAAGACGGCGCTGGGTAGAAAATTCCTTGGCTTGCTGTCCAACCGGAATGTTGGTTGGAAGAGCTGGAAGCACTAGAGAATCCAGAGTGAAGAAGAGAATGGTGTCGTTTTCTACACACTCGGCATGTGTAATTTGATAAGCAATCACGGGCGAAATGATCTTGCCGGAAGCAATTTACACAAAGACGCTTGGAATTCACTAGACGTAACCTCTCGGGAACAGCCATAGCCATGAACCGAGGACATTTCACAAGCAGATGATGGCTGTCACACACATAGCACTTGGGAAAAGAATGTTCTGTTGCGGCGTGGGATGACATCTTGAAGAAAGATTGTTTGCGGACGTGCGGTCCACTCGGCTGTGATGTGGAAGTATGTTGAACACCATGATGGCTGGCCGAAATCGATTCAAGCACGCGAACTCGTTTTTCCAAAATTCGACCATGCACGAGTAGCTTTGATCGTCGACGGATGCTGCATGATCCTCCCAAACTTTAATTGTGTCCTCATGAAGTTTTGAACACAGCAAATGCTCCAGCAAAGTACTCCATGCATTCGTAGGCTCACCCAACTGCTGAAGGATCTTCACGTGCCGCTGAAACTCATCCAGGGTAGAATGCAATGCCGCTGCCGTCTCCTTCTTCATGCGTGGCACGTCCATTAGGTCCTGCAGATGTCGCTTTTAAGCAAATACTCGTTAGAATATCGGCTAACTAACGAAGTCCACGCCAGTGGATAGTTTGCAGCACTGATTGCAATCGTCTCAATCAGTTGCGCTGCCTCTCCTTTAAGGGCTGCGCGTAAATAATGAAATTTTTGAATCACAGGCAACTCCTCGTTGTCGTGAATGAGGGCTTGAAACGTGTCATGGAACGTTAGCCACTGACGGTAATCACCGTCGAACTCTGGGAGCGAAATAGTAGGCAACTTCAAACTAGACAACGTGGAAGGTATTCGAGAGGGGGTTTCATGAGGGCGACTGGCTTGTAAAGGAATTGGCGGAGGCAGTTTGGCTTTCAGGTTGAATTTAATTCGGAAAAGCTTCGGTTCAAACGAAGCACGAATACCGAGATTGGCGGTCTTACCCTCATTGGTAGTCTCCAGGTCCTCAATGGCGACTTGCACTTCTTCGAGCGATGTCCAAAGCACATCCAGGTTTTCCAGGCGTAGTGGTACCTCGAGCTCATCCCGTCCGGCGTCGTAATGGGTGATGAACTGGTCTGCACGATTTAACTGCGCCAATAGCGTCGTCCTTCGAGTGGTGAGCTGCTCTTTCTGCCTCGTGGTGGTATTGTCAACTGGCATCGTGCCAAAAGGGTTACTAATCGATGACGTAGGACGAGCAGTAGAAAGCAGGACCGGAATGTGTCTGGCAAACAAAAGACCAGGTAGACCCGAATGCAACTTATTAATTAACTTGGACAGATACTAACCTCTGCCAAGGCTATTCGAGCCTTGTATTATCAAGAAAAACTGGAACTCAGAAGCAATAGCACCTTGCGCGGCTCGAGTATTGTGAATTGGAGGCAAATTTCACGCAATCCGTGTGAATGGGCACTGAAGTGGCATGCAAATATCTTCAGCTAAGCATGCAGGTTTCTCCAGATGCGGGATGATAGGGGATGACTGACGGATTGTATTTGGATGGTGGTAATCGTCTAGTAGAAACTGTTTGCTAGCAGCACCGATGACGTGGCGTTCATGCAAAAGGGAAAGAACCATCTAAAAGCACCCACAAATGCGCTCAGGAACGTTGGACAGGTACATTACCTTTTAACTAATACAATAGGCCTTGATATTAGTTAGTAGCAACGTGGATCAGGAACAATCGCGGTATTCAACTCGCTCTGGACATCTGAACAATGCCCTTGGACAAAATAGGTTTTGTCTTGAAATCACAATGGTGCTTTAGATGGAATAGCGTGGCTTTCATACAACGTGATGGCGGTTGGGTAACAACTATCTCCAAAATAGGTTTAAATCTGGGGAATCGACGGTATAGCCACAATCCTGGTCACGGCACCAAAAAATGTTAGGGCAGGTCGTGGCTAACCAATCTTCTAATGGTTTTCCAAAAAATTGGGATACACTCGGCACTCTAAATAAACTGCAAAACCACACGAAACTGTTTTACGGAATGGTTTTTATTTTGCATGTCTTTCACCGGTGGCTAGCGATAAAACTGAACAGTAACTCATCGGCTGATGGGTCAGCACCCTGATCTCCTATCGATTATGCGAGAGAATGAGAAACTCTCCACTCGTTATCGGCTGAGGTATCGGTCCCTAATCTATAGAAAAACCGAATCTATGACAGTGAAATAGAACAATGTGTTTTAAAAAGGCTAAAAACACAAGAGAAACAATCGTTAGCTATTGTTGTTTTAATATCACGAGTAATTTATGAAAAGGGCGTATTTTTTGAGGTTTTGAAATTTTATTGAAAGAAAATCAGAAATATCTTTAAAACGGTTGCGTTTACGTGGTAAATCATCAATGTCATTATTGTTTGTTATGATCTCCAAAACCATATTGTAACATCAAAATTTATTTATAAGAATGAATAATAAAAATTTGAAATATACACCAAAGTTCGCTATTTGAAAAACTTTTTTATTATAAGAGCGTCCATCCTAGAGTTTTTTTTAAAACGTGTTTTTTTTCCTCAAATTTTCATACAACAAATTAAAAAATATTAAAAATATGTTTTTTAGATATTTTATTTTTAGTAATTATTTTTGATTTTTCTTGATGAAAAAAAAAATTTTTTTCTGTGTATATTTTTTTAAGAAAGGCTTTTTAGTTCCCTACAATTCCCTTATATAAAGTTTTTCTTTAAATGTAATGGTTTTTGAACTACGATTTTTCAAGTAAAATGTTGGAAAAAACACATACGCCCATCTCAAAAGTTACTCTTGAACCCAAATTATCTTAACACCAGTGGAATTTTTTTTACCAACGTACCGAACTCATGTGCCAAGTTTCATCCAAATCAATGATGATCGGGTATGATTTTTGGGATTTCCGGCACATTCTGGATGTACAGTTTTTTTCGATGTCAGTCAATGCGAATCAAAACAAACCCAAAAAAGGAGAGAGTTCCTCTTCCATGTGCGCATCAGTAAACAGAGTGCACACAATAGATCGCTAAGAATAAACTATACAAGCCACAGTGGTACATGAGCGTCTTTCCATGCGTCAATTTTTGCCTGTTGAAGTGGCGGACTTGTTCCGTCGCTACAACCTACCCCGCAGTGGGATGTTAGGCAAAGTTTGACGTCCATGGTTCGAGTACCATTGGATACATGCCCTTTCGCTCAATTTTCAAAAACATCTGTTAATTTTCCTACCTGCCGCACTCTGACGGACCTTTTAACACTTTCTCTTCACATCTTTCATTCTAGCCAAAAAACATTGTTGTTTCACTCTTGGTGCCTCATGGTGATGAGCGAACATCTCCTTCTACATCATAATCGTTACTCCTCGCACGGAGAATACATAACATAACAATTAATGTATATTCATCCTTAGTTTTCGCGACAAAATTGTTTGAGTAGATCTTTTGCTGCAGGTTGGCCAAGAAATTCTCGATGCGATGCAGCTGGGGGACGTTGGGCGGGTTCGCTGACTGGGGTCGATATTCAGCCGCTCCATCTCTTCCAATGATCGCTTCGAGTAGTGAGACGACGCCAGATCGGACCAGAACACCGCGTCTTCGCCCTTACGGTGTTTCTTGATGAGCGACACAACTTTCGGCAGCCATTTCGTACTGTAAAGCGGAGCGAAGGAAGAGCGGCTTTAACATCCCCTTCATTGCCACATTGTTAGCCACAGCAGCACCTTCTTGGAGAGCTTGATTTGTGAAATCAACTTCACCTTGGAGCTCACTTCCTTCGTGGGGGAAGTCAAGTACGAAGTGCCCTGCCAGTCGTTGCCATCCATGGTGAGATGGGTCTCGTCATCCATCACCACCGCCACGTCACGATGCGCCGGGAAAATCGAGCTGACCATCTTATTCAACCGCTGTCAGTGCGTCATTGCCTGCAGTTCCGAAACCAGTGGACGTGAATTTCGCTTCCTGACATGTATGTTCATGTTCGCCAGGTACATAATCACTGTGTGGCCGATTGAACCAACCTCCCGGCCAAGCGCACGCAGTGATGTAGTCACTTTTCCTTCGGTCTTCCTCTTCAGCATCCTTTGGAGCTTCTTGTCGCTCAGGGTCGTCGGCCGTCCGGAACCGGGATTTCATTCGATGCTCTGATTGTTGTCTAATAGAACGGGCGTCTCCGGCGTCCACAAAGTGCCGCAAGATGTCCGATTTCGACGCGGTGGGGTGCCGTTCTTGAACGCACACACTTCTGAACGGAGTTGCTTCACTGTTTTTGCCATCACGGTTAGAGTTCGACTGATAGAGCTGTCAAATTTTGTCTGCTGACTCATGGGTTACTATGATTGATGCTGCATGGGTAGTTTCATTTATTTAGGTGAAGGTAAACCCATGAAAAATCGGCAATTTTTGTCCATTTTTTTAATGTGAATGTTAGTGTAACTTGTCCATGTATGAGCAGTGTGGTCATCGGTGCTTGATTTACCCTGCATTTTACTTCTTACAAGTACAAGTTGGAAACTTCCCCTGGGGTAGCCGGAATATGCGTTCAATGAGGCCGTGGACACTTGATATAACTATAATATTACTTTTTGTCGAATTCCCAAGAAATTGGAGGTGTCACATGCTGGGTTAAGCAGCACGTCGGAAACTGGCCACTTTCCTTGGGATGCGCAGCACACGCCTGGGTGTGGCCAATTTGGTCACGGCCCTTGTGTTGATGAATGCGATATGTACACAGATGAAAACAACATAGAAGTTTCTGCGTTTTCTTATGGACATAGAAGGAATGCTAAATTTGGCAGAAAATAATTATAATAGAAATATAGCCTGTTGTATGAATGATTATAAAAAATTTCGTTGTTTTCACCTCCTTTGTCTTGGAATTAAACGAGGGGACATTTTATGCGCCAGTTAAAATTCCTTATTTTTTTCTATGTAGTTTCAAGGTTGTTTCCCTGAGGTAACAAACCAGGCTCACGATGAAGATTTGGCTTCAAACTTTTCGTACTAATATACTTGTTTCGCATCGAAGCACAACACATGTTCAACAAACTTCCAGGCAATCTTTTACTTTTATAAAAACACTATTTAAAAAAAAATTCAGGCAATGCTCCTATTACAATTACTAGTAGTCATTGATTATACAAACATCTATGAGCTTTTTATTCTATTGTTGGTTTTGTTTATGAAATAAAGTCATAATTTCACCACCAGAAAGAAAACATAAAAAATCACATCTACCTCCATTACATTCGGTCGCGTGGCTAATCTGTGCCATAATTCTACCAAAGTAAACCTACTTACGCAATCATTGTATATCTAACGTGCGGAAAAATCACTCATCATCTATCAACACAGAAGCGCACCCACCCACCTATCTATGTACCGGAACTGGGCCATCTAAAAAAGTTGGCACACAATCGCCCCCTCCCCTCACCCAGCCTCGCCCATCTGCGTGCATGTGATTCATAGCACCTGACTCCACATGGCAGCCACCGCACAGCCACACGCCAGTCATCGAGCCGACAAAGTTTGGTTCGAGTCAACAAATCTCCCGCAAACAGTTGATGGTCGTAAAAGGCTCACGCACTGACACGATACCGGCAGCATAAGCGATTTGGCAGTGACATGTCAGCGGCGAGCCATAATTGAAAGCCTGCCACACATAACAATCTCATTTCACGCCAGAACGAACCTTTTTTTGTGCCATTTGTTCGCACTAATTTGTTGGTCATGAACTCTCGCGTTTTGATGAACAATGAAGATCACATCGGTGTCGTGGTCATTGTGATAATTGTCCTCCGATCATAAACAGCTACTTTGTTGTTACTATATAGCGAATAGTAACGACACGATGAGTCGCAACATAAATATATGTACATATTGTGACCCTCTCGAGTACTGGGAAAGTAGCAATTGTATTCTGTACGAATACTGTAACAATGTCTGATAGCCTCTGACACCAGCATCATCACTATCATCATCATCATCGTTTCAATGCAATGTAATGTCATGGCTAAGTGAAGTATGAAGCGGCCATCCGTTGGAGACGAGTAGCAGACGACAGATGAATAGACAAGCTAACAAGACTTCATTGATGTCGTCGCTGAGGGTCACTCTGGGAACAAATGGACTGGACACACTGCTCGTCGCTACACTGACTGACTCATTTCCTCTTGGCGTGGAGTGGTTTGAACTTCAATGGGATGTAATTTTAGATGTCCGACTTGCTGCCCCGAGATGAAATTAGAACTTCCGAGATTGGCTTCATTTGTTGTGGCATCTAGAAAATTGACACTTGCTTGATCTTTGCTCAGGATACACAGAAAAAAAATGATGAATTTTAAGATCCGCGTGAAATGTGCCCGCGTTTATTTGCAAGCCGAAGTTGTTTGCAATGTTAAATTAAGCTTTAATTTATTAAAACTATCTTAGTTATTCCAAATCTAGCATTGTTTTATGTGAAAACGCAGGCAAATACATGATTCTTTCAAACTGTGTACATTGAAAACAATATTGAGCTTCAACAAACGCGTTAAAATTTTCCCTCGTATTAATGAAAGCCATAGCAAGCGTAAACAATGTAACTGATTGCAATCTTCCTTACAACAAACCTGAATCCAGCAATATCTGAATTAAATTTAACATGAAAGATCCTATGAATTTATGCCAAATCTAGTATTTCGTTTCTGCTTCTGATCTATAAAAATTTATATCTCAGACAAACAGACAAAACATATCGAACATTTGGCACTCCAAATCATCGTCACCAACACACCTGCGCCTTCTATTGAAGCCACTGTGATGGATGATTAAGCTGAATAGATGGCGGCAGTGTGTCAACGTTAAACGTAAGAAAATCGAGTATACGCGCTATCTGTGGCGATATTACCAACTAAGAAACATTTGAATTGTCCGTTTAATTAGTAATCGATGCAGAAACTGCAAGTGTTTTGTATTGTTGTCTATGTCAACATATTTAAATGTGTTTGCTTACATTTATTTACATCATTATGTGTACATTTTTCTGTTTTTTTTTGTTTTTTTTTTGGCTTCGCTGCAGTTTCGCTATGAGCGCTCTTATTACCCTACCATTGTGGACGACTGCGGTATCATCGGCGAACAACGACAGAGATCCATTTTCAGGAAGCAGGGGTATGTCCGAGAAGAATAGGTTGAACAGAATTGGACCTAGTATACTTCCCTTCGGAACACCGGCGGAGATCTCCTGTGCATCAGAAACTGCACCTTGCAGCGAAACACGGAATGTTCTGTCCGTCAGATAATTTTTAATTATCTTCACCAGAAAGATAGGAAGATTGTATCGATGCAGCTTGTATACCAAGCCATCATGCCACACGTTATCAAAGGCCTTCTCGATGTTGAGAAGTGCCATGGCAGATGATTTCGAAACAGACTTGTTCCGTCTGAGGATGTTAATAACTCGATTAAGTTGTTGAATTGTCGACCGACCACGTCGGAAGCCAAATTGTTCGTCAAGCAAGATGTTCAGCTCGTCGGCAAATGGAAGAAGCCGACGGTAGATCGCTTTCTCAAACAGCTTGTATAATCCTGAGAGAAGGCTAATGGGCCTATAGCTCTTGGAACACGAAGGATTTTTCCCAGGTTTCTGGATGGGGATGACTTTGGCCTACTTCCAACTCGAGGGGAAGTAGCTTAGTCGGAGGCATTGGTTGAAGACCATCGCCAGATGGTTATAGAACTTGGGGCTCAATTGCTTGACCTGTTGTCGAAACCTGGGGCCTTCATGTTCTTTGAGCATTTGATATAAGTCAACAATTCGTCAGCTGAGATCTCCAACTCCTCTGTGAAGTCGTTGGGGCTTATATGGATGTTAGTAATTAGCGCGCTAACGGCAGCTTCGTGTGGACTGATGTTATGTCCGAGATTGTGGGAGCTGCGAAATTTTGACTCATCTCAGCAGCCTTCTCTGCAAGAGTTATCAAGCGATCCTTTGTGCCATTGTTGTCTAGTGGGATCAGCGGTGGAATGGGCTTTGGCTTGGTTTTCAAAATTTTGTCATCTTCCTGAACGGCTTTGCACAATCTGGGAGAGAGCGGATCTTGTTGGAAAAATTGTCATTCTTAAGGTCCACCATTCTGGCCTTAATAATTTTTGTCACTCGATTACAGTGACTTTTTAGCATTGGCAAACCAGTTCGCTGGTATTGCCTTCGAATGGCGTTTCGCAATTTTATTAAATCTTTAGTGGGTCTATCAATGGGTACAGAGTTGCTCACCTGACCTATCACCGGTACATGTTGCTCCCGGGCCTGGGAGATCGCTTGTTCGATTCTCTGCAGCTGCCGTTCTATGTCATCAACCGAATCAAGGTGCATGTCGAAATCGATGTTGTCGTCAACGTGTTGTCGGAACCTTTCCCAACTGGCGCGATGGTAGTTTCGTCTGGTGATTTGATGCCGGTTGACCGAGCAGCCAACTTCGGCCACCACCGGATAGTGGTCCGAGTTGAGCTCCTGGTGTACGATCGGCTGGGCGATGTTGTTCCCCATGTTGGTGAGGAAGATGTCGATTGTCGAATGGGCCCCGGATCTGCTCAACCGGGTGGGAGTATCCGGGCCCAGGACGGTGTAATGTCCCTCTTCCAGGTCTTCCTGCAGAATTATTCCGTTCCGATTCCGCCGGGTGTTCTCCCAGGCTTCGTGTTTCGCATTTAGGTCGCCGGCGGTGATAAATTTCCCCTGCCTCCAAGTGAGCTTGCGAATGTCGTTTCGTAGTACCGTTGTTGTTCCGTTACCGGTGCTGACTTGCTTGGGACAATAAGCCACGATGATGGTGATAGGGCCGATTACAGTTTCGACCTCGATTCCGATGGCTTCGATTGACTGCAGCTGAAGACTTGCAAGCAGATGGTAGTTGATGTTATAGCGCAGGGCGATCGCAAATCCTCCTCCTCTAGAGCCGCTACGATCAAGTCGCACAATTCGGTATCCTGGGATGAAAATGGTGAGTTCCAGCTTGAGATGTGTCTCGGTGACGATAGCGATGTCGATGGCGTTCCTGTTAAGGAAGTCACCGAGCTCGATTGTTTTGTTCTGGATGGAACAAGCATTCCAATTTACGATGTTGGTGGTGCGATTATGGCCCATATTCGAAAATAAATTTCATCGTCACGGATGTGGCGGCTTTGAGCTGTTCCTCCTTGGAGCAGCAGGAACGTAGTTGGTGGTAGAGCTCTTGGACGAACTCTACCACTTGCTCCGAGTCATAGAGCTGTCCATCGGCGGGTGGTTGCGTGAAGGAACTGCAACCCGGATTGGCCCAGCCTGGAGGAGGAGCCGGCGTGGAGGTGGTGGCGGCTGCCGCGAATCGATGCTGAACGGAGGCTGATAGGCGGTTTGCTTGGCGGTGATTCAATGGGATCGGCAATAGATTTGGCACCTGGTACCGAAGCGTCGGGAAATTTTCTTCATCCAGTCGAGGTGGCGGGCGGCGTTGCCCAGGCTAGGACTTAGTGGACGCCTGTTTGCAGATCGCCAGAAACTCTGCACGCTTGGGACAGGTTCGGTTGTTACCTTCGTGATTAGCGCCGCAGTTGGCGCACTTTTGAGTTTGATGAACAACCAGAAGTCACACGGTGCTAAATCAGGTGAATACGGTGGTTGCGGAACGATATTGGTTGAGTTTTTGGCGAAATGGTCTCGTACAATTAATGCAGTGTGAAATGGAGCGTTATGGGAAAAAAATGTGTTTTAGCACCAATCGAGATTTGACTTTTTCAGACACAAAATGTCTTGTACAATGGTGTTGACTAATCCATTTGAAATTCCAACAATATTAGCAAGCTCTCTAGATATAAATCGCCGATTATGCAGCGTCAATTCTTTGATTTTGATGTAGCTCATCAGGAGATGTTCTTGGTCGTCTTGGATGTGGTTCGTCTTCAATGCGTGCTTGTGCCAATCAAAAACATTTGATTCTGATATTGATTTCACACCAAATGCCTTCTGAAATATTCTGAACGTTTCGGCGGCGATACATCATTTCACGCACACAGTTTTAATGCTACTTCTTAGTTGAATAATTTCAGTCATTTTAGAAATCAAGGAAACAACTACACTACACCAATAAACCAACTGACGTAAGATTGTACTCAGATGTCAATAACAGTGCTGCCACCTTTAAAATAATAAATATAACATTTGTCCGAATTAATAAACCAGGGACGTTTAAATTGAAAAGTCCTATTCAAATTTGTATGCAGCAGTAGCTTTTTCTAGCCACTTTATAGCAACGATAGTGTCCTATTTACCTATTTTGTTGTTTGTCTTTATTTGAGAGACTTTCAGCCGGTGCAGTACTCGTTGATGCTACGAACCACCTCCTTGCTAGCTCCCTTCGTGCCGTGCTCAGATTCGTGCCGTTATCGGAAAGTATCTCTAACGGCCCTGATTGGAAACGAAGCGGATGATCGCCATCAGGCACGACTGCGTGGTCAAGAAATACGCTACTTCGAGGTGAGCTGCTCTGACTACCAGACACGTAAATAGCACGATCCATCGCTTCTCATTACGGCGGCCAGAAGTCACTGTTATCGGCCCAAAATAGTCAACGCCCACGTAGCAGAATCGCCGCAGATAAGGTGTAACTCTCTGCATTGAAAGTACAGCCATCCGGGGACATCGAGGTCGGTTCTTGGCGACCCTGCTCTGAACACAGGTCTTTGCCACCTTAGTTATAACACTGCCTACCTGCGGGATCACAAAACGTTGTTGCAGCTAATTCTTTACGGTCTTTTTGTAACCATGGCCGAATCGTTCGTGGTAATGCTGAACGATTTTCCAGGTAATGGCATGGTCTTTTGTCAATATGATCGGGAATCGCAAGTCGAATGGCAGGAATTCAGCTGGACCCGTGCAGGAGTCCGTTTTCGTTGATAAGAAGCGTTAACTTGTAGAGGAAGTTAGATTTTTCGACCTCCAGCCACGCTTTGGGCGGAAGTTACGAGTTCTTCATCAGGATCTTCAACTCGTCGCTGAACGCATCCACCTGTGCCATCCGCATTAACCAGATTTCTGCCTGCTCATACTCTTCCTGCTTCATCGGAGTCCGTTACACTGGATGATTGATCTGGAGGATACTCTTCGTCGGATTAAGAGTTTCTAGCGCCGATCCGTTCAGTTTTCTTCGGCAGTTCGATACAAATCGAGACAAGCAAGCCATAGTTCTTATCAAGACCGTCCACTTCGACATACCGTTGACGTCGATCACTGGAGCAGATGATGAACGTCGTGAACAAGCAGATGCGCTTTCTGCTCTTCTTCCGTATCTGGCTGTGGCAATTTCTGTTTTGGCCAGTCTGCTTCCGGTAGGTTAAGAAACTCCGGCCCGGTGAACCAACTGCTAGTCGAGCTTACATCAGGATCCTTCGTCCACTTCGTCAGCTGATCTGCAACGTTCAGCTTCGTTGGGACCCAACGCCACTTCGACGGATTCGTACTAGTGAGTATTTCACCAACACGAAATCCTACGAACTCCTTGTACTTCTGCTGGTCCGACCTGATCCACGAGAGCACTGTCGTAGAGTCGGTCCAGAAGAACTGCGGCGTTATGTTCAACGAATGGCCTTCCCGTACCGCAAAAGCCACTCTGGTTCCCAGTATTGCGGCTTGCAGCTCGAATCTCGGTATCGACACTGGTTTCAGCGGCGTCACCTTCACCCGGCTAGTGACTAGCACACACCAGATCATTCCACCCTCTACAGCTCGAGAATATGCAGCATATCCGTAAGCACTTTTGCTGGCGTCGGACACCACATGCAGTTGGAGATCATCGATTTGGTCCTTCCTTGCGTCTCCGAAGTAGTTCCGAGGAATTCGGATGGATTCCTTCATCGGCAGCACTTTCATCCAGCGGATCATCGTCGATTTCTTCGTCCCAGTCGCATCCGGTCCTACAAAGATCCTGAACTAACTTGCGGCCGAAAACGGCGAATGTGGAGAGCAAGCCTTGCGGATCGAACATTGCCATAACACAACTCAACACGATCCTTTTGGTTGGTCGTTCAACCCCTTGCAGAACTGGTTGGTACTTCTCTCTTCCAGCGGTCGAAAACAGGAAGACGTCTACTTTTGGATTCCAAACGATTCCCAGGACTCTCTCGATTTGAGTATTCTTGTGCAGGCTGAAATGGACCGCAGGACTCGACTTCTGCTCGCCCATCGCTTCCAGGAACCGCTTGGAGTTGAAAACCCGGTGCCTGATTCGGAAACCTCCTCGGGAGTGGATGTACTTCACCTGATTCGCCAGCTCTATTGATTCGTCGACGGTATCCACGCTGTCATAATAATCGTCCACATAATGGCAGCCCTATAAATGCATCATAAGATTGGATAAATTTTCAATAATAAATTGAAAAACTCTCCCTAAAATGAAATGTATTGCTCGTTAAATTCAACAAAAAATAACCATAAAATATATGAAATGTTCCATAGACATGTGACAATAGCTCCATAGAATAATTAAAATTGAGCATTGAAAACCCGGATTTGTTCATTACTGTTAGATACAATGCTAAATATATTATGTACAATCTGACAGTGATCCAGTTGAAAAGTAACCTTAAGCTTCAATTAATGTACCATACAAGTTCAAGGTACTTTTCATCATCCGTATGGTACACTAATTGATGGTTAAGGTTACTTTGCAAGTAAACCATTGTCAGATTATACATGATATATTTAGCATTGCATCTATCATTAATTAACATATCCGGGTTTCCAATGCTCAATTTTCATTATTCTATGGAGCTGTTTTCACATGTCTATGGAACATTTCATATACTATATGGTTATATTTTGTTGAATTTAACGAGCTATTTTAGGGAGCATTTTTCAATTTGTTAATGAAAATTTGTCCAATCTTATGATGCATATACCCTTTTGCCGTTTTTTATTTATCGCAGATGAAGCTCGTGGAAATTCGGTTGTGAACTCGGCAGCGTTCAAATTTTTTATATACTGCGCAGAACACGGGGAGCAGGTTGCCCCGAACTACCAACTAACTACTTGCCAGATCTTAAGTCTTGCCATTGCCATTGAGCCACTAAGAACGTTTCATTCGTTCCAGAGGACCTGATTCCTCCTTATTTTCCCGCAAATTCAACCAATTGAAGAATTTTAGGCATTAGCGACGGCACATATTTGGAAACATGTCTCGGAAATGCCATTCAACAATTTGAAAAAAGATTGGAAGCATGTGTCAACATTTGTCGCTAAGAAATGTTTGCAGAATCTCCATTGCAAATATTGACCTGCTGTACTACTCTAAAGACTGGACTCGGAAAAGATGAGACACACAAAAATGATCATCAAAAATTCATCTTAAATCGGATACTTCTCAAATTATCAGGGATTTAATAACTATATATTAGCTATGTTTTGACATAACTTATTTATTGAATTTCTTCCTCCAAGCTAAATGTTCGTACATTTTTCTTAACACTGTTCATGAGATCTTGGACGAAGCTTTGTCCATCTTCCTTACACAATTTCTCCCAGTTTTTCTTCAAAGCTTCATCGGTTTTGAATGTTTTTCCGCTTTTCTTCAACTTCTTCTTCATTATCGCCCATAACTTTTCGATCGGACGAAGTTCTGGTGTATTTGGCGGGTTCGCCTCCTTCGGGACCACATTAACGCACTTCGCTTCGTACCAATCCATTACAGACTTCGCGTAATGGCACGAAGCAAGATCCGGCCAGAACAGCGTGGGACCACAGCGAGAGCGGAGGAAGGGCAGCAACCGCTTCTGCAAGCATTTTTCTCGATAAATCTGCCCGTTTATGATGCCGGTTGTAACGAATGGCTTGCTGTACCGTCCGCACTCGCAGATTGCCTGCCACAACAGGTGCTTCTTCGCGAATTTGTCCATCTTTCTCTTCCGAAACTTTTCCGGAACCTCCATGCGGGACGTACCGACAAAAAACTCGAGGCCAGGGATTTGTTTTTTGTCCCGTCGTCTATGACAAGACAGCCTGGCTTGACCAGCCACTCACGGTACAGCTTCCGCGCACGCAATTTGTTCACCGTGTTTTGCTTGTCAGTTCGATTTGGCGCTTTCCTGACCTTAAAAACACGTAGCCCAGCCCGCTTCATGGTCTGCTGGACAAACCACTTCGACGAATTCACGTTTTTGGACACGTCTCTGGTGGAAAGGTTCGGGTTATTCTTATAGTACTTCCTTATCTTTCGCGCCTTCTCTGGGTATTCCGTTTTCGGTATTCGGCCGCTTCCAGTGCGCCGCTCGATGGCCTTCGTCTCCTGAAACATCTTCACAACGCGGAACACGGTGGAATGGTGGATTCCAAGCCCTTTGCCGATCCATCCGTGCGACTGACCAAGATTATCGATCACCGCGCCCAAGATTTGCTGGCGTAGCTCTTCTTGTTTCGAATGCATCTTGAAAACTACTTGACAGATCGCGATTGACCCTCTAAACTAGTATTACTCAAAATTTCATTAATTTTTACACACGCGATAAAAAGTTACACCTAAAACAAAGTGTTGCATTTTTTCCGAGTCCAATCTTTAATGTTAACAGTTAATATAACAAAAAATTGAATTGCCAACACTCCTTAGTATTTTTACTGAAAATTGGGTGCGTCCATACTTTCTGGGGCAGTCTTTAGTATAGTTTAACCTTTCTCGTTTCCCTTTCCACAATCATGCCCTATTGATTTTGAAAACCTGAAATGACTCAAGTTGTAGTCCAGATGATTTTTTTCTTCCACATCTTAACCAGTTTATTTATAACAAATTTTGTTTAAGAACCACGCTACGCCAATAAGCCACGCTACTGACAACAAGATCTCGCTAGCTTCGTGATAGGATTATCTAATATCTAAAATCATCACTGTACTCCATTTCCAGAAGCTGACACAGTTTACACCCCGTTCATGATAAGCTCGGCTGGATTGATGGTTAATTAGAAGAATTTAATCGGTGTAATTACAGCCCATCGTACCAGTTTACCTCGAAGGAGACTATGTAATAGTCAAACTGTACCGACTGTGCAGCACGCCCTGGGAAAATCATCCTCCATCACCCATCGAAGCACAGGCAGTAAATAAACGTTTCCAGTTCCAGCTAGCCGATCTCTGTGCAGGCAAGTCGCACTGAAAAATCAACGAAAAAAAAAGGCAAAGAACACGCAACATGACATTGAATTAACACCCAAACAAACAGTAACATTATGGGTCGTGGGTGTATTGTCTATTGTCTTCAACGCGGAGGGGTGAAGATAAACACATAAAAGTAAAAATGAAAAATCTTGCGCAACAATCGTTATCTTCTGGAGGGAGTTTAATGCTGTGCCAACAACCGTTTGAACCTTTTTTCGCCGGAACAGATTTTGGGTGTGCCCAAGCGCGGATATTGCGTGACTTTCCATCTCCTTCCTAGTGCCATGCCTTGTCACGCTTCGAGGAGTGTTTTTAGCTCGGCTTTGACGAAGCAAACGACTCAAGCCTGAGTGTTGGCCCGAAAAATTCCGACGAAACATTAAGAATTGATGTTAACCTCCGAGAAAAGCACACTCACTCCAACTTTCGTCAATATTGTTCCAAGCTCAACATTTCCACGAAGGTTTAAGCTTATCAAGTTCGCCTCGGATAGAATACCCTGTCATTCAGATGTAATAATTCTTCATTAGTCGTGGCATGGTCTAAATTTAGTCATAACTTTCGACATCATTCATCTAAAGGCTTCGCTGGCACTGGTCACCACAGTTTGGTTCTTTTTTTCCAGGAAGGAGCTGGTGCTATTAGCTTCCTAAAGACGCCAATAATAGCATTTATCGGTTTCATAATCTACCAGCATCATTGGCGTGGTCGTTTCAAAATAACTCGGTTGTTGTTCACTTGTGGCACCAGCATGGCACCTTTATACACGGTTCACACTAATGCCGGGTGACGTTAATTGGAAATCCAACAACCGTGTAAACAAGGTCTTACAACCTATACCCTCAAGTACACTTCAGGGATGGGCTGACCAGCAGCAAAAATGATACAGTGTGTCAGTATATGGAAGTGCACTTGTGGGTAATGCAAATTTATGTCAACCATCATCGTTACGTCAACACACAATGATTTGTTGATTGTTCTTTTTTCACAACTTAGAAAATACGTCCATTGAAACGCATCATTCATATCTGTCACCTCATTGTACTTTGCATGGCATGCTCGTTGGTCACATCAGCACGCGGCAGCATGATTGGTACGATCGTTGCCTCGGCGGCTTCGGAACTATTACAGACATCGACGCACGCTGGGATGAGTAGAATGAGGAGATTCATTGTAAAACTAGACGACATGGGCACATGCGACATGCAAAACGTGTTCGCGTGCGACAATGACTAATTTGGCGTTGTAATTTCGTTTTGATGCTCTAAACGGCGGAACACACCCGCCAGCCATTTCTATTGGATAGTGGGAATAGATGAAACACTGCTACAGTCATAGTAGGAAATGCATAACTTCACGAACTCCGCAAGAGTTATCAGAAGGAATAACAAATAACCGTCGTAATTGGAAAACTAGATTCTTTTTAAGTAACTCTTTTTTAAACTGAAAGGCTGTTCTACACTAATTCCTTTGAATTTCACTAGATATTTTTTTTTCTTTTTGACAGATAGGTCTCATATTATCTACGACCTACAGACTTCTTGAGTGTTTATTAATTTAAAACAATAACAGAAAAGTAACTAATCTTGAAGATAACTTTCCATGTAGATAATTCTTGTACATCTCACCAGATGAGTGATTCAAAAAGCTTCTAAGGAGCAGTCTCTTACATAGAGCAGGATTTGGTGGCTCCAATAATTCGATGGATCGAGGTTAACATATGTGCCTTAATAAAAAATTAAACAAGAAAATCAATCCCTCAAAGACTTTGTGCCGCGAGCAGGGATGCCATATATACAGATTTATCTGTAATTTTACAGACTTTTTGTAATTTTTGGATACAGAATTATGTATTTTCAGATTACGGATTTTTCGGGAAAATTCAGATTTTACAGGTGATTATATAACCTTATTTTGAAATCTCATTGAGCCGCCTACAGTGTTTGTCAGATATTCATCGACATCAAGCTTCGAAAGGTATCAGTCAACTTAACCTCAGTGGAGAATATCCATTTCAATTCATCGTTCGAACTTCATAAGGATCAGTTAAGTCACCTTCGGTGGATAGCATCAATCTTTACAATGAACAGGTATGTTCTTGTATGTCTAGTACCAATTTACAGTAGTTTTTACCACAATCGATAAATCATGCTCCAAGTGGTCTTAATAATATCTAGACCTAATTTACGTGTTGTTACATTGCTGATGTCTGTTCGAAGCGCTATTTTTTATCAATTCTACTGAATAATTTGATAAAACCACAATTCTGCAACCGTAGATCTAAAGCGGTTCCGGAAGTCAATACAAGCACCCTCGGTGGACAGCAATTCTCTCAAGAATTATCTGGTATGTGCTGCTTCTTTTCATGTATTTCCAATACGTTGACTCTAAGGTTTGATATTAGACAGAATGTTATTGCATCGATAGCATAAGTTACCGATTCATGTATGGTATGAACAACATCGAAACCAAACATAAAATTTATATTGCGATCGTTTTCTCTATTATCTCTATTAATTATATTAATCTCTATATCGTGTTTTTCCACAGGTTCGTTAGCATCATCATTTTCACTATCCACATCGTCCAACTCGTTGCTATATGTTTCAAAAACTTCAGCAAAATCAACAGTTTGCTTTCGGATTTTGAAAATGTCTTCTCGTTCACTATTATTCATTATTGGGGAACATGAGATAGTTTTAGATTTAAATACACTTTTTAAAATTGGATTACTTTCGTTTGCGTTAATTTTTCTGGCTTCTTGAATTAACGTTTGCTTCTTTTTCGTGAAATTATCATTGCGTTTTATTTTCTTCCACAATTGCCTATCTTTTTCTTGGATGAAATTCTTATGATCCATTATCGTTTAGGAGATTTCGTCAATAAATGAACATTATTAAGCAATATTTGTTGCATAACGGTAAAGTTCTGACATCAAAGGTTTTAGTTCTTATGTAACTAAGCAAAAACTATATTGCAACTGAAAAACTTTTGACAGTTTAATAATAAGGTCCCTACTTTATCACTTGGTAACTATTGTGCAACTTTTCTTA
The DNA here is from genome assembly GCA_034211315.2 of Aedes japonicus. Lineage (NCBI taxonomy): Eukaryota > Metazoa > Arthropoda > Insecta > Diptera > Culicidae > Aedes > Aedes japonicus. The sequence goes on from JASCZW010000292.1 coordinate 252,717, forward strand.
ACTTTTGTTTCCAAATGACTAAAAGATAACCATATTTTAGCCTGTGTAACCTAACATATTTCAAGCGTCTTTATTGTTACCATTGTGCAACCTGTTAATATTTTTTTTTAATTTTTAGCATTAGTTACAAGTGCTACTTGGGAATTTAAACTGATATTCTTATTCAAAACCTTCCTATCACAGTTATCCAAATGAAATACCATCTGATCTTTGAAAGTTATTCACTTGAAAGCAACGTGTACTTAATAAAATGTTTAGTTGAAATAATAATAATCAGTTCGATAAGAACAGCAAACTCAACGAACTGATTTGAACAAAAATATATTTTGCTTCAACCAGAGCACTGCGTTGTTCAAATTATTCTTAAGATATTGATGGGAATGTCATTATTTGCCATAAGAAAAAATTTGGTTGGTGTACCACCAAGTACTTTTTTTCCTGCATGTATTAAAAGAGGTTTGGAACTGTCAACTATATTAAGAAGTTCTGTGAAAATCACAGTTATTCGGTAAAAAAAAATGCCATTTCACCATACTATCCCTAATGTTATTTGATTTCATCGATCTGGCGGTTGACTGCCCAACCAATATTTGGTTGACCTTCAACCGACCTTCACCAAGAACGACCCTTTTCAATCAGCGTCTTCTTTTTTCTTCGGTTGTAATCCTTCGATGATCCGCCCGGTAAATCGTGGATAATAAAAGCCGAAATTGACGCACTTTAAACAGCTCGCGACAGCTGGTTGAAGTGCACTGTTGTGCCCTTGCTCTTCTCCGCTGCAGACAGGGTTGCCACATTATTTTGCGTTCCCATCTTCATTTTTTGCCAGGAAAACAGAGAATCTTCACAAAAGCCTTAGCTTCAAACTTTGTGCTACAAAAGTAGAATGGAAACTGTTCAGGTGCCTGAATGCTTGTGCACCATTTTTTAAGAAGTGAACGTCCATTAATTATGTCACGCAAAAAGTGACTTTTACAACAAACCGCCCCCCCCCCCCCTGTCACGTTTTTTGTATGGACATTCAATTTTTTGGTATGGGTTGTCACGTTTTCTCAATGTCCCCTTACTGCGTGACATAAATAATGGACCTTCCCTAATTGATATTGAGTTGAACGCAAAATAAACCAGACATATACTCATTAGAACACATTCATCGTGATAGGCCGATGTAAAACGGTCTTTTTAAATGGGTCTTAAGTGTATTTATCGGTATAATCAACACTGTATAGGAAGCACAGCAGATCGGGTAGAATACCTTCTATCTGGTGACATCGAGAGTTCCGCATCTAAGTATTTCAGGAATTCCGGAGCTTTTGACTAGAAGAAACAGTTCGCTTTATTGATAATGGGCATCGTGTCATTAGAACGACAAAAAATGCACTGTGGGGTTTGATTGTTGTCGCAGTTGGATTTGAACGAAAAAAACAACACGAGCTCCGAAAAATGTTCCAAATTCTTTTGGAAAATTGACTCCAACGATAGCCTTTTTGTCAACTCCACAATACAGAACTTTTGAAGGCTTCAATTCCAAGATATTTTGTATCATCTGAAACTCCTTGGCTCGTATCGTGACGGATTAACTGTTCCATTAACATTGAGACAAACTTCTACAGCAGAATACTTGAAGAAATTATTGAAGTATTTTATAAGAGAACTATAATTTAAAATTCCTTCAGACATCTAAGGCATCTTACAAAGTTCATTGCGGATTTTTTGAAATTTAGCTTTAAATAAATGAGATCATGGAATTCACACACAACATTGTGAATTGCTCCAAAAAATTTGCTTTTTTTTTTCTACCTCTGTTCGGGACATAAACCACTGCGACCAGTAATTTGATCTATTGTAGTATATCCCGTAGCCTTTGTTTAGTGCATGTCGAGTAACTTCATCACTATTGAGAAATGATTAAGTATTCGGTGTTGTTACAGTTGTCATTGTTTGTTTTGTCGGCAATGAATCAGGTTTAATTGAAAGTTTTCGCTGTTTAAACCCTTTGTGAGTGACAGCACTCTTCAAAGGCGCGCCCCTTTATCAGTCAAAACCGGATTCATTGCAAACAAAACAAACAATAACTCCGATAGTGACCATGCATCAGAACCCTAGTCATAACCAATTCAAACTATAGAACATCAAATAGAAAATAAGAATAGTTTTTATGTAGCTCTTTCAAGTGTCCCTCAGAGATTCCTTTAGAATCACATAACTTTTCTAGTTCAGGGATTTCTTCAAAACGCCATCGCAAGAATGTTTTGAAATACTGCTGATGAGATGCCAACGAAAACTGCTAAAAAAATGCCTACACACTCCTGTCAAACTGTCAGCTGTCACTGTGGTGTTAGCAGAGGCTTGATAATCCAGGACAAAATAGATATAGTATTTGGCTCAGAAAGTACCAGCACATAGGTCCTCAGCTCGGTCCCGGGCTTATGAATCGCCCGTAAAAAATAGCTGACATCAAAGGACCTTTCATTTATTCTGTCAAATTAACAAAGCAAATCAAAACAAAAACAAAGATTCTTGTGCAGAAAAGCGGAAGAATGTATTGCGAGGTGCAAGGTGTCAGGTGCACTTGAAACCAAGGAGTTATTCAACAATGAGCCCATTTTAAATCGCAAGTGTCCTATTGATTGTTGGTGTCAGTGTCAATTGGTTTATTATGCTTCAAGGACCTTAAACAGCACAACTAAGGTAGAATATAAATTTGAGGTTTTTGAATGGACAAATGGACATACCTTTGAAAAATATGACAAAAATCTGTGTCAATAGATCGGTGCATGTGGCAACCCTAGCTGCAGATGACCATCGATGAACGGTCGCTTGGTGGTAGTGAGTGTACAGTCCGAGAGTCCGGGTGAAATGAACCGGTGCACTATAACTACCGTCTGTACTAAACGGCAGTGCAACATTTTGAGATCGCTGCTGGAGTCTCTCAATCGCAGCAAGTGTGGTTGGAGTTGGCTGCATTCGATAATTATATTGCTCGTGAACAGATCTCTTCGTAAACTAAACCGATTTCACAGAAGAATTTGTAAAATTTTCGTTAACAGATTAACTTCTGTAATTTGTTCTCATAATGCTGTTATCGGTAATGATGGTAAACTCTTAATCAGATGACTTATATTACCGTCCCTATTATTATGATCTGCAAAATGTTCGCTTGGAGTCAAGTCGATTAGGATAAATGTCGACATTAAAGCAGCAAGATATTCCTTATCGGGATTCAAGCCGAGGATAAGACCTGTAGATGCTCTCCACCGTAAGTGTGGAAACTTGAAAATGTTGGAAAAGCCATTTTTTAAGCTGTCAAAACTAATTTTAAAACTTGTTGCAGTGCTAATTATTCCGGTAGACTGTATTCAATATTAAAACGTTTGTAAAATGATAATATATGTAAAATATTGGCATTTAGTTTGTTTGTGAAGTGCCTGTTTATTGGACCGTATATCAAGTTTTTTCTGTGGTAAATTAAACCTTCGGTATAGTATGGACTTCCATACACTATTCATGTATATATAAAAACTTTTGGGGAAATAAGGTACAAAGTGTGATTTTATAAGTGTGGCAAAGCACGCAATTTTTTTTTCAATAAGTAAACGGGCAGCATTTAAAGAGTGGTAAAATGCACAATACAGATTTTCAACAGCCGGCTACCGGTAAAAAGGATCTTTGGATGTGAAATTATACATGATTGACCATGAAAAGAATTTGGCAGCACTCAGGCCAGGGTTTCCTCCCAAATATTTTCATGGCCACTCTTGGCCTTACGGGAGCCTGTTAGAGAATGGCCGTTCCGGGGATAAGACAACATATAGCCCACAGTGGAATAGGAATTATTCCGAAATTAAATTGATATTCCCAAATAGTGACACCATACCGGATCACAGCCCCGGTAACTCAGATTGCCAGGATCCAGAGCGTTAGCTAATCCGATTACTTATTTCACAAGGACGTTTATCAGTGTACATGACAGCCAAAAACTGTTGACAAACTCGGATAAACTCAACTAAGGTTCCATTGAAACCACGAACTGAACTATTGTTTTATTGTGAGTATGGATTTATTGTGATTCATTTAAGAAATAAACAAATGTGGCATAACGGTATTTCTCAGATCCATGATAAGTAACTAAGTTTTTATTTGGATTAAATCATTGAAATGTTGTATTGGAAAACTATACTTAAATAGGTTTTTAAAATTTCATAGCCGAAATTATTCGACAGTGCCTAAGGGGCTATTCATAAACCACGTAGACCGAACTTTGACAAACCACCCCTCCCTCTCGTAGAATTTTTCTGAAATGCTCGGGCGGCACGAAGATAATATTCAAGGTCTTTTAATCCTTCGTGCATAACGTCAAAGTTTATGAATATCCGTATTGTAGAAAAAAAAACAGAGGCCTACGTAGACTTTTGATAAACCCCCCTCCCCCTGAATTGTCTAAGTGGTCATGAACAGCCGCTAAGCTGATATCTCCTATTTGAATTCTGGAAATTCCATAAACTGTGGTGTGAAGAAACGACGGTGAATTGGATTTAGGCAGTTGAAACATCAAGCTACATAGAAAAAAATCTGAATTTTATTGCAATGTGAACATTCAAGTATGTATTAGAACAGTATTATTCACGAAACTAGCAACTTCAAAGAAAGACTGCTAACAGGGTAGGCTTTTGCATACATTAAATATAATCGACAATCAATCACGATCAAGTCTGACGTAAGCCTTCGTGTTTCGGTGAATATGTTTGTTATAGTGTTTGTTTTAGATTGTGTTTGCTTGCTTTCTTCTGCCAGACCTGTATACACCAAATTCACTGTGTGTCACCTCAAGTACATGTTCAAAAAAGTCTAAGAAAATGACATTGTTAAACACGTTGAAGATTTTGTTTGTTCTATCTCTTCCAGGGAAACATCCTTTCAATTCTGATCCCCTCATTTAATGTGGATTTCTTTTCGGCAGTTGAGTGCCAATCACCGGTGGGCGTCAGTTGGTTCCATGCCCATCAACAGGTGGGCTGGATCCAACAACTCAACATTTCTTCCCGAAGGAATATATACTTGTTTTTTTTTTAAATCATCGAATTTTACATTTGTAGGATACCGAATACCGGATACTGCGCTCAAAGAACAGCTTGTTAAGTATGTTGCATGAGGATGGTGTAGCGGATGTAGTACCCCATCTTATTTCTAATGTCCGGAACTATTTCCTGTATATTGAGTCACGGGTAACCAACTGTGAAACCGACTCAATTAACGCTCTGGATATTTTTTCCAAGTCGGTCACGGTGTTCGAATCCCGGTCTCATTGAAATAATATCTCGGTCTTCATTGGAATGATATCTTATAAGGTCAAGCCAACGAAAGTAATATTAAGATAAAAGGTTGTCGTAACGAATAAATACAAAAATATAAATACAGTAATTGCAATCTATTAAGTTTGTGCCAATGCTCATTATTCAATATCACAACTAAAAAGAAATCACGAAAAATGGGCATTTCATACTCATTTCCCAAATAAAAAAGTTTTGAAAAATGGGTGTTCATACCTATTTACCAAATAACAAACATTTTGAAAAATTGGTAAAAAATACCCGATAGCCGGACGTACCCATTGATGGGTAAAACCGTTTTACCCTCTAAAGGAGTTAACCCACTTAAGTTTGAAATGGGTGATATTTTACCCATTAAAAGGTACTGGCCGGTTTTAGTGTATGGCATAGTAGGCTTGGTTTTTGACTTCATGCTTCACACCTGATTAGCTCACAGCTGATTAGTTGACAGGGTATTGCTATTGCTGTGTTGCTTCAACTCGCTAATTAATTAATTTCTACTTAGGCCGATGTCCAATTGAAAAGCAATCTTCGGAAAAGTTGAAACAGAAGATGAAATTTCTCGTAGACACAGAGGATTTAAACATAAATTTTGGCATGCCATTGAAAATTCAAAGGGCCAATTCAGTTCGAGTTCACTACAAATTGAGCTCAAATTTTAGAAGAAGATACAGGATCTTCTTGAATATCGATTTAGTGAGGTGGAGCTGCATACGTTCGTTTATGTTGGAACAAGCCGAATAGAGTAAGTACGGTACTGTTCAAACCTTTATAAGACCGTAAACGTTTTAAAAATGTTCTGATGAAAGATTTTATGACCGCTTCCTATAACTTTTTTTTTGTTTCTTTATTATCGAGATTTTCAGCCTCGGACTGGGTTCTTCTCCCGTCGTAATCACTCAAACATCACTTTTGGGCATTTTCGTAACTTGTCCGGGGGTGAGTTTTGAACTCGTGACTTTAGCATGAGAGGAATGGATGCGCACTACTACGCCGGGGTCACCCCCCAACTTCATAGAACTTCACTGTGATATCGTGTCTGGTTTTTTTTTGTTCTGATTTGTTCGATTCTATGCTTTACTTATTCATTTAGCAGTAAGTAATATCAGATAAAAAAGTTCTAATGATGCGGGATATTTTGTTTGATAGCAAAGTATCCAAAACAAATTAAGTTGTTTACGGGTATCATGCTCCAAATCATGCATTTATTTTTATGCTAACTATTGGCACGATGAGAACCGTAAATTTATGCGCCTCCGAAATTATGCGAGCTTACAATAACAAAAACAAAATTTAAACAAGTAAATTCGAACATTTATCATGAATTTCCAGAAAATTGCTGGAATTCAATCAGGTTGTCTAAAAGAATGCCAGAATACGTTCACGATCTTCAGTTGGTTTGCCTTACACATAAAAAATTCCACATTATTTTTTTAAAATTAATTTTCAACAGGAAAAACTCACAGTTTTGCCAAAAAGCCAATTTATCGTTGCAACGACTACTTAATTTGGCCGTTGAAAACATTACCTGGAGGCAAAACAGATTTAAAATGAATGAGTCCTAAAACGGAATTTTACGAATTCATAAAGTTGAAGTAAAACGTTCGATAGGAATAAAGGAATTTGAGGAAACAAGGTTTTAAGATCGCCGTTAAAAAGCAGTGAAGGTTTTCATTAACCTGACTTAAATATGAAACCTATGGCACCACTTGATGCCATAATAAAATCAAATTGATGTTGAAGGAAATGTTTGCTCATCACCATGAGGCCCAAAGAGTGTACAGTCATGTTTGCTAGAAAGAAAGATATGAAGAGAAAGTGTTGATTGTTCCGTGAGTGTACGACAGGTTATTTTTTTTTTACTTATTTATTTTCCGTCAGCCTATTTCCTCACCTGGTAACAATCACCGACGCCAGGTACGACGCCCACCACCACCTGGACTCCTACCTGCAACGACTCGCGACTATGAGCCGGGACCAACGGCTTTACTTCCCTTCCGAAGGAAGACGCTGACCAAGATTTTTCGCCTCAGAAAAACCACCGACGTCGACTGGGATTGAACCCAGACCCACTGGGGTGCTAGTGGCAGTCACGCTTACCACTACACCACCGACGCCGGCAAGAGTGTACTACAGGTTATGAAAATTGATACTTCTAGTATTGAAAATTGAGCGCAGGGCTTGGATATAGCAGTACTCAAACCAAGCACGCATTCCTTTGCCTTACATTCCCAATGTGGGATAGGTCAAGAAGGAAACGAATCCGCCACCTTGACAGGTTAATATGAAAGTTGTTCCTAGCTCACGTGTGTTGCCGCAGCTCTGGTCAATGGTATGATTACCTCTAAACGTTTGCACCATGGACCCCTTTCAACCCTGTAGCGCTGCGATGCTGAACACGTGGACCTTCAGTACATCGAAAGTATGCGTGTGTTTCAGATGAAGTTGAGAGATTTATAATTCCACGTACCGAGTTTCTACTCGCCAGTCTTTTTGTGTCGCTGTGGTCTTCGACAATTTTCCCGATCCGTATATTGCGTGAAACGATGAGTTTGCTGCCCTTGATCTTCCTTTTCAGCTTCTGCTGCAATTTACGGTCGCGCAGCACTGTCGGGCATCTGTAATACGCTGTCGTCTTTCTGCTGAAAGGAGAAGATGTTGTAAATGCCGGATCGTCTCTATCCAGCGGACCCATAGTGCCTGATGTCCGTATCGATATCATAGTAGGGTATGCGCGCAGCTATATCAAGCCATAGTTTATTAGCCACATCTTTCTTACTTGTCTATATAAAGATGTCATCAATACCGCTTATGTAATGTCATTGTATGTGTGAGCGTTTTGACGTTTTTGTATTGAAAATGAAATCGACAAAACAACAAGTGCTTGAAAATTTTGTGCACAGAAGTGCAAAACCTAAATCTGTCTATATTGCATCATGACACACCAAAATCACTAGGTGTCCCTCGTTCAACAGTAAGTAGCATTTTGAAGTGCTTCCGGGATTGGTTGGCTCTCGATCGGAAACCAGAGGCTGGTGGGAAGCGGAACGAAAACTTCAAATCCTTGCTTGATGCAGTGCTTCGACTGATTGAGCGAATTCCGAACCTTTCCATCCGAGATGTAGACACCAGTTCGAAAACAAGAGTACGTAAGCTGTGTGGCGAATAGCTGACAAAATTGCACTGCGTGGTTATGGATGATGAAACAAACGTCAAAACAGACTTCTAGCAGCGTCCTGGTCTTGAGCTTTATACCGGATTACAACGTAGCAAGGTTGACGATAATTTCAAGGCCAAAAATATTGTCGAAGTTCTCTAAAAAGTACATGGTTTAGCAGGCTATTTGAAGTTGTGGTTTGAAGAAGAAAATCTTCATAACTACAGGTATACGATTTATCAGCCATTCAATAATGAAAACATTATAATTCACTATACAATGATTTTGTTCCTTCGGTTTTTGTTTAGATGAGCCACTTGAATATAAACGACCGCAAATCCATGCATTTCCACTTAATATTTTACTAATAACAACGTTTTTACTACGTCATTGATACAACAGGCCATAGTTGGGAACATACAAAAAAATATGTCCTCAACATTGGGTTTTCGATTTTCTGGTAAAATCATTGTTATTTTAGCTATGTAAACAGTTAGTTTGTAATGTGTAACCAGCTTCTGCACATTCAGACTGCATTACTTGCGTTATCGATTCAATTAAGCCAAATTTAAATCAGTTTAAGATCGTGTAGCTCATATTTTCAGCTAGTGCCAGTTAAATCATGATGCCCCAAAAGTTCAAGAAATCAAAAATTACATGGAAGTGAACAACTATAAGTTGATTAATATTGTCTCAATTGCTTTGGATTACATCAGTCATCCTAATAGCAACATGATTTTGTTGATAATCGATAAATTAATGACACATTTGATACATAGGCCGGATGAAGGAGCTAGGCTAACATTACTTCCCATTACCCTACTCATTACCAGCTTGCAAGCTCTGTTTTAAAAAGTGGGTAAAAAATTGAAACACTTTTGATTGTTATTTTTGTATTCTCCCCAGCGCGGAAGTAACGATCTTTGATGAAGTTTTCAGAAGCAGATAATTTATCATCTCCATGCGAAACGCTAGAACCTTCATCAAAGATCGTTACTTCCGCGCTGGGGAGAATACAAAAATAACAATCAAAAGTGTAGAAAGCCCATAATGGGGGAATCCATTAATTCATACTGGTGGGTTTGCTACAGTATTTGCACCACTCACCGTCGTTCTCTCCGAGATCTATAAGTTATAGTATGACGAGAAGAGCAAATGTGTGAAATAGGCGGTGCATGCTAAAAATAAACCCAACAGCGGGAGATAATTTCTCACCCGTGTTAGGCAGTATTAGGAGACGGACAAATCGCTAGAACTAGAAACAAGCAATAGGTAGTATAAGAGCACGATCGGTTGCATAACCTTTTGTCAGTCAAGGGGATTTCCCCCCTTGCCTATCCTGCATAGGGTAGTATGACAAAGGGTTATGTGCCTGATCGGATACTACCGTTCAAATGCCCTCCGCTCGTTTTCAATCTTGTATCTTTCATTTTCAAAGCCTGCCGTTGCCTTACGGACCTATCAATACACTTTCTCTTCATGTCTTTGTGTTCTAGCAATAAAATTACTGTCCGCTCCTAGCGCTTCGCATGGAGATGATAAAATATCTGCTTCTGAAAACTTCATCAAAAAATTGAAAGTTTAAAGGAATATATCTAAAATAAGCTATCCACGTACATTTTCGTTGTACGCGTGTATTTGTGATAGTTTTAATGTGTTCATCATAGCATGCTGTGCGTTTGACTGTCATCTTCCGTTTGTGCACTTGTTTGCACGGTTTGAATTTTTTTTTTTTGCAAAATGTCGCGCATTGAAAATGACGTGAAAATTGAGGAATTTCACACACGACTGAGGAAAAAGAGTGTAGCTATGTGACAATTGGCGAAGCCTATTTACACGCGAGTGTAAAATCCATCATAACCAAGTTTGGGGAACACTGTTCTTTGGATGAACTGCCAGGAAGAGTCAGAAAACTCGAATTTTCCAACCTTCAACTGGATCATAATTTGGAAGAACAAATCAATGTCGATACATGATTTGGCCGATCAAGCGGGAACCAGCGTCGGAATGATTCAACGTTTCGAGAAACGGAACAACTTGAAGACCTACAAGTGTCAGAAAATCGAGATACAAAGTGCAGAACAGAAGCAACGCGCAGCAACAAGGGCCCGGAAATTGTATTTACGAGTTTTGCAGCAACCGGATGCATGTATTTTGATGAACGATGAGACCTATGTCAAAGTGGACTCAAAACTCTTCCAGGTCTAACGGTTACACTGCCGTCGTAGGAAAGGATGTAGCCTACACTCAATGACGTCTATATATGGTCTGGGGCAACGCACTGCTTGCTTGTATTGGGAGCTAAAATAATGTAAACATTACTGAGCAGACGAATGATGACGTAACACTATTGAACTTTCTAATGGCGGGCATAGGTTCAGATAAAAAAAATCGGTTTAAACGTTTATTATAAATGCTAAATTGTGGAAATAATCATGATATAAATGCGATTTATTGAGCAGAAGCATTTCCTCCTGATAACATAGGTTATTTATAGTGAATTCAACTGAGGTAATTGAATTTTGGCCACACAAACTTTCAAACGCTGGGGCTTGACAATCGAGTAGCGATATAGAGCCAATTTTCCATCATCGGTAGACTGGAATCGGTTGAAAAATAAGTAACTAGAAATTAGAAGAAAAATTAGTATTCTCCATTTAATTCCAACTACCTTTGCTTATCTTCGACAGATACGCGTATTTCGTCTACAATGTGCAGACTTCTTCAGTGTCTCGTACTGATAACTCGACTATTATACTCATATCCGTCATTATATGCGATCTTGTGTTTGATGGGTTTGTATCAGAAGAATAGTACCCTGTAGTGTATAATGCTGGTGCGAAATATAATTATCATTAAATCATTTATAATGTAGTGTTTAAGCTTTGAGCGAAGTATAATAATCATTATATCGTTTAATCATTAATAGAACAGAACAAATCAAAATGTAGACATCCCTATCGCAGACGATCTCGATGAAAGCTTAACGATACCTCAACGGTACAAAAGTGTACATTCTCAAGCATCCTATCATGAATTGAGATAAATGCCTGAAATAAATGGCAAGAATATAGGGCCACGCAATTGTTGGACAGTTAATGATTGACGTAACGTTTGCGAATGAACACGTAGGACATCAATAGCAAGGACATTTGCTGGAGAAAATGTTGCGGAAACGTTACGACAATGGCGCAGTGGCTCCCAGTGATCGGTACGTATCAGAAATTGTGGGTGAAAAGTGAACTTCTATAAGAAATGTTTAATCTGCGCTCGTGTTTAATCGTATAATTTGGTCTAGTTAATTTTGTCTTTTCAATCGCGAACAGAAAAATTGGAAAGTTGTTCAGTTTTCTAATGCATTGCCAAAGTCACGAATGCAAAACGGGGGGAGTTGATCATAGCGTGACTAAATTATCGTGTAGATGCGTACTAGAAACAAGGCATTACAAACAAATTTTTGGCGCAATATGGCAAACAACAATTTTGTCAATTTTGGTGCTTGTAGCATATCAAAGACATTATAAAGGCATCAAAGCGGTCAGGCCTACTGCGTTGCATTTACCGCATAAGATGATGCTGTAACATTAGTAGGATTTAAACAAACTACAACGCATTTTGTGAATTTACATGGGAGGATGGATGCGTGGACATGCCGTACCATACGCTCCGAGATAAAAATAATAAAGCAATATTAGAGTTAATCATGAAAGTTTAAGTTATGGTAAAAATGGTAATAATTATGAAAAAATGTAAAATCATTAAGCAATGTCACAAAGAACAGTGTATAAAGTATAGTGAAAGGATATTATAATAATAATTACACATTTCTGCAGATTGATGTCCTGCTGCAATTGTAGAAGGGTTTTCGTATCTATTATGAACCTAAAAGCGAAATTTGGACACTTTTTCCCGAAACGCGCCCAACTTTTTCTTCGACGCTACTTTTTCACTCCTTTCAAGGGCACACGGGATAAAAGAAAAATCGCGTGCATTTTGCATTTAGCGTTAACCGTCAAAGTGGTGAGCGCATCGGCAGCAGGAGTGTGTATGCGTTTGTGTATTATACACAATCATCATTACGTTCTGGACAACAAGCATTCAAACATTGGAAGAAATAATTTAGTGCAGATTTCTAGAAGATCATCATCGGCGGAGGGTCCCCAGGCCAGGCAAGTTGCAAAAACAACAACGGCCGATAGAGAATGGAAGGCGAAATTATCGATGTCGTCTAGAATCAGAAGCAGACGCAGCAGCATTAAAGGTGTTTTTTTGTCGAACACATAAGGGTTAACCGAGCTGTTTGTGCTAGTGTGCGTTTTCCGATTCGGGGACCTTCTGCCCGTTCCTTTACGTGAGTGAGTGAAATTAGAGGCAAGGTGTCAAAACGCGAAATCCGCCGCCGTAAATACAGGGGATGATCAAAAAGGAGAAGACTAGCAAAATTTTGTCCAGATTCAAAGTGATACAGCTCGGTGAATAATTAATCGATTTTGATGAAACTAGTAGCGTTCGACGGGGAATTTATTCTAGTTTGTTTATTGCCGGTATTGCCTTAGTTTGGGATCACCAGTTTTTACACATTGAAGATGTATGTTAGTCCCAAGCATCATCTGTTGGTTCTCTGTGTAATAACAGCTGATCTGGCAATAACGGTAGCAACCTCGGGTGGTCAATCATGCTCATGCTCATGCTCATGCTCAAGGATGCACACTGGAAAAAAAAAGGAAAACCAAAAAATAATGCACTAAAACACTGCATAATGTGTTCTTCGCAATGTAAGCTTAAAAATTTCGATGGTTTTCAAAATTGAAGGGAAGAATGGAAAAATCTGACACCGAAAACTCAATACGCCCGGTCTCGCCGAAAGCTTACTTCGATGTCCCTGGAACTTGATAAAATATGTTCGATCAAAAATTTGCAAATTCACGATATTGATTTCATCCGGTCTTCACAATGTTCAAGTTCAATCCCGTACAATAAAGAATCATCCATTTGTTTGAATAAATCATCATTTTTAAATGATTTAAAAGAAATGTTTGTTTGTTCTTTTTTCTCTTTCAAAAACGTTCAAATAAAAAGAAAACCAAAAAATGTATAGTTTTAAGTTTTTTGACAATTTAGAATATGAAATGAATGTGTTATGTAAACCATACTTTAAATTCCCGCCCATCTCCCTTTCCGTTAAATAGTTATTCCTATTAACCTCGAGACGGCCGCGAGTAATCGGTTCTATCCCCCTAACTTTAGATTTAAGATACCTGATGTACACAAATATGAAAACTTGACTCTGTAAAGTTGATTATTTTGAGCCTGTATAAATAAATGATTAAAAAAAAAGTCAGTAGTTTTGCAAACCATCCGTTTTAATGACTTAAATTAAGCATCATACGAACGATGGTGGCTTTAAAATGAATATATCTTCGTTTCGTAGTAAGGTGTGCACAACTAAATTTTTAATAGAAGTTCTTCAGAATCAAAACGATGCAAAACAATATCTGAGGTCTGAGGTCATTTCAAATTCTCGGTGCTATTTTAGTGTGTGGATGCTGATGAGCATGCAACGAGCTTTATAAGATGGAAAAGGATAACTTGTCCAGCATAATTTTTAGAGCTATGCATGCGACAAATTCGTTGTCATTTTGCATGTGCTTTCAAAAAATAAAAATGACGATGTAAATCGCCATGATGGTAGATATTTGAAAATTCCATTAACCATTACTTCGATAAGAAATAAAATATCATCCTCGTACCAACCAATGGAGATGCTCATTCATTTTCCATCTTCGTGACAACTGCACCAGACGTCGATGCAAGAGTTTCGCTTGTCCAAAATCCATCCATATTGGCAAATTTCATATCCATTTCCGGTTGATTTTCGGTTTTTCGGCTAACTGGAACATAGCATCTGAAATAACAATGACGTCAGCGTTAAATTTAAACGCCGAATCGATTGATACAAATCATGTAATGTGAAAAACCTACCCATCTATGATTGATGTTCAGTTCGCTTCAGTTAAACAGATTCGCAGCGTTCACTTAGCCACTGACTTAGCCAATATCAGAATCTCTAAATTCTAAAAAGCTTGATTTTTAACTTCTGGTCACTGATTGTTAAATTTCAAAAGTCATTCAAATTGGTGGTGTGCTGCGTTGCCCACACTTTCACTGGTTATGAAAAACCTGATCTACATTTTTTTTGATAAACATCCAAACTCTAGTGAAAGGTGCCATTTTGCACAACAATCGCACCCGCTGTGCATTGAACGATCATCATGTTCAAACTAATCTCAATTGAGCATGAATGGACTGAGTACGATTCTTCCTCCCTTCGCCTTCCCCTCCCCCCTAGCGCCAGCCAAGAGGGGTAATGTGGAGTGACTATGTTGCCCCTGGTGCGCCTCGTCATGTGGCTAGGTGACGTTCCGCTGAACCGAAGCCGCCAAAGTTTGCGCCAAGTCATACGGCACCATCCCAGAGAGCAAATAGCGCCACTTGCTCATCAAACGAAACGCAAACTCGCAGGTGTACTCGAAGATCGCACTTTTCTGCCGAAAAAGTCGTCGCTATAAATTCATTGTTTCCCGGCCCAAGTCGCTTATTTCCAGCCGCGCACCGTCTCAAGCAGGTAACGCAAGTGATAAGTCGTCTCCTTCGCGCCGTTTCGCGTTTCTTCATTCTCTACCGCTGCGTTTAGTGTGTTTAAGCATCCGCGATTTTTTCAGCATTCTTTTCGCGTGTTTTTTTTCTTACGACAATACTTTCGTTCACCCAAGCCAATCGGACCCGTTTTACATTTTCCGTTTTCGCGCGAATCTTGCCAGTATGTTGTGACCCGGTCGGGGTGGGAAAATTGCTGCTGCTGCTCTAACTGATTGCATTCAATTCCGAGCTGGAAGTCAACCGAGTGAAAAATGTAGTCGGCCGCCGTTCGTCGTCATCATCATTAGCATCAGTTTTGTGCCCAACACACTAAATATAAGCAACTGCTGTATCATTATAATTTTTGTGACTGGTGGAAGCAAAAAGTGAATGACGAATTCGCCATTGTTTGAACGGTGTATTGCTGTTTTCTTCTTTTTCGGCGATCGAATGAAGTAGGGATACAGTGTGGAGAGATTGGAACGCAACTGGAAAAAAGGAAAGTGCCTGAGCAGCGATTTTCCCCCTTCCGGGCACACGGTTGGGATGGGGGAGTGGAAGTGATGCAAGAAGTGAACAAGCAAACAATGCGGGCTTGAAAATTGGATTTGTTTTTTGTTTCAGTTTCCAAGTTTGATTGAATTTATCTTGATCGATGTGTTTTTTTTTTTGCTATTTTGGTTAAGGATATAGAAAAACGAGTATTTTCAGGTGTGTGTATTTGCAAAAAGTGGTAGACAGAACATACTTTTGGAGAACAATATTCGAAAGATTCCAAGCCGAAAAAATTTATCAAAGGTGTGATTCATCATTGTGGAAGCAGAATGATAGTGAAGCGATCAATAAAGGTAAATATGCTATTTGTTTGTATTTGTAATTTTAGAGAAAACGTTGCATTTCGCGTCCGATTTGTCAACCGAAATTGTCAATCTTCATTGTCAGCCACTACTGTTGAAATTTCCCTTTGTCCCTGTGTTTGAAAAAAAAAACAATTCCAAGAAGGCCATATTCTCATGGCAATGAAAAAATCAGCAGAGAACATCAATTAATCAAATAAATGATTGCATTGATTTTTCTAGATGAGAACATGTGCCAGGAAAAAAAAATTCAGAAGGAATTTTTTTATCTAAATTTTCAATTTATTTGAATTCACATACCAGTGATTGAAAATAATTACAATTGCGGTTGTTCCTTCTGTTTTTTTAAGCAGAACGCACGGAATGATAAGATTCTCGTGCACTGAAAATAATTTCCTATGAGATAAGTTCCTACTTATTTCATCATTGGACTGGTCGTCAAATTCTGTTTTCGGCCACCTTTGTTGGAAAGAGGTACGACTTGTGCTTGAATTTGAAGCAACTTTGGATAAAAAGCATAGTCGTAGAACTTGTTTGTCAATTGCAATTATAATCAATTGCACAGTTTTAGCTTGGGTGGTTAAGAAAATTAACGAGGTAATGCACAGGTCCAAACTCATGGATGATGTTGGATAACGCAATTATAATTGTTGCGATGTCATTCCAGTCTAGAATCCAATTCGAGAATAAGAGCCCCGTCAAGATGATGATAAATTGATCTTGATTTCTTCTGTTCGTTGATGGCCAACATGTTTGTTGAAAATAGTGACACTGATGTATCCTTTCATCTGTAGTTACTTGGATAAACTGTTTGATTGCTCAAAGGTTCTAGTCTTATCAGACCTGTTCGGAGGGTTACCCCCTTATTGATTTTGGTTTGTTTGGAGAATTGCAAACACTCATCCCCTGTCTGCGCAGAAACAGAATTGTTTGAATTTGGGTGGCATTGTTATTAATTTCCCACGTGCTACCATTATCAGGAAAGACGTTAAGGCATCGTTGAAGTTTGTTTGTTATTTCCAGGTACCTGAACTTGGATACAGTTTTTTTTCCTTCTGAATGTTCCGATAGGGGAATGTTATGCTCCTCATTAAAGTTGAGCAAACGAATGAGAATCAGCTTTTCAAACAATTTGCCCAGCACTGAAAAGAGACTGATCAACATGTAGCTTAAAGGTGCTGTTGGACATTTCCCGGGTTTGCGGATTGGCATAGTTTTAGCTTCCTTCAAAATGCTTGGAAAGTAGTTCAGCATTTGTTGAATATAGACAAGCTGTTGAAGAATTTGTCTAAGAAGGCTCAGAAGCGCGTACACTTTTGTGTTGAGTCGTTTCAGGAGCAAGGTGAAGAACCCATCAAACCCTAGCCTAGCCTTAGCCTTCAGGTTTTTGCTCTATTTTAGCGTTAACAGCTTTCATATGAAAACATATTTGGCAACACTGCCGCCACCATAAAATATTTTTAATTTATTTTGGGGGCAATATTCTAAATTAAACTAGAAGCAGATTAAGTCTAGATACAATAGCTCCGGAGATATAGTGCAAAAAAAAGTAGTTTTTGACAGAGAACTACACAGATAAAAAGAAACATTGAATTTTCTGCGTTATCTATTGCACATATAGGGAATGCTAGATTTGCCAGAAAATAATGGGATATTTCATGTAAATTTAGGCCACATAACGCCTGAATCTAGCCTGTTGTATGAAAGATTGCCAATATTGTTGTATGGAACATGAAAAGTTGCAAACAATTTCGTTGTTTACGTCTCCTTTAGCTTGGATTTAAACGAGAGGATATTTTACACGCCTGTTAAAATTAATTTTTTTTCTGTATAATAAATACGGACTGATTTTTTGTATTAAAGTGCTATATCTCGGGGATGGGTCAGACTACCTTGAAGTTTTGAGTGTGTTTTTTTGTGTCGATAAGTCTGAGAAACGTGATGAAACTGGATTTTTTTTAAATCAAATGATACTCATATGACAAAAAATGCAATTTTATTACAATAATGCAGAAAAACCACTTTGGCAACACTTCCTCACAATTACAGTGTTCTTTTTCTGTATGAGTTTAACCAAGTCCATAAAAAATCGTTCAGTTAAATGTTTTTTAACACGACAAATGAGTAGATACTGGCAATTGGAATTTTACTAATTGAATGATATGTATTTCCCAAAAAAACGCAATTTAAATATGAAAATGCAAAAAAAATGCCAACACTGACGCCCAAACATTAAATTTTTTTTTTGTTTATTTCTCAAACAATTTCCTTCAAAAAACATACAGTATTTTGTTTTAAATATAACGTTTAGGCGATGCAAGCAGTTGAAGAAATGCATTTTTATCAAAACCGTTAAAAATGAGGGTGGCAGGCTTTGGTACGATATTAACTATATTGGCTTCATACAAGTCAAAATGGCAGAGGCAGCCTTGTTTCTGAAGGCACTCCTTCTGGTAAATTTCCTTGTCGATTGTGCCACCGATAATGAAAAAAAAATTTTTTTCATCCCGAACATAGGGGCTATTCATAAACCACGAAGACTTTTCTTGGGGAGGAAGGGTTTGACCAAAGTTTGATCAAAGTTTCTAAAAACTGTATGGAGAAAAGTCAATGGGGGGGTATCTGAGATTTGTAAAAATGAGTCTGCATGATTTATGAACAGGCCCATATTCCTTCCAAATGTGGAAATTTTGACAGCTTTTTGACTTGAAATATTCAGGTGTTTCATGTCTCACCAAGGCAGTGAAGAAAACTAGTTCTGGAGGTTGTCTCAAATCTTTCAAAACGTAAACTAGGGTGCCAACTAAAAGCGACTGACAATTCAGCCTGGCGAAAATCCAGAAAAAGATACGCAGATGCCGGTACACACACAATCGGTGTAGGTAAGTCGACCGATACAACAAGGGCGTGATGATCGGCATCAAGATCAATCAGGCCTCGATTGACAAAAAACGGTAGAATCGGATAGCGCAGAATCGTTCACTAGGACAAGATCCAGCAAGCGACCATTCCTGTTCAAATGAGTGTTGATTTGAAAAAGCCCGTGCAAGTCGAATTCATCCAGGAGGGCACAGCAGGCTGTGGGCATATATGATAGTAGTGGATCGATTGATGGTGTACCACTATTGGAGAAGCGCCTCTGCAAACCAGCTTGGTTAAAGTCTTCGAACCGAACATATAGATTCCACAAGCTCACGAATGATCGAGTTGTCGTTTTTCAGGTCAGGAGGCAGGTAAACTACTCCGAAACTGAATGTGTTATGTGGGATTTCGATAGAAGCTGGTTAGTCTCCTCGAGACGACAATCAGGACTCCTTCACCATGCGATTTACAGCTGTTCTGGTGGGACCGATCAGTTCTGAAGACGGTATGAAGCGCCAGTGGTTTCTACTGAAAACATTCATGGCTCTAGACCCCACGGGAACCTGTTCCGGACTGACAGATCCGAGGACAAATCATCAGACGGCCACTAAACGTTGAGAAATATCCTACCGGCGAAATTTCATGAATTTTGATACCCATATTGCCAGAGTTTTCTACTGAAAATATTCATGGCCACTCCCGTATTCTTTTTTTATTTTGCTTTCTACTATGAGACAGAGAGACAGTGTGTGCGGTGTCGTATGAAAGACAAAACATTTATTTTTTCGATTCCTTTTGGTCATATTCCCCTTCCTCTCGCTTATATTATTGTAAAAAAAATGTCATGACATTTAGAAAAGAAAATGTAGAAGACATTTCTTTTCAGCAAACGAACCAACTGGGAAGTATCAAAAACTCTCTTCACAGCTTATTTTTTAACCGTTATGTATCCAACAGAGTTTCAATTCGGCTTTTTCGATTACAATACATGAGATTTCCTAGTGTTTTCACAGTAGTAAACTCTGCAGGAGGGAAATAATGAATGCAAAGCAAGGGGGGAATTTCTTATTTATTTTATTACGCAAAAGGCCGACAAAAAACATTTTTAACACGAAAACTAAAACGACCATTACTATGGAAGTATCCAACCGACAAAAAATCTTTTAGTAATTTTGGATTCATGAACTCAACCACTTTCTCAAATTTTTCTCATGGACATGAGACATGGCATGCGGCATATCAAACTTCATTTCTGACCATACATATCATATCAAACTTTATGGTTTT
Source organism: Aedes japonicus (assembly GCA_034211315.2). NCBI lineage: Eukaryota > Metazoa > Arthropoda > Insecta > Diptera > Culicidae > Aedes > Aedes japonicus. The sequence goes on from JASCZW010000292.1 coordinate 272,849, forward strand.
GTAAAAATAGGTCTGCGGATGACATTCTTAGGATTCCTGACCATACTGACTAAGGGAAAAGGCTCTGTGGGATCCGAGTTCCACCGGAATAGTGGCCATATTCAAACATTTTCCAAAACCTGGCTTGTAACACATAGATCTTCGTGATTTTGCATCGATCTTTGTGATTTTGACAAAAATAGGTCTAAAGAGAACATTCTGAGGATTTCTGACCATACTGGCTACTAAAAGAGGCAATGTGGGATCCGAGTTTCTCTGGAAAAGTGGCCTTATTCAAATCTTCTCCAAAACCTGGCTTGCAACACATCGATCTTCGTGATTTTGCAAAAACAGGTTTGCGGAGGACATTCTGAAAGTGTTTGACCACACTGGCACCATAGGGAGGCTCTGTGGGATCCGAGTTCCTCTGGGAAAGTGGCCATATTCAAATCGTTTCCAAAACCTGGCTTGTGACACATCAAACTTCATGATTTTGCAAAACTTTGTCTTCAGAGGACATTCTGAGGGTGTCTGGCCATACTGGCCACTTAGGCAGGTGCTGCGGGATTTGTGTTCCTCCGGGAAAATAGTCATATTGAAATCGGTTTTCAAGTTACTCAAAATTTTGCACAAACATAATCACACTATAGAACAAAACAAAAACCAAAAGAGTTGTATTTTGTCAACCGTGAAACCACAATAGCTGTTTTGACATTAGCTCTATGCTTGCCTTGGCTAGTGAAACATGCCTCAACTAAACCATTTTACACAAAAGGATACTGAAAGAAACGCACATTATAGTGTATCAAATCGTAACCGAATTCAGAAAAAGAGCATGAAGAGGACGGATGGATTATGAAAGTGAGGCGAATTCTTCTTTGTTCAATCTATCCTACGAGTATAAGCAGTGTGATAAGGTTTCCTGGAAAATGTTTTGATTGTCCTTTGAATACTATGCTTTGTAAAATCATGAAGTTTGATATATCGCAAGCCAGTTTTTAGTTACGATTTGAATATGGCCACTTTTTTGGAGGAATTCAGATCCTGCAGGGGCCTAGAGTGGCCAGTGTGGTCACGAATCCTCAGAATGTCCTCTGCAGACCTACTTTTTTCAAAATCATAAAGTTTGATGTGTTGCAAGCCAGATTTTGGAAAACATTTGAATATGACGTTTTTCCGGAGGAACTTGGATCTTGCAGGGTCTCCTAAAGTGACCAGTATGGTTAGAAATCCTAGCCTTGCAGCTTAGCTTTGCAAAATCATGAAGTTTGATGTGTCGCAAGCCAGGTTTTGGCAATGATATGAATATGGCCACTTTTCCGGAGGAACACGGACTCCGGAGGGTCTGCACGAATCTTCAAAATGTCCTCCTAAGGTAAAGTTTTGCAAAATCATATAGTTTGATATGTCACAAGCTAGGTTTTGGAAAAGATTAAAATATGACCACATTCGCGGAGGAACTCGAATCCCGCAGAGCCTCACTACACTGAAAATTAATATTAGTTTATACTACAAAATCGAAGGTAATACTCACAAATCAATTCGTTGTTTTCTGCAACGAAACTGATTTGTTCTTATTATGAAGATACATTTGTAATTAATGGCACACGCTCAACTGTCGAAATCACGATGCTTTTGTTGACACGAAAGAACATTCGTACATTGTACGTAAAATACAAAGAGCTACGAATATTTGGTCACAAAATAAAAAGAAACGTCCCTTTGGTGGTTGCATGAAGGACTGATCTACTTTATCGACTCGACATATAATTGACAAAAAACAACCACGTGGAGTGTCCAGCGTCTTTTAAATGTTTCTGACATGGGATTCGAACCTGAATTATTTGAAAGAGCTGATTCTGAATCCGTGATTGATCTCACTAGGGCATGCTGACTCGTGAGAACAAGCTTGATTAATGATTTTCTGTGTGCCATTTTTATCGAATACCCCCTTTAATATACAGCTCACAAATATTTTTTTCATCTATTTGTTTTTGTTTTACCCCATTGCGCTTTCAAGGGTTAATCCAATGTCAGTGATCCATCGAGAGTGGGTGAACCATATTTGAGAGGTCAGTGTTTGTTTCATTCAACGATAGCATCTTTCCATCGAAAATCAACTTCATTCATCAAACCGGCGAAAGTGTTTTTTTCAACTTTGTAACTTTTCCTCCGGCTTCCCGAAATAGATCCATCGATTTTCTCCATCGGAACGGCAAGCATAAATGTGGATGTAAAAGTCTCGTCGTCACCCTTTTCCAAAATCGCAAGTCATTAATTATGGCATCAATTTGATGACACTATCTTCAGAGAAAGAATGTAATGGGGCCAATCCTTGTCCTTTAGGGGGCGACCTTCGCTGTCGTCAGAGATTGGACCAAGGAGGAATGATTTTTAGATAATGCATCTATCGCGTAAGATCCGACATGGTTTAGTTGTGTCCTTATTTCGGTTTAGGTGAGGAAGTTATGTAATAACTTGCTAACAATGGTTTTGTTATATCGTGTGCGAATTTGTGTTCAACAATAGCCTCTTTCATGTATGAGATTTCAATCGTTTCCACTGAATCTGGTTGTCAATCTTTTCCTAAAAGTGGAAAATTAATACCAAAGTTGTCGGCTTGCACGTTTCTTATACTGTGGCCTTCTTACACGAGAATGATTGGGTGTCAAGTACAAACATAGCATTATTAATTGCAGAAATTTCCACGAAAGACCAATTATTGTGTTGACTTTTGAAAATGATGTTGATACTGTTGCTGTTCAAATATGTTCTATTGGCTAGACGGTAGCCTTAGTAAATTTTGGCTTGTTTAATTTGTAGAGAAATTAGAGTTCTGCAACAATTTTCATCCTATGTAAACTTTTGCGTGTAGTTGTATTCACCCGATAATGAAACCGCATGTTGAATTTGGGGGACGAGGCCTTAGATTCTGACACTTGGATAGTCGATGAAATGGGGTGTATTGTGAAATTGGCAGTACAGCGAATTATATGTGCATCCTGGTTTAGTTACCTGAACAAAGGATTATACCAAATTGAATACCAAATACCAAAATTCTGATACCAGGTTTTCATAGTTTGAGCACTGAATATGTTATCACTGAATTAACAGCTAATATAACAGCTACTTAGGTGATATCCGTTTGTTATATTTCTTTCCCATGGTTTATTTACCCAGAGGGTGCCAATTGTACGCGCCCGGTTCTTAGCTTTGTACAGTGATGAAATTTGTCAGAAGCAGATAATTTCTCATGTCCATGCGAAGCTCTAGGAGAGGACGGTAGTTTATTGCTAGAACGAATAGAAATGAAGAGAAAGTGTATTGATAGTTCCGCATAGGGTAACGGCAGTCTTTGAAATTGAAAGATACAAGTTTGAAAACGAGCGGAGGGCTTTGAATGGTAGTATCCGATCAGGCACATAACCCTTTACAGTGATTCCATTCCATACAGAAGGCGGAGAAATGGATTATACTCAGTTAGGTTATGTTTTTCCAAGTAATTTCGGGTCGCTTATTTAAAGCATTTTACCTAAAGGGTGTCCCAAATCTAATTGCATCACGGATAAACGCTGTAGAAAACAACTTAGTTAACCGATCCTTTTCAAACTTACAGACAATAAAATATAACACATTAGTAAGATTTTGACATCTTTATTTCATTCAACTTCAATACCATAACCGTACGCTCGCGCCTTACCCTTAACTCGACTCATTTCGTTCTGTACCACATATGTCTGCAGCAGGGGCTATTCGTTGCGGTCAACCACAGTTCACCTGATTTTGACAGTTGTGTGTATTTTTCAAATTTAGTTTAGTTTTTTTTTTATTGAGATTTTCAGCCCTGGGCTGGTTCATCACCCATCGTAGTCACTCAAATACCTTTTTGAGTATTTTCGTAACTAGTCCGGGTGAGATTCGAGCTCGTGACATTGTCGTGAGAGGTATGGATCCCTAGTAGCACACTTGTTGAAATTCAGTTGAGATAACATAAATATGACTTTCTAAGTCATAATCAAGTTACTACTACTAATTATGATCATAGTGTGCTACTCGGGATGTTAACCACTACGCCGGGGTCGCCCCACATTTTGACAATTTTGTCAAAATGCCCTTCCCCCCCTCCTCATGACTGCAGCTGCTTCTGTACGGAAACTCACTTTTTCCGTAGGTCTTTCTCAGATTTTACTTCCATGGGATGCTTCTATTATGCCTGCTACATAATAGCCCAGTATTTTTCGATGGGTCTTAGTCTTGGTGCGATGGGGGGGGGGGGGAGGGGGGAGGGTTTGATGTCCTTGGGTACGAAAGTGACCCCGTTGGATTCGCAGCACTCCTGGACAATACTGGATAGTGGTACGAAGCTAGATCCGGCCATAAGATCGTAGGGTCGTCGTGTTGCTTCAACAGAGGAAGCAAACGCTCCTGTAGACGCTCATTGAGGTTGATCTCCCCGTTTACAGTTCCGGTAGTCACAAACTCTGAATTTGGTTTGCCACATGAGCAGATCGCTTGCTAAATCATGTATTTTTTTAGAAACTTTGAAAGTTTCTTCCTCACTTCCTCCGGAACATCGAACTTGTGCTGGGCGGTGAAGGACAGTAGCCTTGGAAGCTGCCGAAAGTTCGCCTTGATGTAAGTCTCATCATCCATGATGAGAAAATGAGGCTTCGTTACAATCTGGGTGTACAGCTTCTGATTTTCCCATCGTATTTTGCCGTTCATCACGATTTGGAGCTTTCTGCAATGTGTACGTATTCAGTCCCTCCTGGTTCTTGGCTCTTTGAACGAAAGACTTTTTAGCCACATCTTTGACCGAAGCATTGGGATTCCGCTAAAACGCTTTCACGACACGCTTGTGGTCCTGATAACTATTAGAACATCGATTCTAACCGCATTTCTCCTTCCGTTCGATGCTCAGAGTTTCAAAGTAATGTTTAATCACACGACTCACCGTTGACCGCACGATTCTGAGTTATTTTCCGATGTCCTGATGAGAGAGTTGAGGATTCTCCAGGTACCTCAGGCAAAATTGATTCGCGACGTTGCTTCTCGTGTGACGCCATTTTTTCCAATTTTCGAAAAATGACAGCGATAAAAACACAAAAAAAACACTCTAAACTACTTTTAACCAAATTATCAAAAGAAAATACCCAATGGGTAATTTTCTACAGTGATGCAATTTGATGTGGGTCACCCTTCAAATTGCCATATTAGTCCATACTACCGAGATATGGCCAGTTTATGGTATCGTGGAATATAAAGAACATGCGATAAAAGGGTAAATTCATTAGTGTTGTCCTATAGCAATACGTTCTTTTCCCTAGACATTGGTCCATAAAATATAAGATGTAAAGTAATGTGGAGAACAATTTTTGGCTCTAAGTGGCAATTGCATGGTAATTCGCCAATTCGGGAAAATATGTAAGATCTGATAATTTAGCAATTCATTACCAAAAAAATAAAGTGGAACTAGAGTTTTGCAATATTTGATATGTTTGTTCTTTATCTGAAAATATATGACTTGAAGTTTTCATTTTGTCATTGGGAGACCCATTTTGAGATAGGGTGGTTCATTAAATGAAATTTTGGAAAATATATAAATTTCAAAGAGTTAGGGTATGTGTCCCTTAACTCAGCCTATTATGCAATCATCGATTACATTTTTTGTTATAACTCATAAAGCCTTTAAGCTGTAAGCGAAATTCAACTAGTTAGACACTTGCTAAGATAAGTTTGATAAGACATTTGATAGTATGTATCACGAAAAGTTACACAACCCTTTTTATAAAGTCAGAAACATTTGAGGGATATGGATTTCATGGATGCAACTTCGTCCCATTCGATGTATTTATTACACAATGCAGTCTTTGAACGGTTTTTTATCTAGTTTTATGAATTAAGGCATTGCTAGCTGTATTTGATTTACTTAACACAACATTTCACAAAACAAACTCAAGTAAAACTGCCTCGGAAAACTTAAGTGATGTTCATTTATGATTTATTAGCCATTCAATAATGAAAACATTATAATTCACTATACAATTATTTTGTTCCTTCGGTTTGTGATGAGATGAGCCACTTGAATATAAACAACCGCAAATTCATGCATATCCACTTGAAATTTTACCAATAACAATGTTTTTAATACGTTATTGATACAACAGGCCATAAGTCCAAGGAGTCCAAAATCCTTCGATTGTCCATCGGCATAATGTTTCTGTAGAAAAGGGCAATGTCCAGCATAGTTTTTTATCAACTACATTGGGATGGGGGGCTGTTGTCTCTTGCACTTTTTTTGCGGGATCTCGTTGCGACGAAACCGCAACATTTTCACTTTTAAAATGTTGTGCCGTATACTTTTTGCCGAGATTTCTGGGCAGTTAGTATTACTGTTGAACGCGCTCGCGAAATGCTTCTTGGATCGAAGCTGACCAAGCACAAACAAAACAATAAATACTAGCAGAAGCAACACATAAATTTACTTTAAAAAAAGTCAGTGTTGTACAGTGTGTTAGTTATGGAATTTAAGAATGGAGTCCGAACGTCCAAAAGCTCACAAAAAAAAACAATCTTGGTCCATCAACGGTAATCGAACCCGAGGCGTCAGCGTGACGACTCTACATGCAAATTGTTTAACCAATCCTACAACATATTGATTGTTATTTTTTGTATTCTCCCTTGCGTGGAAGTAACGATCTTTGATGAAGTTTGCAGAAGCAGATAATTTCTCATGTCCATGCGAAGCGCTTGGAGTGGACAGTAATTTTATTGCTAAAACGAATAGACATGAAGAGAAAGTGTATTGATAGTTCCGTATAGGGCAACGGCAGGCTTTGAAATTGAAAGATACAAGTTTGAAAACGAGCGGAGGGCATTTGAACGGTAGTATCCGAGTATCCGATAGTGTGTGTGTGTGTGTGTGTGTGTGTGTGTGTGTGTGTGTGTGTGTGTATGTGTGTGTGTGTGTGTGTGTGTGTGTAGCGCAAAATTATGTTACCATTGTTTCTCACCAACCACAAGTCAGAAATGAGCGCAGCTACCGCGGACTAAAATGTATCACGGTCCCATAAGACCCTATTAAATGGTTTTCAAACGGTTTTTCACAAACCGTTTGTCGATGTTTTGGTTTTGGATATCGATTTCCGACATTTACACGTCGTTTTCGTTCCGAGGATATCCATATTGTAGACTATTTGACAATTTTTCACAAACCGTAAGTCACCATCCTGGATTTAAAAATGGCGCCGGACATCGATTTCCGACCTTTACACGTCGTCCCCTCCGAAAGACTCATATTGTAGAATGTTTGGCAGCTTTTCACTAACTGGAAGTCGCCATATTGGTTTCCAGAATGGCGTCGGACATCGAATTCCGGCTGCTTCACGTCCTCTTCGATCCGAGAATATTAATATTGTAGACTATTTGACTATTCTTCATAAACCGGAATTCCCCATCTTGAATTCCAAAAATACCAATATTGTTGGATATTCCGGCAAACCGGAAGTCGCTATCTTGCCTTTCACAATGGTGTCGGACGTTGCATAATATGTGAACAGTCCCTCCACAGAACACCATTGAAGGCGTAGGATAACTGAACACCGAGGAAATGAATCTTCTTCATGAAAGTTTTCCACGTTTTTTGACTTTTACATCCTACATCCTCAGAAAACACTTTTTGGCTCTTCAATCGCGTTTTTTCAAAAATCTTCGTAAAAACTGTGTAAATCCAAAATGTGAAGAAAATAGTCAAAAGTTATAAAATATCTGTTTTTATAGAAAATTGGTGCTTAATTTCACAAAAAAACTGTAAATCCAATTCAATGGTAATTCAGTTGGACTATCAAGTTGCCCATAAATCAGAAGTGAAAGTAATATTTAGTGTTTTACTGGAATTTTGTTATTTGATCTTTAAAATTTCCTGTTAGATGAAGAGTAAATAGCTTTAACAACGCAATGTATAAAAAAGAAAATAATATTCCTACAAAAATCCTTCCAAAAACTGAAACCAAGTAGATAAAACGAGGTTGCATTCAAGAATATACCCAATTTTATGCGAAGTTACATCCATATGTATGATGTATGATGTATGACATGTACTACCACCCATTGTAGCACAAAAACTAAGTCCGACAACAATGGGTTCTCCTCGCTGTTAGACTTGATCAAGTTTCAATAACCACTGATTATCCTAATCATGCCATTGTATGAAGGGCCAAAATGGGGTTGGGTTGATCGATAGGCAACATCACTTATACGTATCCACAGGGATATAAAGAATCTCCTTCCAACAACAAGATTGAACAATTTGTCCAATGAGCAAGCTATCTAACATGAGGATGCCCCAATGGACGGGGAGAAGAGCCCGCCCTCTATTCACAAACTGTAAGCAATGGGGAGTTGGCATTCCCACTCTCCCCATCCAGAGTGCTTCAATCGGGTGCCCTGATGGTCCCTCCCATTCCCATGAAATATTTATATAAAGACTGTATTCGATGAAATTTGGACACACGCAATAGTTCGTAACTTTTTAGCGTGTGAGTAAAAATTATTGAAATTTAACTGAACGTATTTCATTGTGTTGTGTCAATTGTGTAATGAGTTTCGTGAAAATCGGTCGAGTGATTTCACTGATGGCTTCGAATGAAGAAATAATGCGCTAACAAATTTTGGGCACTCACTTCGAAAACCCAAATGCTTCTCATCTACGGATCGGAAAACAGCTCGGAATCGCACATTCAACCGTATCTCATGTGATCAAAACGTTCAAGGACCGTAATACAACCAAGCGGAAAAATGGTAGTGGCAAAAAACGTGGCACATCAAATCCGGAGAAGGCCAGGATGGTATTGAACCAATTTAAGCGTTATCCCAACATTTCGATCAGGGATGTTGCGAAAAAGGCGAAAGTTTCAGTTTGTTTAGTGCAGAAAACAATGAAACGTTCTGGATTACATGTGTACAAGGTCCAGAAGGCACCGAACCGGAGCGATAAACAGAACTCGGTGGCCAAAGCTCGTGCAAGAAAACTGTACAGGGAGTGGCTCACAAAACCGTTTTGCATTGTGATGGACGATGAGACCTACATTAAAGCCGACACCAAACAAACGCCAGGACAGGAACACTACATCGCCACCTCTAAGTTGGCCGTTCCGGAGAGTATACGGAAGAAGAAACTGTCGAAATTCGCCAAAAAATTCCTTGTCTGGCAAGCGCTCTGCGGAAGTGGCAAAATGAGTCAGCCCTTCATCACCTCTGGGACCGTCAACGGACAAATCTACATAGACGAATGCCTCCAAAAACGACATCTGCTCTTCTTGAGATCTCACGATGACCCGACACTGTTTTGGCCGGATTTGGCATCTTGCCACTATGCCCGGCCCGTCTTAGACTGGTACAAAGATAATAATGTAGTTTTTGTACCAAAAGACGTCAACCATCCAAACACTCCGGAACTTCAAACAATTGAAAAATTTTGAGCAATCATGAAGGCAAAGCTCGTTAAAACTCCTAAACTGATAAAAAATTAACTTGAACTAAAGAAAGTGTGGTTAAAAGTAAGTAAGCAAGTCGGTCCTATCATTGCCCAAAATTTGATGAAAGGAGTCAAGGCAAAGGTGCGGGCATTTGGGTTGGGAGACGAGGTTCAATAAACCAATGATGTCAAAACTTAACCATTTAGTAGTACTTTATTTCCAGAAAGTTTGAAAAGAATCGGGCTCAAGGAGAATTTTTGGTGACCCATTTTGTGTGTCCAAATTTCATCGAATACAGTCTTCAATAGTGTTATATAGGGAAGCGGAACCTATTCTCACCATAGTTCATATATCCATCACATTCTGCAGCCATCCAACTTCAAACGTAAGAAGATGTTTAATTTCCCCAATAAATGGACGTAGTAACCAAGAATATATAATCCTGGCAAATAAAATTAGGTTTTGCATAAAAAAACGTTTCGGAGACACAAATTTCGTAAAAATAATGAGTAGTCAGATTTTCAACACAATTGCTTACCTTTGCACTACAAATTCGTCGTATTGATCTAACCGTACTAGGGAATATACTCGAGCCAGACTCCAAGTTTTCTCTTTAATTGCACTATATCCTCACATATCTTCGGTGCGTAATTGCACAAACCATAAAAATCACACTTCATTTATTACACTAGCCACACGAGAATCTACGAATACGTGATAAAATACTAGAAAACTATGGGATTAAATTTCACAATAATCTAAATACGCTTGCAACTATTCTGAACCGTGTTTACAATCGACGTAATCGCTTGATGTTTCACTGCTCACATACTGTATAGCAAACACATCAACGCTAGTGTGCGTGTTCAATCATTCATAGAGCATTCTTTGCCCAACGTTTGGTGAGTCTTGTTGTCAATATTCTCATGGAAGAATAGCAAACAAACCCTTTCATTTTCTCTTGGTAATATGCATGCTACCCAACACACGTGAAGTGCTGTCAAACGATCTACTTCATTTTTAGGTGAAGTAGTGAAGAGCGTTAACTTGTTTGTATTTTTTTCTTGATTAAAATCAGTACGATTAACATAAAGGGTGTCCACGATGAAATTGCCACACTATGAAATTGCTCTAACTTTTTAACCGTTGGGTAGAATTTGATGAAAATTTTGGTGGATTTAGTTCATAGTGCATTATTTACATCCTGCAAGTTTTAAAGTCCTGTGATCAAAACTCGCGGAAATAGAGTCGAAAGAACAGCTCGTGCGTGATAAAATCTTGCGCATTCATCACGAGAACAAGGATCTCTCTCATCGTTCCATCGCTAAAACGTTGGGAATCGCGAATTCCACGGTGTCTCGAGTGATTAAGCGGTTCGAGGAACGGTTGACCACCGATCGGAAGCCCAGAAGTGAAGGAAAAAGTATTCCGTACAACACCAAAAATCACAACCGCGTAGTTGGGGCCTTCAACCGAAATCCGAACGCCTCCCATCGGGATGTGGCTAAGAAGCTGCACCTAAGCCGAAGTTTTGTCCAGAAGGCCAAAACTAAGGCTGGGTTTCGAACGTTCAAGGTACAAAAGACCCCTAATCGCGACGAGAAGCAGAACAAGTGCGCCAAAACCCGTGCCAGGAAGTTGTACCTCAACATGCTGTTGAAAGTTGAATGCTGCATCATGGATGACGAAACATATGTGAAGGCCGACTTCAAACAGATCCTCGGCAACCTGTTTTTCACGGCCAAGGATAAGTTCAGCGTTCCGGATCATGTCCGCACTCAGAAGATGTCCAAATTTGCGAAGAAATTCCTGGTTTGGCAAGCCATATGCACGTGCGGGAAGCGGAGTGCACCTTTCGTGACCCAGGACACGATGAACGGACAGGTGTACATAAAAGAGTGCCTCCAGAAGCGACTGCTTCCTCTCCTCAACGTAGGCCCACAACGTCCCAACAATCTTCTGGCCGGATTTGGCCTCATGCCACTACTCCAAGGACGTGCTGAAGTGGTATGCGGACAATAAGGTCAATTTCGTGCCGAAAATGTTCAACCCTCCCAACACTCCGGAGCTCCGCCCCATCGAGAAGTACTGGGCGATTATGAAGCAGCATCTTCTTAAACGACCTAAGGTAGTGAAGACAGTCGAGGAACTGAAGAAAGTATGGGTTTACATGCAAAAAACGGTTGATTCACAGGTTGTGCAGAATCTTATGGCCGGGGTTAAGGCCATGGTGTGGGCATTTGTGTATGGACTGTAAATAAAATACGAGTAAAATGGTAAAATGAAGTTTAATAGTTATTTCTCAATCCCTGAAAATTTTATGGCAATCGGATGAAAACTCGAATTTTGCGAATCAATTTTGTGTGTGGCAATTTCATCGTGGACACCCTTTTTGTACACAGATGGGATGAATGTTTTTCGTGATAATCTTAATATAGGTACATAGCAGTGGCAACTTTTCAGTATTAAATTGGAAGAAAATTATCAGAATCGAATATTTTGTGTGTTGCTAAACGATTAACGGTAAGTGGACGAATAAATTGCGAATAATTTGTGTACTCAGTGTTCGGTATTCAGTGCATATTCACCGATTTCTACTGGAGGTCCGCTTATTGAGCTCAAGATAGGTTCCGCTTCCCTATTTATGTAAATGAAAAATATTACAAGTAATCGTATCTATTATATATGATCTTCATTCGGTTGATCCTGAAATGCAATAAATGTTGTAAATTGTTAATGTGTAGATTTCTGTGGGATCACGCTTATGCACCTTTTCGATCGTTTTCAGCGATAGCAGCAATTCACCAAAAACGTGATTAAGGTATCCTGAATAGCTTGTTAAATCAATTGAAATTTTACAGAACTTACATTTATACATTTTAATTTACTGTGTCCATGGTCACTATTTGCTGCTTGATGTTGATTTTATAACAACAATCCACTTCTATTTTTGCTGACCCAATGTCATTGCTCATGAATTAGGAGTTGCTGCCTGAAGATTCAATTGAAAGAAAATTTAAGACAAATGGACATAAAATACTAAAAGTTATATATAAAAAATCTAAATCAATGAAATAATATCATCAAAATCAAGCAAAATCAATAAAACCATATCATCAAATATAATGATATTGTGAGTTATAAGATAGTTATGACAAATGCACGAATCAAATCAACTCAAATTTAGTTAACTGTTCTTTTGCAAACAGGAAATGAAAAATACTTTCAGTAATAAGTGCAAAAGCCTACCTCAGATTTCGTTGCAGCTTCTTGTATTCAAGGCACTATATACTTCTGAATCATAAGAGGAGAAGAAAGGATCAAAACAATAATTGAACATAATAAGAAACATAATAATTAAAAGTATATATAACCAATTAGATAAAAATCATAAAATTATTGTAATATTAATAAATAAATCACGAAAACACAAGTAATGATAACAATGGTATAATGATGACAAAACTAAATGGTAATGGTAATGAATAAATAATCTCATATAAGATAATTTATAGTGAAGGGATATTATAAAATTAACTGAAAATTACATGTGAGCCGACTGCTATTTTGTTGAAATTGTAGACAAACTTGCGCATCCAGAATGAACCAAAAAACATAAACAATTTATGACAGCCATGAGAAAAAAAAATTTTCATAGTTAAAAATGTTAACAATGATGACCTGGAAGACCTGAAAGATATGAGTATGGAAAATTAGGATATGATTTACAGGTCGTACCCCCTCACTTTCTGGACGTGACCTAAAAGAGGCATATTTAGGTGAAATTGAAAAAAAAAAACATCCCAAGAACGAATCACCTTCTATACAAATCGCAGAAATTCATTCGAAAAATGTACGAAACTTATTTCAACCCTTCACTGCGTTGAACACTGTCAGACTTTTAACCGAACAGAGCTAATTGCATTATTCCTCGCGCCCCACGGGATGGGTTTCGCGACTTTCAAGCGTTAACAGAATCATCATTCCGCCGAGCATATTTTATTAATTATATTCCATTACCTTCTTTTTCTATTTTTCTCGCCGTCCGCCCGCAGTGTCAGTGCCTGCTGTTGACGGTTCTGGTGTCCCTGGAGGTAATAAGCAGTCAGCGTACGACGGATGGCGCCGTCAGCCCTGGGAACTCGGCTCGTTTGTTCCAACCAGCAGGCCAGGTTAAGGCAGCATTGACTGTTGATGAACGTGGTCCTGAGCCGGTCGGAACGCAGGCAAGCGATGGTGGACGTGCCGAAGCGGGAAGGTCCCTGAGAAGTAGCTATTATTCCGGTTCACCCAACGAAAGACGTGAGTTGAAAGGATTTTCCACGTCGAGCGTAGCGACGTTTAATTTACGCTCTGATTTACTTTGTTATAGTGTTTGATTTCGGGTTGCTCGGAAAACCGTACTACGGTAACAGAGGCTACTACCCGAGCGGAGGTTACTATCCACAAACAGGCGGGTACTATCCGCAAGGAGGATACTACCCACAAACGCAAGGAGGCTACTATCCCGTGAGTAGTTAATTGTTTGATGATGGAATATTGATGTGAAAGTGAACTTTTTTGCTTTCATTTTAGCAAAACAACTATCCGGGATATTACCCTGGAACGAACAGCATCGGCGGTGGACCTTATTTGGGCGGCGGTGGTGGAGGAGGCGCCGTTTACGGAGGATATGGAGGGTACAGCGGCTTGGGTGGCTATGGCGGCTACGGAGGTAACGGAGGACTACAATCCTATCTCGGCTACAATAGTGGTAACTATTTCGGTACCCGTAATCTGGGCTACGGCTACTACTCCGGAACCAATCCGGCCGGAATATCGAGCGCGAGCCTTGTGAGCGGTTACCGAGGTTACAACTGAGCCGCCTTGTGACGTTTCGTGTGAATTATGTGTGCTTTTGTGAACGTGAAGCCTCGTAGAAGGCGTGTGCTAAATGTGATAACTGCTATGTTTGTACCCATACCAACACCAAAGTAGCTTGGATTCAATTCCAAAGAAATAATTTATTATGCTTCATTTTACCCGAAATTCGGCGGATGCCGACGTGCTTATGTTTTATTTTATTTAATCCGATGTATCATATCAGGTCGTCGTTGGCCGAAACAGGTCTAAACCAATGTTTATTCTAGCACTTTTTCGTAGGTTATCAGCAATCTTCTTGTTGTGTTTTAAATTACTGATTCATTACTTCTTTGCATCACTAGTCGAACATCTCTGCATTTTGAAGAAATTTGAGTTAATATTGGCTACTGATCTGTATCTTAGTTACGCAATAATTTTTTTCTAAAGGCTGGACTCGGAAAAAATGAGACACACAAAAATTCATTTTAAATCGGATTTAAATCGGAAATTTATTTATTGAATTTCCTCCCCAAGCTGAATGCTCGTACATTTCTCTTAACACTGCTCATGAGATCTTGAGCGAGGCTTTGTCCATCTTCCTTACACAATTTCTCCCAGTTTTTCTTCAAAGCTTCATCGGTTTTGATTGTTTTTTCGCTTCTTCAACTTCTTCTTCATTATCGCCCATAACTTTTCGATCGGACGAAGTTCTGGTGTATTTGGCGGGTTTGACTCCTTCGGGACCACATTAACGCCCTTCGCATAGTACCAATTCATTACAGGCATAATGGCACGAAGAGAGATCCGGCCAGAATAGCCTGTCCATCTTTCTCTTCCGGAACTTTTCCGGAACCTCCATGCGGGACGTACCGACAAAAAACTCGGAGGATCGGGCGATTTGTTTGCGAGCCCGTTTTGCATATACATGTCCTCGTCAGACTGATGCAAATTTTGCCCAAATTTATTGGCTGCCTAAGCTTAATCGAACGCCAATTTGGTCCTGCACCGGTCCGCAACATCTACGCATTTGATTGACTTGGCTTGCACACGCTATTCAAAGTTTGTATGGGAATTAGTATGAAGAATCTCAAACTATATCCAGACCTTAACATCTTAGTATTAATCCTTAAACCAAATCTAATATAGATTCATATAGTTGTTTAACTATCAAAATGCCGAAGATACCTGACATGTAAATTTTTTACAAAATAGTTATTCAATAAAACATAAAATACAAACTTTAGGTATGATATTTTGTTCTTATTTTTATATCTGTTATTTTATATATTTTATGTGTTTTATTTATTTCTATTTACGTATTTTATTTTATTTTATTATATTGTAACACATTTTTGTATAAAATTTACATGTCAGGTATCTTCGGCATTTTGGTGGTTGGCAACTTAACGATATGAATCTTAATTAGATTTGGTTTAGGACATAATATCAAGATGTTAGGGATCTGGAAATGTAAGTTTGAGATTCTCCATATTAATTCCCATCAAACTTTGAATAGCGTGTGCAAAGCCAAATTAAACCAAATATGTTCAAATTTTTTGGGACTGTTAGACCCGAATTGGCGTCGATTAAGCTTAGGGGAGCAAAAATTTTGAAATTTGCATCAGCCTAATGTCTCGTCGTCCATGACGAGACAACCTGGCTTGACCAGCCACTCGCGGTACAGCTTCCGCGCACGCAATTTGGCCACCGTCTTTTGCTTGTCAGACCAGTTTGGCGCCTTCCTGACCTTAAAAACACGTAGCCCAGCCCGTTTCAGGGTCTGCTGGACGAACAACTTCGATAAATTGACCTTTTTGGCCACGTCTCGAGTGGAAAGATTTGGGTTATTCTTAAAGTTCTGCCTTATCTTCCGCGCCTTCTCTGGGTATTCCGTTTTCGGTTTTCGGCCGCTTCCAGCACCGCTCGATGGTCTTCGTCTCCTGGAACATCTTCACAACGCGGGACACGGTGGAATGGTGTATTCCAAGCCTTTTGTCGATCCATCTGTGTGACTGATCAGGATTATCGATCACCGCGCCCAAGATTTGCGGGCGTAGCTCTTTTTGTTTCGAATGCATCTTGAAAACCACTTGACAGATCGTTATAATTTTGCACACATAAACATAACACTCTGAATAGTATTACCCAAAATTTCATCAATTTTTACTAACGCGATAAAAAGTTACACCCAAAACAAAGTGCCGCATTTTTTTCGAGTCCAATCTTTAGTAAACAATAATAATGACTTCTCTTAGTTATCGTGTTAGAGTCATACTAATAATACAGTTCCTGAAACAAAATGGTTGTTGTTTTGTTCAACTGAAGATTTTCAACGGTTTTATATAAAAATGTATAACCAGTTATGATATGGCTCGAAAATTACACCTTCATTAAATTAGTACATGTTTTGTTGACAATTTAGATCAAAACTCTGGGGAGACATTTCCTTATGAATTTGTCCACTCATAGACACACCAGTAATTATAATCTTGAGTTTTCCTTCCACAACTCTATTTATCTTGTCAAATCCTCCACTCGCGAGCGAATTTATTTGACATATTTAAACTAACCTGGAGCATCCTTCTAAAGTTTGTTAAGGTTAGACTAGGTGATAATAACATTCAAAATTTAACCCCGCTAGGGCATTTAATTCGAAAAATTGCGGATTATTTTTTATAACAGCGGTCTCATGTGATGTCATTTACGCTGGTGAACCGTATTATGGAAACACGAAGTGGGGCAGTATATGGGAGAGCTCAAATGATTCGCACCAAGGAAGTTGTTTTCCATATAGCAAAGTAAAATATTAACTGATATCAAATATAGACTGCTCCGAAAAATATAAAAACACTTTCTTTCTCAAATAACAAACCATACTGTGATTTTTTATTTTTTATTTTAAAACATAGGAAATAACAATGTTTTCTGTCCATCTTCATTTCAATTTGCTGGATTTTTCATAGAAAGACGAGTTCTCTAACTCTTCCCTTAATACTACTTCTGCAAAATGCTTTCTAGTAACTTCTCCTCCTCCTTTTACCATTTTTCGCTAATCTTTCTTA
The DNA here is from genome assembly GCA_034211315.2 of Aedes japonicus. Taxonomy (NCBI): domain Eukaryota; kingdom Metazoa; phylum Arthropoda; class Insecta; order Diptera; family Culicidae; genus Aedes; species Aedes japonicus. The sequence continues at coordinate 290,208 of JASCZW010000292.1, forward strand.
ACTTTTTCACCCCAAACCGCTTGTTTCATGTGTTTTCTGAGCTGTGCCTGCATAAAAGCCCAGACAGTTTCTATAGGGCGAATCCCTGGGCAGTTTGGTCTCCTTTGCACTATGTACCTTTGCGAATGGACAAATTTCGCGACAAAAATCGAACTCGAAACCCATTCACTTTAGACAGATGACGTGTTTGGAAGATTTAATTTAAAAAAATAGATCTGTCTTTTGATTTGCGTGGAGACTATGGTGGTCCTTTTCTGTTCATAATAAAAATTTCAACTTAATATTCTTAGAGGATTTTTTGGTTTTAGAGAATTGTAAATATTTTAATTTAATGAAATTTTGCTGAAAAAAAATTTAACTTCTATCTCATCTACGTATCATTTTATAACAGCTTTTCTGTCTTTCCTTAGGGTGGGACTTAAAAAAACAGCTTGTTTGCTGTAACTTTTTTATTTCCATTTGAATTTGAAAACTATGCAGAGATGACTTTTAGGGTATAAAAAGGCACACATTATCAAAATACAAAATAGTTGCTAGTTATTATAGAAAAAAAAGTTGTAGGGGTTGAAGTATAAAGCAAATACGTTTTTGCAAGATATCTTGTACTGAAAGTACAAACTTCCATCTACAAGATCTATGCAAAAATGTTTGTCCCCTTTTTTCCCCTTGAGGAGAAAAACGCGTTTTAAAATTGGTAGTTTTGCTTTTTTTGTTAATAAATAAAAAGAGATGGGTTAATATAAAAATATTATCATTTTCATACAAAACTCGCGTTGTTACGCTCTTTGATGATAATTGTTGATGTTGCTGATCAAACATTTTGCAGAAAAAATGCAAAACTACCTATTTTAAAACGCGTTTTTCTCCTACAGAAAAAGGGTAGGGTATAAAATGACACACATTTTTAAAATACAAGATAATTGATAGTTATTATAGAAACAAATTTGTGGGGGTTGCCCCACAACTTTGTTTCTATAATAACTAGCAACTATCTTGTATTTTAAAAATGTGTGTCATTTTATACCCTAAAAGTCGTCTTTACAATGTTTTCAAATTCAAATGGAAATGAAAAAGTTACAGCAAAAAAGCTGTTTTTTTAAGTCCCACCCTAAGGAAAGTCAGAAAAGCTGTTATAAAATGATACGTAGATGAGATAGAAGTTAAAGGTTTTTCATCAAAGTTTCAATAAATTAAAATATCTTCAATTTTCTAAATCAAATAATCCTCTAAATCATTGGAACAAAAAGTTGAGATTTTTATTATAAACAGAAAAGGACCACCCTAGTCTCCACGCAAACCAAAAGATAGATTTAGTTTTTTTAATTGAATCAACGGAGGACATTATTTGTCTAAAGTGAATGGGTTTCGAGTTCGATTTTTGTCGCGAAATTTGTCCATTCGTACCATAGTGCTCTGTTACAACTACGACATTGTTCCCTTTGTACCACTCTAGTGCATATTTAGAGTACTGTCAGGAATCAAGATCGGGCCAAAAGATGGTAGGCTTGTTATGCTGTTCGATCAAGGATAGCAACCTTTTTTGCAGATACTTCTTAACGTAGATTTGACCATTCACTGTGTCTGTCGTAATGAATGGACGAGATATTTTTGGAAAATCGCATATGGCCTGCCACACCATTATTTTCCTACACAATTTTTGACTGTAAATGGCTAACACTGATCCAGGAACATCGTTTCCGGCGAGGTATAAAACTGTGGTCCCGGCCGAGTTTTATGCTCGTGTTTTATGTTGGATTCATCCTCAATGATAACACAGTCCGATTTATTGGTCAGCAGTTTGTGGTACAACTTTCGTGCCATAGGTTTCATATATTCAGCCTGTTGGGTGCTTCGTTTAGGCTGCTTCTGCTTACGACGAGTCTGCAGGCCCATTCTCTCCATGGCACGCATTACATTAGTCGCCGAAGAACTTAGCTTTTTCCCCACACTGATGCTGAAGGATGACGCTTGAAACAGTCCCTTACCTCTCTGTCGATTGTAGGGTCAGTGGGACCGGGTTTTCTACCCCGTCTCGGGGAGTCTACGAAAGAACACTGTTGTTGATACTTCCGTAATGCGGTGTGAACTGCTGCGTCGCTCACACTTTCTTCCTCAGCCAGTTTTCTGATCGAACGATCACTGACGGTGCACTGTTTGTGATCAATCCGTTTCCTTTGCTCAGGAGGAAGACCACACATTTTCAAACTTTCGTGAGGAAAATTAAAAAAAAAAAAAAAACATCAGTTTACACGCTCATTCGAATTTACCCAAATTTCCCGGTGCTGGTGCGCATCACTCACGCATTCTGGGAATTCTTTAGCCATCCGGTCAGCTTGAACATTCTCTGCTGGAAGCGGTTGGTTAGCTTTCGCTGATCGAACACCCTCACCATGTCGCCCATCAGCAAGTTTTCATCCACGCATCCAGACAACTGTAAACAAATACATCCTGGGTGACGGCTATGGCCACTAAGCACTTCCGGGTACTTACTGACGACGACGGCACGCAATGGGTGCACGCACAAACGATCTTTTCGACGTGCTTTCGAACGAATTGAGTTCTGGATAAGCTTCCCGAACAAATCGAAAATCTCCTCATTAGTTTTCGGGACGCGATCGGAAGTTTCGATGTTCACTGTGAAACTTTGAAAACAAGTAAAGATATGTATCCATTGTACAAAAAGTAGATAGGACACAGACAGAATTTGGTTGAATACTGCACGCATTTTGAATTGACGGTTAACCATTAGTGTATGTATAATTATCGGAACAGTCTATAAGTAACAAATTATGTTATCTCAGTTATAATTTTGAACTCATCTGTTTCGCAGTTTTAGTTATCAACATTGACTAATTTTGGTATCACCTGTTGTTAATTTTCAAAGACGATTTTCGACGAACGTTACTAAATGCAACCAGCATACTGACGAATGCTGAATATTACCAGCATGTGATGGATATGAAATGGAGCTTCTCACTAGAAGCACTACTTCATTTATTAGTGAGATTATGTTGATAACATAACTTGAAATTACCTCAGATAATTTGTTCATATCACTAAATTTGTTATCGAAATGAACTTAATGATAATAAAACGAGTTTATGTTTTGATATTCAACATATATTAATTTGTTCTCTCCTTTGTTATTGTTGTTGTTTATTCGGCCTGAATGATAACATATTTAGCGATAATCAGATATTAGAGCTTCTTATCACTTTGGTATAAACCTTTGCTCGCATCGTTAGTCTGATCAAAGAGAAAGATACTATCTTTTGAAAAGTTGGGTTATACCAACTACCCTAGTAGCACACTTGTTGCCATTCGATTGAGATAACATAAATATGACTTGCTAAGTCATAATCAAGTTACTACAACTAATTATGATCGTACTGTGCTACTTAGGAAAGCCTTTTCGAATCATACAATTTTCTTACTCAGTGGCAGAGCTTGACAAACCAGAGAGCAGCAGTAAAAAAAAGTTACAAGGCACAGCCCTATAGAGTTGTTCGACATGATGACGTAGGACTACGCAACTAAATGTTAGCCATTTGGATTGCACAATGCAATATTTCTTAACATAGAAGCGATAGAAAAAATAGTAGGATATATTGTTTTTGACGTGCTAGGCCGTCCAAACTGTCCTGGAGTTTAGAACTTAGGATCAACAGTTGTAACAGTAGCTTTATACGCCATAGAATGTTATGATATGTATTCAAACATATTCAATGAATGTCCTGGATGATATGATATGAGACAATTTTGGGATATTATATGCCAAAAAAAACTAACTCAACTTTGTTTAGCCCATAAAAGTAATGTAACAATTGTAGACCTTAAGTTTTGAAGGACAGTTTGAGTGAGCTTTAGCGCAGCTACGGTTACTTCTGTACATCTTATGTTCTGAACTTGAACATCTCAAGATACTCTTATAATGACTGGTGACCTTACAGAAGATTCACTGGATGCATTTGAATACAGATGGTCACCTTTCATAGGTTATAAAGCTACTGTTACAACTGTGGACCCTAACTTCTGAAGTCAAGTGGCTAGTGAACTGGAACATCCCAAGATATGTCATTATTTATGTTTACCTTCCAAAAGACTCACTTAGTTTGGTTAAATACATAGTATTACTTTGTTTAGTCCAGATTGCTACAGTTTTGATCTCCATGATATTTTGGATACTCTCTTATAATGTCTGTTGTTCATCTAAGATATTAAGTGAATATGTTGCAATATACATCGTAGCTTTGCAAATCCAGAAAGCTGTTGTTACAACTGTAGGTCCTACGTTCTGATCTCAAGGATAGTTTAGATGACCTAGTTGATGTCATTTTGCCTTATAATGTTTGATGACATTTAAGAACATTGATTGAATATGTTTGAATATTTATTATAACTTTGTATTGCCCAAAAACTACTTTGTCAGAAGCAGATAATTTCCCATTAACATGAGAGGCTCAAAGAGTGGACAGTAATTTAGTCCACTCCTAAACAGTTGACTCATAGAGCCTCTCATGTTAATGGGAAATTATCTGCTTCTGACAAATTTCATTATAGATCGTAACTTTGCGCGTTGTGAGAATACAAAAAACAACAATCAAAGTGTAAACATTACTGTTACAACTGTAAATCTTAAGTTCTGAACCCCAAGATATCTTTTATCATTTGTGTTTATCGCTTTGTGTATTTTTACATTCGCACATTTTCACTGAATATGCTTGAATATATAACGTTTTTCACAGTTCGGTACATGAACCACTGCGACCAGTAATTTGATCTATTGTAGTAACGTTACTTTGTATATCCTAAGAAGCTTCTGTTACTACCGTAGATTTCAAGTTCTAAACTCCAGGAGAGTTTGGATTATCTAGAGGATCTCAAAGTTATAAAATAATGATTTTTGACTTTCAAGAAGATTCATTCAATATGATTGAATACATAATGTAACTTTATGTAGCTCAAAAAAATACTGCTGCAACTGTAGATCTTTTGTTCTGAACTTAAAGACAGCTTGGATGACATATAATATCTCAATATTGTAGCATTATGTCTCTGGGCCTTTAACATTATTCAATGCATATTGTAAAATGCATATTGTCCCTTTGCATATTTCAAAAAACTACTTTTACATCTGTTTATCTCATGTTCTGAACTCAAGAACAGTTTGGATAACCCAGATCATCCCAGTTTATCTCATAATGTTTTTAATACGTTCGAAAAAATTCACTTAATGTGGTTACATAGGTAGCGTTACCTTGTATAGCCCAAAAAGATATAGTTACTGCTGTAGATCTTAAGTTTTGAACTCAAAGACCGTTTGGATGACCTGGATCATAAAAAAAATCCCATAATGACTGCTGATCTTCCAAAAGATTTCTTGAATATGTTGGAATACATATCGTAACTTTATATAGTCCTCAATGCTACTGTTACAACTGTAGATCTGAAGTTCTGAATTCAAGTACATTTTGGATAAACTAGAACATCCCAGAAAGATACGAACATATTTAACGTTTATCAACGACATTTTTAAAAGAACATATGGATATGTACCATATGTAACAACAATGCTTTTTTACACTATTAATAAGGCATTTATTTTTTCTTTTTGAAATTCTTTATATTGAGGATGTTTTTGGTCATCAATTATGCCACAAGCTCAGATATTTTATATATATTACAGGTAAAATAATTGACATTCAACTTATTTGTTGAAGACAGTGTGCACCCTCATTCAGTCTGTTGTTTAAACAGCCATATTTCTTTTTCAATGTGATATATGATCCCTTAGACTTGAAGGAGTTAATATGCTTTTTAAGATAAGGCTTTACATATATGAATTTTTAATAGTGTCTCAATTAATTAATTAATAATATTTTTTTAATTTGAAAATGTTTCCTTTTCAAATTTATGCGTTTACTATTTCCGATCGATTGCAAAATCTCATGAGAGATGGCTGATATATTAATGCTCAAAACCTAACCACTTTTCGTGGCGGTCGCAATACGATTTTTTTTTCATTGTACCCTAGTCTAAAAAGCAAAGACGTAGTCCTTCGTCAAAAAAACAACGCTCGTCCTGCTTCAAACACTTGTTATTAGGTGCTTTCTCAGTAATGCCTCATGTTAATTAGGTTGAATAAATAATTAAAATAACAGACTGAATGCCAAAAAACACTCGTTTAATATGATAACAATAGCTTATCACTGGGAACATCTTGATAAAAAATCTTGTTTTGTAAGCAAATTCATTGAAAAAGTTTCAAATTATGTTATCAATTTGAAATCAAGTTCATACGCTTATATCTGAAAAAAAATCTTTGGAGGTATAAAGCATCATTTCTTGAGCAGAAAAAATAGTATTTTCCATTTAATTCCAACTACCTTTATTGCTTATCTTGACAGATACGCGTATTTCGTCTACAATGTGCGGATTTCTTCAGTGTCGTGTACTAATAAGTCGACTACACTGAAGACGTCTGCACATTGTAGACGAAATACACATCCCGAGTAAAGTCTAACATCATAAAGATATCAATCCGAAAACTTATTTTGATATCAACATCAAATTAAAATCTTAATTTGATTTCACTTCACAATTGTCATATTTGATATCAAACTTAGTTTTCATTTTGCTGCAATCTTGCGTTCACTTTTCTTTTAGAAAATTAGTTTTATTTTAATTGTCTTGACAGATCAGCAAAAGGAATACTCATTTTGCTATCAAATGGAAAAAAATGTACAGCAACTTTACTTTTCAAGTTGCTCTCACTTATAGCAGAATCAGTTTTAAATTTGATATTACAGGAATAAATGTTTGCTGTCAATTTTGATCTTTTAACCGTTGAAACGACCAAAACGACAGCAACCAGAGTAATCATTATCGGCAACATCACTTCATATTTAGTTTTCTATTTGATCTCAGACTCCACTCGGGATATCTGTCAGGATAAACAAAAGAGGTAGTGGGAAATAAATGGAAAATACTAATCTCTCTTCTCATTTTCTAGTTACAGGTATTCCAAGAAACAGCTCTCACTTTCCAAGATTCATCATTTCTTGCTCAAATATGCTGGTGAAATTTATAGTTTGCCATTCCACTGGTAACGTTTGTCAAAAATTGTATGTTGAAAATGATAACATATGGTAACATACACCGTGTCCATTATATTCTCATACACATTTTCCTTGCATTGGTGTCGTGCAACTACTCAACATGCTTCACGTATGTGTTGGTGTAGTTTTGCACTATGTTTATACAAACGCTTTTAGGTTATGTCCGATTGTTTTCATTCGGTGTTTATCTTTTACCAGCTATGAAGGAGTTTCAGGCTGTGGCTATAAAACAGTTTTTAAATGGTCAGCGCTCGGGCGCTATTTTCAGAAATTTGGAAAACTACGGAGTAAAGTGGGATTTTGTTTACAGAACCATCCGAAGGTACCGAGACACCTGCTCGATGGATGACCGGAAGAAATCGCGGCACGGTGGGGAAGAATTTATCTTTTGCGACGAAAAATTATTCGTCTTGCAACAATCCCACAATGTCCAGAACGACAGATTGTGGGCTCTCTCTTCGAGAACTGTTTCAGAGAGTAATAGGAATATTCCACGGTTCAAAGTACTGCGTCAGTGAAGGTTTGGGGAGGAATTTGCAAGCGAGTTAAATTACCACTGGTTTTCATCGAAAAACGCGTTAAAGTGAATGCCGTATATTATAAAACGGAAGTTTTGGAGAAAGTTGTCAAGCCATATGTACAAGAGGTGTTTGGAGATGATCACTATGTGTTTCAGCAGGACGGAGCACCATTGCATACTGCAAATCTCGTTCAGGGCTGGTGCCGAGTAAATTTGACCGACATTTTGGAAAAGACTAAATGAATTCCCAGTTCACCAGATCTGAATCCCTTGGATTATTTCATATGGTTATACATGCTGGCGAAGGTAAATGACCACAGGGCGTCTAATATGAACTAATTCAAAACCATAATCAAACGAATTTGGGGCGAAATGCCGATGGAAGTCGTGCGTGCCACCTGTGCCAGTTTCGAAAAACGTCTGGAGCTGGTCAAGAAGGTTAAAGGCGGTGTTATTCCAAAACATATGCTGTAGTTGATCAGTATAATATTGCAATATAATGGGTAAAGTTATCAATCAAATCTGGATTATCGGTTTGAAATAAATAGAGTTTTAGTTTGTATGAGAATATATTAGACACGGTGTGTATTTCCATACTAGAAAGATGATAGCTACTGTAGCGGGGGATGATTTTCTCTCTCCCTGAAACATGTACGGCGTTTCCATAGCTCGGCATTTTCGATTACCGGCAACTGTAATCAATTCAAACTGGTTTCTGGTTATTGTTTTTTGTTGTTTGCCTACTTGTTTTTGTGTTGACTTCTAGATGTTAGACCGAAAATGGTTCATGTATGTCACTCCTGTCGTGATTACCAAAGGATGCACCATGACTGTCTCTGATGCCGATGGTGCATAGTTGATGTTTGTTTTTGTCGAACGTTCGCTTCCAATTTTCATCTGTTGGGAATAGGTAAATTTTCTGTTGTTGTTTGGCTAAGAACAAAATACACATTGATTATATATTTGTATTGTTTTGGTATTGCAGGTGCTCCATTTGGATAGTATGAAGGTAAAGTGCTGGCAAAGCACAGTTAATATAAGATAATGAATAATTAGAATTAAATTGACGAATATTTCGTGAGCTAAAAATGTGTTATTATTAAGAAAGAAAATCGTCCGAAAAAGTCTCATTTTATTTATCTAGAGACCTGGATAGTGATAACAAGTTATCCTGTAAGAAACCTAGGTAAAGGAATTCAAATGATAAACACTTGTTTTTTTAAAGTAACCAAATTTCAACAAAGACTCATTAAATGTGCGTAAACGTAAAATTTGAGCAGTTTTATGTACCCTGATAAGTTATATTTTATAAATCAAATGTGAGATTTAAAACCGTCTCCAGCATAACTATCAACCTCAAACAAAAATTAAGTGCCTAGTATCGATTAGATATCGATTCGTCCCTCACCACGGCTAGTGAAACTCCTTATTAGAACCATATAATTTGCGTTTGATTCGGTTGATATACATACACTCTTTTTATGCCTGGCTTCTGCTCCATCTACTAAACCAGGGGCCTCATTCCGGATATTGAAGCGAAGGAAAAAGAAACGATTAGAGCATGATAAATCAAATGCTTGAATCGAACATTTTCTTTCGATTCATGATCCGTAATAAGGCCCCAGCACTGTTGGTAGCATTCACGCAAGTCACGCCACCCGTCCTCACATTAATAAATGATGAACGTACGCGATAGTGTAGCACTGGTCTCGTGTGGTCTTTTTTATTCAAATAGAACGACATTTACATATGTTGGACACCAATAGAAGTGAATCGAAAAGATTGCACCCAAAGTATGTATTTCAAAATTATACGGCTGATTAAAGATGACCTTTGGAAAAATCAGAAATTTTCTTTCTAAATGATTTGAGAAAGCTCACTAAAACAGAAAAAATATTTCAGCGTATTCCTAGGAGACATCGTGGACTTGGTTGGAGGGTGCCCCGATTGATAACTGGAGTAGGCTGGTTCAGAAGATATACTTATAAAAGATGTAAAAGTTGTACTTATAAAAGTTTCAAAAGTTCTACAATTTTTTCATCAAAGAGAAAACAAAAGTTTATTCGAATTTTTCAAACAAATATGGGTATATTTTTTATAAATCATTTACAAACTTATTGCTTCATAACACCACTTCACTTTATATATCTGAAAATCCAATCAATACCCTAATTCAATCTTCAGTAAAATATCCCAGTTATCGCAAAAACGCGCTTGCTGGACTTATATAATTTCTTCAAAACAACATTGTTCCGCCTAAGGGGAGGCATTCTCACACTTGTTGCAAATCAGTAAAGTTAACTTCATTGCGACCCAATTGAGTCACAATCGAGTAGCTAGAACCAAATATGACGGTTTTGTGTTTCTTGGGCAGGTCATAGTAACAGATTTTCAAAAGCCTGGAACACCAGCGTTTAAATTCATACAGTCCGCTATGCTATGGAATTATGGAATGGAAATTATGGAAGAAAGTCGGGTTCCTTCTCAGACTCGATCACTAGGTCGAATCGAATAACTTGCTATCAAATATATGGTTTGGAATCTGTGCACTGCAAAATCGAAGGTAGAACTAACAAATCTGTTCGTTGTTTGCAGAAACGGAATTGATTCGTTCTTCTTATGAATATACATTTGTAATTAAAGGCACACACGCAACTGTCAAAAGTACGAAGCATTTGTTGACACAGAAATAACATTCGTGCATTGTACGAAAACAATACAAATAGCTACGAATATTATGTTACAAGTTAAAAAGAACCGTCTCTCTGATGGTGGCCCTGACAAATCTACTTTATCGACTTGAAATGTAAATGACAAAAAAGCTATTAACGAGCATAGCGTCTTATCAATTGTTCAGTGGGGCGTGTGTTGAGTGAGCGAAAAAAATAGAACAATATAGTTGCGGTCAGGTGATATATGTTGGTTGTTGTGGGTGTAGATCATGATTGATTTTGTAGTTGGATTTGACCCGTACTATGGGTTTAACATAGTCATCCAATCACCATATTAAGGATTTCCTTGTTTTTTCAATGAAAATAGTGATATATGATTGCGATTGTACTGTGATCTAGTGATTTGCCGGCGTCGGTGGTGTAGTGGAAAGCGTGATTGCTACTTGGCACCCCAGTGAGTCTGGGTTCAATCCCAGTCAACGTCGGTGGGTTTTCTGAGGCGAAAAAATCTAGAATTATGAGATCGTGGCCGTGATAGGCTTTTTAAAAAAAACTATTATTTCGACTTTCACTGTTTATTCACTTAATCAATTAACACTTAATAAAGGTTCTACACTACGTACAAAGAATTACTGACTGCGTTCCAGGTGCTGGAGACCTCTTTATCGTTTTTAATTGATGAGTCTGCATTCGATCGGTCGTTGACGATTATGCTGACTCGGTGTTGCCATGTGCTGGTTTTGCTGTGGTGAGGTAGAAGGTGCTCTTAAGGACGTGGAGCAAGGCAGGTATTTTTTACCCATTGTATCCATATTAATAATATTTATTTTAATAGGTTTGCGTTGACCATCGGTTTTATTGGTTGAATTGGTTGTGTCGATACTTTGTTCCGCAATATTTTGTAATCGGGCGTAGCGTTTCGTCTATTATTTCGGTTGCCTATTGTTAGTTGTGCGAGTGATCGAGTGAGCATGAGAAGTCGTGGTTTGCCGGGTAAGATGGGTCGGTGGTGAGGTACATAATTAATTGTGATCCAAATTATTCGTTCGCCATACTCATCCGGCCACCCTGTTTTGGGACAAATAAACCATTGTCCTATTTTGTAGGCGACTCCAGCGGCATCTGTATTGTTGGTCCAAGTTGCCTCTCAGGCGTTGAGATGAATTGCCTTTTTTCCTAATGATCCTTTCTGTTGGTTTGAACCGATCAAAATTGGCTCTTCAGTATTATTAAAAACCACTTTGTTTTCCCAATTAAAACCACCATCACGCTTTGTGAGTGATAGCAGCCTTACAGTTGGTTTAATCGGTTCAAATCGGAAATCGGTAATAATTTTCAAATATTTCACTTCACAGCTTATCGTTAACCAAAACGAACCCTGCTGCTACCCAATGCCACGTCAACATATTCCTACTTTTTCCTAACTTGACCTGCATTCGGAAGGGGCCGGCGCCAATATTGCCTTAGTTTGGGATCACCAGGTTTTACACATTGAAGATGTATGTTAGTCCCAAGCATCATCTGTTGGTTCTCTGTTACGCTGTTATGATCTGACAAAAACGGAGTAGCAACCTCGGGCGGTCAATCATGCTCATGCTCATGCTCATGCTCGAAATGTAAATGACAAAAAAAAAATGGGACAAGATTCGATCCAGTACTTATGGTGAGAACTGAAACTGCAATCTTGGTTGATCTCACTAGGCCATGATGACTCGTGAGATGATACTTGGATAATGAGTATGAAGTTAAAACCCTCGGCAGCGCTTCAATTTTAATTTTTGGATAAATAAATAATTCCCGCCCATCCTAGCAGCAACATCAGTGAAACAGCGATTGGCTGGTCTTCACGAAATCCATTTCAGGAATTATAAAAACAGGCGTAATGATAGCATTTCACTAGATAAAAAGGCAATATTAATGATTCATACAATATACGAGACATTCGTTCTATGTAAAAAATCCATGATTTAAGCCCATGAAATATCGGCAAATTTTTGTCGATTTTTTTTATGCAAACAGAATATTATTTTGTTAATGTATATCCGAAATATGCGCAATAGTCTATGTTTCAATTCTTACTGGGACTGATTCCACGCCAAATCGGTCGGTCACCAAACTCAACTGTCTTCGATTTTGATGAAACTTGGTACACGTCTTCGGTATGTTGAAAAAAAAAATCCACTGGTGTTAAGATTATTTGGATTCAAGAGTAACTTTTGAGATGGGTGTATGTTTTTTTTCCAACATTTTACTTGAAAAATCGTAGTTCAAAAACCATTACATTTAGAGAAAAACTTTATATGGGGGAGTTGTAGAAAACTAAAAAGGCTTTGTAAAAAAAATGTACACTGAAAAAAAAAATATTTTTTTCATAAAGAAAAATCGAAAATAAATACTAAAAATCAAATATAAAAAAAAAACGTATTTTTAATATTTTTCAAATTTGTTTTGTGAAAATTTGAGAAAAAAAAACCCGTTTTGAAAAAAACTCTAGGATGGACGCTCTTATAATAAAAAAGTTTTCCGAAGAGCAAACTTTGGTGCATATTTCAAATTTTGGTTATTCATTATTATAAATGAAAATTAATTATACAATATGATTTTGGAGATCATTAAAAACAATAATGATCATAATGATAAATCACCTGAACGCAACAGTTTTCGAGATTTTTCGGATTTTATTTCAATAGAATGAAAAAACCTCAGAAAATTCGCTCTTTTCTTAAGTTAATCGAGATTTCCACCAGAAATGATAAATTTTCCAAGATCTTCATATTATAACGTTCACATTACTCTAATGTCCTCTTTTCTTTTGATATCAGGATGATAAGAAGACTCATTTGAAAAGAACAAGATAAATAGCACTATTGTTTTAATATTGCAATCAATATATTTATAATTGTTTTATGGCTGTATCGGTCGGGCCGCTCAGAGAATGAAGGGAGCGAATTTGCTAAAGCGATGAAAATTACAGCGAGATAGATGTCGCAGCGGCGACAAGTGTGAAATGGACAGATGATGAAATTATGCGGAGGGTCATATAGAAGAAGCATATTAATCGAACTGCTGACTATTTTGCCAAGCTCCACCGATGTTAGAGGTCGGGTGTAGTGTGTGAAAACTACACTCCAAACAGTTCGGTGATGTAGCGATGAAAGTAACACATATTGTTTAAGGTAGGTAGACAAATAGCAGCTATAACGTATGTCAGGTATATCTTCTCATAAAAAAAACAGCTAATGTACGCTGCCTGTAAACTACCAGAGATGTTTTATACCTGCATTTTCAAAGGTACCACAGCCAATATATATGCTCATACATAGTCGCATTCATCAGTAAAATCTATCTGAGTGAACTGAAAATGGAGTTTAACATGAAGAAGTGTTGTATGCCGTTTCCCACTAAACAGTGCTCAAAAAACCTTCGTAAATTAACCGAACAAAATGTCAAAAAACTCAAGTTTATGGACAAAACACATTTGGACACTTCTTTGATGATTTGTGATAATTGTCGTTTGCATTTAAATAGAACGGAACAATCCCATGCTGCAATTTCGGAGCCTAGTGAGAAACCATCAATTACTAACATTATGGATCCACAACCATCTACATCACGGCAAGTAGACTTGTATGGTCTCGAGGAAACGCCATCGGCAATATCATTAATATCAGTGCCATCTGATAGCAGTGTGCAAGATTATTCAAGGCGCCATAATATTGAGCTATTTAACAAGGGCGTAGCTGGAATCAACGTTTCGCCAATATCGGCTAAAAAGTTCCTGAACGTAAATTATGCCCGCAAAAAGTTCAAAGATGTTTCAAACGGCATTCGGACACACATATTTGGGGATCAAGCGGAGGAGGATGACCTGGAACAATTGAAAGTGAAAGCAGCCGAATATGACGAAATAATCGCGCAGCTAAAGGACCGGTATGCTGATCCAGAAACTTCGAGGGACGATCAAGTAAGGATACTTTCGGTTTTACCACAATCTTGGACAAATCAAAGAGTAATGGCAGAATTTGGAATAACAAACAAGTACATCGTATCACAAGCTAAATTCCTTGCAAAGCACGAAGGTGTTTTAGCTGCCCCTAACGAAAAGCTGGGACACGGTCTGAACCCGGAAATAAAAAACCAAATTTTGCAATTTTACGACAGTGATGAGATTACACGAGCAACCCCTGGTATGAACGACTACGTTTCAGTGAGGAGTGAAGGTAAGAGGGTTCATATTCAAAAGCGCCTTTTAGTTTGTTCATTAAGAGAAGCTTTCATTAAATTTCAAGAGATGCATCAAAATGCTGTTGGGTTTAGCTCTTTTGCAGCACTAAGACCAAAGCATTGCAAATTACTTGGCAGCACGGGTTCTCATAACATTTGTGTTTGCACCATTCATGAGAACATTAACTTGATGCTTCATGGTCTTAGAAAATATTCATTCGAGAATGATTATAAATTGTGTTTTGAAGAAATATTATGTAGCTCATCAACTAGAACTAAAAAATGTTACCTCCGTGAATGCGAACGATGTCCAGGCTTTTCAGATTTTGAGAGTAGTTTAACAGACAAATTAGAAAAACGTGGTTTAGTTGAAATATCTTTTGAGCAATGGATTTCAACTGATAGATGTAGTTTAGAGACACTTGTTAAACCAATTGATGAATTTATTGCTTATTTTTGTGAAAAGTTGGAACAATTAGTATCCCACGATTTTGTCAAATCTCAGCAGTCTAGTTTCTTGAGAGATTATAAAAGTTGTCTTAAAGACGGCGAAGTAATAATAATTTGTGATTTTTCTGAAAATTATTCATTTGTTTTTCAAGATGCTGTTCAAAGTAGTTATTGGAGTAATGAGCAAGCCACTATTCACCCTTTTGTCATTTATTACACGGAATCTGGAATACTTAAAAATATCAGTTTCATTGTTATCTCAGAAGTGTTGAAACATGATACGATTGCGGTGCAGGTGTTTATTTCAAAACTAATAAGCTTTTTGCAAACAAAAATTAAAGTAAAGAAAGCTACGTTTATGTCTGACGGGGCAGCATCCCAATATAAAAATAGGAAGAACTTTGCAAGCCTTTGTAAGTTTAAAAAGAAATACAATATTGATGCTGAATGGCATTTTTTCGCAACATCCCACGGTAAGGGACCTTGCGATGCAATTGATGGTACATTAAAACGAATGGCAAGATATGCAAGCCTTGCTGTACAACATGAACACCCTATAAAAAGTGCATTAGAGTTATTCGAATGGGCGAACCAAAAAAGTGATGATTGTTTAACAAAAATGTCGTTTTGTTATGTATCACATGAAGAGTATGAACAGGGGGTAGCAGAATGGAATGAAATTTACCGACAGACTAAAACGATTGCAGCTACACAAAAGTACCACCCGGATAAAAATAACCATTCAATTACAATACAATAAAATAAAATAACATTCAAATCTATTTCCGACCATGAATCTTATTGTTCATGAATCAGATAAAGGAAAAATGCATATTGTCATTACAATAGATTTACAATTCACTCCATATGCTTGGATTTTCAACAATTGTGAAACAATACAATTAATAGTAATTGCTTCAAATTTGTTCGGAAAATAATGATTTTTTCTATAGTTAAGATACATAACAACCCCCCTTTTCTATTGTCGATGTCTCAGTTTACATTAGATTCTTTTGTGGCAACAATAACTCCTATTGTCATCTTATCGTTGTGAACAATAATATTAATTGTACATACTATAGATTCTATTGTATGGTTACAATACATTCAATTGCAAATCTATGAGATTTTTTTATTCGGGCACTCATTCGTTCCAATTTCAGAAAACGAAGTTTTTGTAAAACTGTTTTCGAATGACGAAGAAGGCAGGATTCATAATATATATAAAAGCAATCAATAGTTTATATAATGTTTATGTAATATTATCAATGACCGAGACTAATAAATGGTATATATAAATATAAATCCAACCATAATTCATTATTTTTGTCTTATAACTTTAAGTGAAGCTTTTTCAATCGACGAGCTGTTAAGAGTAAGTAAGAGGCACTTACATGTGTTTTAAAAAGGCTAAAAACACAAGAGAAACAATCGTTAGCTATTGTTGTTTTAATATCACGAGTAATTTATGAAAAGGGCGTATTTTTTGAGGTTTTGAAATTTTATTGAAAGAAAATCAGAAATATCTTGAAAACGGTTGCGTTTACGTGGTTTATTATTATCATCATTATTGTTTGTAATGATCTCCAAAACCATATTGTAACATCAAAATTTATTTATAAGAATGAATAACCAAAATTTGAAATATACACCAAAGTTCGCTATTTGAAAAACTTTTTTATTATAAGAGCGTCCATCCTAGAGTTTTTTATAAAACGTGTTTTTTTTCCTCAAATTTCCATACAACAAATAAAAAAAATATTAAAAATATGTTTTTTTAGATATTTTATGTTTAGTAATTATTTTTGATTTTTCTTGATGAAATTTTTTTTCTGTGTATATTTTTTTTACAAAGCCTTTTCAGTTCTCTACAATTCCTTTACATAAAGTTTTTCTCTAAATGTAATGGTTTTTGAACTACGATTTTTCAAGTAAAATGTTGGAAAAAACACATACGCCCATCTCAAAAGTTACTCTTGAACCCAAATTATCTTAACACCAGTGGAATTTTTTTTTTCCAACGTACCGAACTCATGTGCCAAGTTTCATCCAAATCAATGATGATCGGGTATGATTTTTGGGATTTCCGGCACATTCTGGATGGAATCCCTCACTGGGCCAAACCTTAAAATCACCAGAGAGTACGTTTAGTTTACTAGAATATACAAAACCTCAAATAAGTTTTACAAAATCACAATAAAACGCTTATAAGTAGAACTGATACCCTACGTTGTTCGTAGATACCCAGGCAACATTGAAATACAAAATATCGTTTTGACTGTCCTGGAACAGGGTATCTCCTACTAACCAATCCCCATTTAAGCGATCCACAGCATAAGCATTCAATGAGTCCATAATCCAATTCCCAGCTAGGACCCGTCTATTCCACTAAAAAAAACATCACCTGATTGCCCGACGCCCAGCGTTTTTCTTGGCAATCACCATGCAACCTGCACCTTTTGTGGAGTGCCATCCACTGTTAAATAATTACCAATAACGGTGAGAACAACTCACCTGTTGCCGCACTCTCAACCCTCCCCCGAGTCAGTGTTCATGCCACACTCGGCATTCCGGAATCGAATCAGTCCTGTTTGAATCGTGCTTCTGTTCGTTACCGGAAGCCTCGTTCCGCGTAATTTGTCGCTGTGTTCGAAATTGTTCTACACCATCGATGGGAGGTAATCCTGTCGCGGGAAAATCGTTGACTACTGACGGGGAAGAATGTTCCCGACAGGCCGAAGAAAATCACATTTTGGCGATGTACAAAAATGCCACCGTCCTAATAACGGGTGGGACAGGATTTTTGGGGAAAATTCTGCTGGAGAAAGTGCTCCGCTGCCTGGAAGTGCGCAAAATTTTCCTCCTCATTCGGAGAAAGGATGAAATGAGTGCCGACGAACGGCTGGTGAAGCTGCTGCAGGATACGGTGGGTGTTTTGGGGGGTCATAAGCGATTTCGGGAATGTGTGGTTTGCTCGAGGACGAAAAGTGCGGTCATAGAAAATTGGAAAATGAAAATTAAGTGACTAAATCATCGGCACTTGGGGCACAGTGATCGGATTTTGGATACCTGGAAGTGTCATTCAGAGAGCTATGGTGTAACTTGAAATGTTCTGTGGACTTGAACGCCAAATTAACCGTGTTTACTCAGTTTCGTAAATCCAGCCGGTTGAAGTGAACTGGAAGTGCTGCGTCGAATTGAATGTTTTAGTTTGTTTCCATGTGCTTAGACCCCGACACGAATGCCACATACATGGTAAAGTGTCGTTAATAAATAGTAATAATAAAAAATGTGCTTGGATAGTAAACATACAAAACTGATTGCACGTACACGGAGAAAAAATCCTTTCTTCAATTTGTTAAACTTGAAACAACGAAACGAGAAAATTTTCTCGGCAAAGTAAATGATAACGCCTGTGTAATTGTTTCATAGCTGGAAATGACAACTTGCTATGGAAATCATGATTAAGTTCAGGTTAACGTGATCAACATTCATGGTTTGTTCTTGTTATCATAATTCTGTTCACGAATGTGGAAACATAATTTGACTTATACGATGATTATGAAGCAAGACATACACAAGTTATAAGAACGTGTACTGCAGGATATTAAAGTGTCGTTCACAAATTGTCACCAGTAACCGCGTTTTGTGGCTTTGATGAGGCTTCCAAGATCAATTTGGAGAACAGTTTATTCTTCGAAGTGCTCAGCTGTTTCAAGTGTTCTGAATTAGCTGTCATATTGAAGTTGTCAGAGAGTTTTTATATCAAGGAAGAACGGTTATCACCGTACAGTTCTCCCTTGCCTGTACCGTGTGAGTTGAAATCTCCCATGATCAAATATGGAACAGGAAGGACTATTTAATATCTTTGGTTTATTTTCTTTACTATAGAGCAGTGAATCCAAACTCCCGAATGCAGGGATGATAAAGACATTGTTTTAACTTTTCAATGTTGGGACAAAAAATAATGTATTTTCTCATTGTTGCATACTCAACACAAAAATGATAAATTGCAGGGCAGAAGAATCAAGATTAAAATGTTTTATAACATCCGATGGTTATTTAGGAAAGAGACATAGCGTTGTACGTACATTGCTTTGCATGCAACAAAAATACATTCAATCATGTCACATGTTGCATCTACCGGAAACAGACAATGTTTGGTTTCACTCTTTTTTCTTTTTCTGCCGTTTATTTTATGTACAAGTATACTGATATTGATTCAAAATTGAGTCAAGTTCAATGCAACAGTGAAGAAAGTAGAGTTACGCGTAAACTGCGGGAAATTGTTTAATATTTGAGAAAATATAAGTATTTGACTAAATCTTGAATCGATCTAAGTGGCCGTCTACGTCTGAATTCTGCATCTCTGTATCATTCTCCTCAAAACCTGACTTAAAACATATTTTTTCGAGAATTTCTAGCTTGTTTAAGGAGTGTATCGAATATAAGCTATCCACATACATTTGCGTTGTACGCATGTATTTGTGAAGGTTTTTTATGCTCTGAACACTGCATGCTGTGCGTTTGACTGTCAGCTTTCTTTTGTTTACTTGTTTGTGCGGTTCAAATTCTGCGTTTTCAAAATGTCGCGTATTGAAAAGGAAGTTAAAATTAAGGTTCTGGACACATGGCTAAGTGAGAAGGGTTACTATGCGAAAATTGGCGAAACGGTTTGGAATTCATCATGCGAGTGTTAAAACCATCATTAATAAGTTTGGGGAACACTATTCTTTAAATGAGCTACCAGGAAGAGGCAGAAACCCCGGTTCTTCCAACCCGAAACTGGAGCAGAAAGTGGTATCTCTGATCATGAAGAACAAATCAATGTCAATACGTGATTTGGCCAAAAAAGCAAGAACGAGTGTCGGAATGATCCAGCGTATCAAGAGGCGAAACCACTTGAAGACCTACAAGAAGCAGAACATCTCGAAACAAAGTGCAGAACAGAAGAAGCGAGCAGCAACAAGGGCCCGGGAATTGTATTCGCGTCTTTTGCAGCGTCCAGATGCATGCGTTTTGATGGACGATGAGACCTATGTAAAGGAGGGCTCAAAAACCCTTCTAGGTCTACAATACTTTACTGCCGTCGTTGGAGAGGATGGGAGCGATGCGGACAGGTCGATTCAAGTGGAGAAATTCGGTCGAAAGATACTGGTATGGCAAGCAATATGTTCATGTGGTTTGAAGTCAACAATTTTTTACACTACCGGAACTATAAATGCGGAAATCTATCGATCTGAGTGTCTCCAGAAGAGATTGTTGCCTTTATATAAGAAGCATAGTACACCTCCACTGTTTTGGCCGGATTCAGCGTCAGCTCACTATGCCAAAACCACTCTCAATTGGCTTGCGGAAAAGGGTATAGATTTCGCTGAGAAAAATATCAATCCACCAAATTGCCCTCAGCTTTGACCCATCGAACGTTACTGAGCAATCGTGAAGAGGGTCTTAAAGAAGACTGGTAATGCAGCTGGGAACATGCAGGAGTTCAAAAAAATTTGGGCTCAAGCGTCCAAAAAATGCGATGCAACACTTGTCCGGAACTTGATGAAGAGCATTCGATCCAAAGTTCGAAAATTCGTGAAGGAATAACTTAAATTTCATCCGGTCTTCATTATGTTCAAGTTTAACCTCATACAATAAAGAATCAATTTTTTGTATGAATAATAATTTCAACATAATTTGAAAGAAAGTTTGTGGATAGCTTATTTTCGATACACTCCTTACTTATACGCACAGCTTCAGGAGGTGATAATTGTTTCATCTGTTGGTGGTGCTCGTTCGTGTGGGCGACCTAGTTGTTTTGAAAGAAAATATGTTATTAAGCTATTGTTTAAGTTTGTCACTCTCAACCTAACGAACATTTTGTCGAAGGATATGGGATAGTTTGTAAAAATTTAAGATGGATGTTTACTGCTCTAATGCGAAACATAAGATTGCAATAAATTTCACTATGTTCTATTAACATGAGCTAAAGCATATCATAAAAGTTGTTATAATAGCAAAAAATACTTAATTTCTTCCTAAAATATGACTGCAACAGATTTTGTTCATCTTTTCAACCATGTCAGTTTCTGGCTACATCCCTATACTTTTACCGTAAATCTATCAAAGTTTTTGCAATCCTGACTGGTGATGTACTTTCAATATTCGAGTGATCAGTTCGACTTTTAATATGATTTTCTCTGTACAATTGTGGCATTTTCTCTGTGCATTTTGTTACGTTTTGTTGTTTTGGATTCATCATTTGTTAAAGAGAACAAAGAAAATGTGTCCGAAAAAGTGCGAATTTGACTGCGTTCCGGGAACGGGAGTCTGAGTTGTAGCCTGGGTCACAATTTCAAATTCAGTCCGAAATCATTTGGGTTGACCAACTGTTTGTGACGCATCAAGAACTCTCACCCGGAGTGTTAAAATGTGTTGAAGTTAGGGAAGGAGATTTCCGAAGATCAAATCGCCTCTCGAGGTAAATCCAACTCACTAAAAGTGAAGAAGTGGCGACTGTGAGAATGTCAAAACAGTATCAAAAGTTGTAATTGTAGTTACGCTATGTTATCAACCACGGGTATCGAATATTTTGGAAGTTCAACCGACAATATGAAATAATTTGATAGAACACCTCAGGGCAATCAAAATATTCTTGAATTAAAAACCTAGAATCTCCATTTGTATCTATAGATTTTTTCGACTGTACAAAGTTGCGGTATGTATTCAACCATGTACATTAGGCCTTCTGGAAAGTCAAACGATATTATGAGATAACCGAGGTCATTCTAAATTAGCCTTGCAGCTGAAAAAGCTAAAGTTACGATTGGTCGGGTGGCCAATTCGCCAGCAATAGTTTGGATGACCTATCCGATCCTACCCGAAGATCCAGTCAGCATGGTTGAATACATATAGTAAATTAGTGTAGCTTGGAAAGCTATAGTTAAAATTTCAAATCCTAATTTTTTAGCTCCAGAACTGTATGGCTAATATAGACCACCCTAGATAATTTCAGATTATCTGCTGACCTTCCAGAAGACTCCAGATAAACATGGTTGAAAACATATCGTTACTGTGTATAGCCGGAAAAGCTACAGGTACAATTATAGATCCTCAGTTCAGGACAGGTTCGATGAGTTAGAACATCCAGATTATCTCATAACGTTTACATTAAAAAAATGGACAAAAATTTTTCACGAGTTTACCTTGACCCACACTGATAAAACTACCTATGTAGCATCAATCATAGTAACCCATGAGACAGCAGACAATATTTGACAGCTCTATCAGTCGAACTCTAACCGAAATGGCAAAAACAGTGAAGCAATTCCGTTCAGAAATGTGCGCGTTCAAAGAACGGCACCTTGCCGCGTCGGAAACGGACATCATGCGGCACTTTGCGGACACAGGATACGCCCGTTCCGGCATCTACAACATCTTGGCACTATTAGACAACAATCAGAGCATCGAAAGAAAGTCCAGTTCCGAACGGCCGACGATCCTGAGCAACAAGAAGCTCCAAAGAATGCTGAAGAGGAAGACCGAAGAAAAAGTTGCTACATCGCTGCGTGTGCTTGGACGGGAGGCCGGTTCAACCGGCCAAACAGTGAAGAAGTATCTGGCGAACATGAACATACATGCCAGGAAGCGGAAGTAGCGTCCACTGGTTTCGAAGCTGCAGGCAATGACGCAGCGGCAGCGGCTGAATAAGATGGTCAACTCGATGTTTCCGGCGAATCGCGACGTGGCGGTGGTGATAGACGATGAGACCTATCTCGCAATGGATTGTAACGACTGGCAAAGCATTCCGTATTTTTACTTCCCCCATGAGCCATCCGAAAAAAAAAGTCAATTTTTTTTAATGCAAACGTTAAAGTAGGTTGTTCTTCCATAGGATTCAACATTCATCATTCACCTTGAACATCAGGAAAAGCTACAGTTTCAATTGTAGATCCAAAGTTTTGAACTAATTAACAGTCTGGTATGACCCAGAACATCCCAGATTTCATCGTTATGTCGATTAACTTTCCAGAAGATCCATTGAACACGGTTCAATACATATCGTAAACATGTCTAGCCTAAAAACTATAGCTACAACTGTACTTCTCAAGTTTTGAGCTCCATGACTGTTTGGATGACCTAGAACATCCCAGATTATCTCATAATGTCTGTTGTTTTTCCAGAGGACTCATTGAACATGTTTGAATACATATCATAAATTAGTATAACTGAAAAAACAAACGTTACAATTGTAGATCCTAAGTTTAAATCATCTCAAACATCCCTGATTATCTCATAGTGCCGGTTGACCTTTCACAAGATTCAAATTACTTTATTGATTATATATCGCTAATTTGTTCAGCTAAAAAAGCTACAATTACAACTGTACATACTAAGTTATGGGACCTAAAATGTCCCAGATTTGCTCAAAATGTCTGTTGACCTTTCAAAAGATTCAGTGAACATAGTTGAACACATGTCGTAACTTTGTACTGCCAAAAAAGCTACAATTTCAACTATAGATCCTATGTTCTGAAGTTGATCTTCCAGAAGACTAAACGAATACAGTTGAAAAGATATCGTAACCATACATAATCGTAAAAGCTACAATTACAACTGTAGTTACGGATTTCTTCATGTTGAGGATGGTCTCGGATCAAAATCAGGCTTAACGCATATATTTTTTATTGTTTCCTGACAGAATAGTCAATTTTCAACAAGTTTGCCGAAGGTAGTGTTCGGTTTTATTCAGTGTGTGATTTTATACAGGCATTTTTCTCCAGGGTGAAGTCTATCCACAACCAATTTTATAATTGCTCAGATCAGTAATTTGTTTGACAGCAACAACTTATTGTCCCTTTTGTTCATGTTGCTGATAAAGCATTGTTGCTATCGGTAGTGTGTTGCTATAATGACAAAACGTTTTTTTATCGCTATTGCATGAAAACAAGGACATTGCAGCCTGTGTGTGAGTCACAACATTTTCTCAAAGCAACTTTTCTCTTTCCCATCATCGATACAACATGTTGTTGTTTTCATATCATTGTTGCAGAGTGAAAGAATAACGGATGTATCACTCGTCATAATAATCGTATGTTTTTAGGTACAACCAGTGAATATTTGACACATTGCTATAGAGACTTTCAGGTAAAAGCTGGTTTGTCTTTTTATCGAATAAAAAATACAAGGAATAATCCTGAACGTATCTACCCAGTTTTGCGGGATGAATCCCCTTATTATAATAAGTGTTTACTCAATACGAGGAGAGACCGGAAGGGACCACCCCAAGTGTTGGAGACTTTAAGCAACAATCAATATGCAACTAGCGATTTGAAATTGGATCACTGTTGTAGATCCCCTTGGTCCGAAGTACACCTTGCTATACATTAGGCTGATGCAAAATTTGAAATATATGCTCCCCTAAGCTTAATCGACGCCAATTTGGGTCCTGAGAGTCCCCAAAAATTTTTAACACATTTGATTTTAATTTGGCTTTGCACACGCTATTCAAAGTTTGTATGAGAATTAGTATGAAGAATCTCAAACTTACAATTCCAGATCCCTAACATCTTGATATTATGTCCTTAAGCTAAATCTTATATACATTCATATAGTGTAACTGGTCAACTATCAAAATGCCGAAGATACCTGACATGTAAATATTATACAAAAATAGTTATTCAATAAAACATAAAATACACACTTCAGGTATGATGTTTTATTCTTATTTTTGTTTTCTTATTATTTAAATGTTTTTTTATATTTTATTTTCATATATTTTATGTATTATATTTTATTTATATTATTATATATATTTTACATATTTTTTATTTAGATATTTTATATACATAACATATTTTTACTTCTTATTATTATATTTGTTGAATAACTATTTTTGTATAAAATTTACATGTCAGGTATCTTCGGCATTTTGATAGTTGACCAGTTACACTATATGAATGTATATAAGATTTAGCTTAAGGACATAATATCAAGATGTTAGGGATCTGGAATTGTAAGTTTGAGATTCTTCATACTAATTCCCATACAAACTTTGAATAGCGTGTGCAAAGCCAAATTAAAACCAAATGTGTTAAAAAATTTTGGGGACTATCAGGACCCAAATTGGCGTCGATTTAGCTTAGGGGAGCAAATATTTCGAATTTTGCATCAGCCTACTATACATATTTGCGCCTTTGTTTTGATTTGTTGTTTTATTTTGATAGAATATTTGAGAGTGTGTTCATGTGAGTTCATTATTAGGGGCGCATTATTAAACTTGGGACCGAGCTTGGGACCGATGTGCTAGTACTGACTGAGCCAAGAAAAAAAATCGTATTTGTTCGGGACCTACTGGTATTAGAGTTAGTCAATGCTTTAAGTGCCTTATTTTTATTTTTTTTATTTTCTAGTCCGTTTTCGTATATCCACATTTTGGTATCGAAACTTCGTAGCCCGCATTCTTTGGCCAACTGGCAACCTTGACTGTGGCTCCAACCACCATCAGAACAATGTCATCTACATAGACAAATATCCGAACGCCTCCTGGGAGCCGCTGAAACACCCCGTTCATCCTAATAAGGAAGAGAGTGATGGCTAGTACATACCCCGGTGGACCCACCGTTTCGTCTTTATAAATATTTGACCGGGTGTTCCCTAAAACGACTTGGAATATTGGAATAATAAACCTTTGATGAAACTCATTTAAGGCCCCCAGTCGATGAGCTGGTGCAGTACACCTGGCATCCAGGCTCGATTGTAGGCCTTCGACAGATCCAGAGTTGCTATCTCGATGTGGTTCCCATTCATTACTGCATCTTCCAACGCCTGTCGGATGACCCCGAAATAAGTATTTGTTCCACGTCCAGCGCGGAATTCATGATGTCTCTCACCAAAAAGGCATACTCGTTAAGAAATTCCATCAGCCAGCATTCTGTTGGCCATTCTTTCCCTAGCTTTTGAGATGCTGCAAGTCAGGGATATTGGCCGGTAATGGGATGCTTTGTGTCCAGGAGTGTCTGGCTTTGATAATGGTACTACGAGGCTGTGCCTCCATCCTTTGGAGAACGATTCACTCGTCCATTCTTGGTTGAGTTTATCTTAGAGTAATGCCTCAAGCGGTACATTTTTAAGCAGGGGGTATCTTATTTCATCGGGTTTTGTCGAACTCCCTTTTACCTTGGATAAGGCAAAATTAAGCTCGTTGATATTTAATGGTTGATTTATGTCCATCCCAACTCCGTCATCCTGTGACGTTGATGATAGAATCTGCTGCTACTGTATTCTTTCGAATGAATTCCGATATCTAGTCCCCTAACCCACTGAGGTCGGCAAAGTATCTTCCTAGTAGATTAGTGACTTAAGGGTGTTTCGATCAAAATTTGGTCGACATAAACTTGACGCATTTCCTTTCATCGTGCATTACCAAATTTTGCACACCCCTCATTTTGAACATGTGTGCGTGTGGCATCATGCCTCTATTTTGATTTTTAGATTAGCACTTCAGTTATCAAAATGTCTTCGAAGGAAAAGAAGCAACGCATCAAAATTTTGCACGTGCATGGTGAAAATCCAAACTACTCTCACGGCAAGTTGGCAAAATTATTGAAAGTGGCTGAATCAACTGTACCAACGTTTTAAAAGTGTTCGGTGAACGTTTGTCGACAGCCAAGAAAGCTGGATCGGGGGAAAATTGAAAGCCGGAGGCCAAAGCGACGACAAGAATTTTGTACGGCAACCGGACGGGCAAAGGTGGCAAATATATTCAAGCACACTAAATTGTCAAAGTTCACGAAGAAATATCTGGTGTGGCAGGCCATCTGTACCTGTGTCTTGAAAATAAACGTTTACATTGTGACCGGAACCGTCAGCCAGGAAATTTGACTGAGCGAGTGCCTATAAAAACGTCAACTGCCTTTCCTGAAGCGACACAATTGTTCTGTTCTATTTTGGCCGGATTTGGCATCTTGACATTACGGAAAAAAGGCCTGGGAGTGGTATGCTGCCAACAGCGTTCAAGTGGTGCCCAAAGACAAGAACTCTCCCAACACAGAGCTCCACCCTTAAGAAGGCTCACAAAGCTGTTGTGAGCGAGAAACAGTTCAAGGCACACTCGTGTTCTGCGGTGAATAAAGTGGAAAAGGAGACTGTACAAAATCTTATGGCAGGTGCTAAATGAAAGACGCGGCAATTCGCATTCGGTAAAAAGGAAGCTAAGCTGAATATTTCTCCTGTATTCTGCATTAGCTGAACTTGAAAAAGAGAAAGCATTTGACTTATTAATACAAACCTTTGATCGACTCACACACATTCCTTTTTGATCGGAGCACCCTTTACTACCGGGTCCCTTGTGGTGAAATTACAGTCATTCAAAGCCATTCCTCTGACTCTCCCCTTACCGCTTGTAGCGTTGACCTTGGACCATAGGTCGCTTTTGCATTGTCTGGGATTTATTTCGTCAATGAAGCTTTCTCTGCTGTTCTGCTTGGATGCTTTTACGACGTCTCTGCATGTATTTCATTGCTATTGGTACATTCTGGCCGCGGTTTGTCGGTTTGGATGACCAACTGGAAGGCGCTTTATTACCTGAAGTGCTTTTCGTCGGGCTTTTACTGCGGCCTTGGTATCAGCAGACCACCAATGGACTGTCTTCTTGCCTGGGCTAGGGCTGGTTCTTGGTATTGCTTCTACAGTGGCAGAGAAAATGAGTTCCCTCAATTCGGGTGGTTTTTCGTCGCATAAATTGTTTAAAAATCGTTGGTAGGATGCCCAGTCAGCATCCTTATACAGCCACCTTGGCGTACGAGAAGGCTCAATTGGTGCCTCGTCAAGCTGGATTTCGATTGGACGATGATTACTTCCTGGGGTGTCTTCACTGGAAATCCGGAGAAGTCTTGAGACTAGACTCGCGCTGTCAAAAGACACGTCGATGGATGATTCCTGTTCACCGTAGGTGAAAGTCGTCAATCCGTCATTTGAAAGAGTCATGTTCCGGTTTTCAGCTAATTCTTTAACGTCGATACACCGCTGGTTTGAGGGATGTATCCCCCAGTCGAGGTGGTGTCCAGGAAGTTGAGAAACTTATCCAGATGGTTCCTGAAATTGGGCTCCTTTCTGCACAGGCTGTAGATGGAGACGAGCGTGACTACAGTTGGTGACTTTAATCGTAGGGCCACTGCTGGAATATCTGTATTTGCTCCTACTTGTACGAATGACAGATGGGCGAGCACACAAATTCCTACAGAATGGTATATTTTATCTCCCTTTTCAACAGTCCACCACAGAGTCCGATCTATTCGAGTGGCATCAACTCTTTGGACTTCCTGTAGAGCTAGGATACTTGGATTGTAATCACGTACCAGGATCTCCAGGCCCAGAAGGTTATTCATGTTACTGTTTATATTCCACTGGATCGCCAACCAGTTGGCGTTAGCTGGGGTCATTTGTGGTCGGGTTTGCCGTAGCTAAATTCGTGGGATGAGATGCTGGATGCCTGTGTCGGTCGTGGGGCGGACCCCAACATAGCTCCATCGGTTGAAACAGTCCGCGAGGACCCCGATACCGGCAGAGATGAAGGAGCCGTGGAAAAATAGGAGCCAGGGACTGGCATTTGATGGTTGCTAGCCTTTGCTCTCCACAGATTGTACTTTCTCGCGCATGTTCTGGCATCCATGAGGATGATTCCTTGAAATGCTTCATCAAGATCATCAAGTAGGAGCTTCATAGTTTTTATCACCGGGAATACCCTACAGACGCCGGGGGTCAATGACTGGTTCTGGTTGGTCCATAACGTCCGCACCAAGGGGGGGCAGACTGTCTAGGGCTGCGTTGCCGTCTCGCTAAACTTGATCTTGGCCTTGACTCCCTCGGTGTCCTGCGAGAGATACGGGGGTGAAACCCGCTTGTCCGTCTCGCTATTATCGCTATTATCGGTGTCCTGGATTTTCGTATTGTTGCTGGTGGTAGACGGTATTGCAAAATTCGCGATGGCTAAGGCGGCTTTTAGCAAAGCGATCTCAAGGTCCTTTAGAGCGAATTCCTGATCCTTACTTCTGATTGCGTTGATGAGTTCGTCAACCTTGTTTTCCGTGTATTCTAGCTTTTGGTCTTTTTTACCAGTTTCGACAAGAAGCTTGACAAATTTGGCATTAATTTCTGTGAATCGTTCGTCGTTTCTTTCGGCGACTACGATGCCAGCGGATTTCGTGCGGTGGTTAGCGTTGAATATCTTTCGGGCGGCTGGGTATCCAATGCCCTGGTTGACCATGATATGTTGAATATCCACCTCTTTCAGGTAGATTGTACATTTTTGGGTAGCACTCTAGGGTCGCTCTTAGCACGGCATTTCGGGAGTGTTTGTGTTGTTCCCACAGCAGATTCTTCGCAAAGCATCGTTTCCTGGGGTGTTCATAGTCAAAACACCCGTAGCAAAGCATTGGCGTAGGGTAGTTGGGACGAGTGTGCGCTCTTATCCACCCAAAACTAACGCTCTGCGGCACTCGATTGTTAGGATGATTGTTGGAGCGGGTACAGCATCTTTACCTTCCTTTCTCGTTATCCTTCGGAGATCCTTCACACCTCGGTTTTCCGATTCCATGAGTAGTTCCTCATTTGAGTATTCATTGGACTCAGGACTACACATCGGCATTGGTTTTTGGTTGGGTGCTCCGCAATTTTTATTATTGTTCCGTCCAGCAGTTAACTCATTTGCTTAAACTTGTCAATTTGTACTTGGTGCCCCAGTTTAACAATATAGGAAATCTCTTTTGCTTACGGATAAGCATCCTTTATACGGACGCCAAAGAATAGTAGTCAAACGTAGACTTTTTCGAACCTTAGTTGAAGACTCAACTAAAAAAAATAAAGATTTTCCAACGCGGTGAGAGACTACTATATGTTTAAAAAAAGGGTTCAGTTTCATAAAACTTAGCCCAAAAACAAAGAAAGATATTGCTCATTACGGTGTGTGCTCCAAATAACAAACAATTTTTGATCTGAATTCGTTACAAAGATTTGTGTCTGGATTTGATAGTAATTACTATACACACTTAGAACATTTTACAGTATTTGGTAATTTTTTACCGAACTTTCAACAGCTGAACAGTTCGGTAATCCAATTTAACGGATTTCGGTAAAATTTGACAAGTGCCAGTAATTTTTTTACCGGAATACTGTAAAATTTCACCAAAATCCGTTAAATTGGATTACCGAACGTTCAGCTGTTGAAAGTTCGGTAAAAAATTACCGAATACTGTAAAATTTTCTAAGTGTGTATGTCTGAGCTAATCTCAAGACTCTTTCATGCATTTCTATAAAACTTCCTTTCATATTCGCAATATTTGCAACAGTGAGTTGATTGTCGAGCTAAGAAGCGGTATTTTACCGGTAAGGGCACTTGATCTCTACACAAGTTTTTCCACAGCATGTGCAATCGATCATGAGATCCGGTGATGCCGCGATAAATGGCTTTTCCTTGTACAAAAATTTCCGCACTCCTTTACTGACGCTTTTCCATGGTTCTTATACAGCGTTTTTACGTAGTCTTTATCACGAGACTCATTTTTTCTACCATAGTAAGCGTAGTAAGTAGCATAAACAATCATGCTATGAGCAATTACCTTCTGATTGATTTCAATAGAGTGCAAATTTTCATGGGAGTACAACACTGCTGCAATATGGGAACACGAATCAGTTATTCCTACTGGGTAGTTACAATGTGCAGCTCTTATAGTTCCACATTTTTCAATTAAAGGGCGATACGGTCAAAATTTGGTCAATATCAACTTGACGTATTTCTTTCAATTTTGCATTTAAAAACCTGAACACCCCACATTTTGAAGGTGTGTGTGTGTAGAATGTTGTTCCTATTTTGATTTTGGAATTCACTCTTCAGTTGTCAAAATGCCGCCCAAGCAAGAAGAGCAGCGTATCAAAATTTTGCTTACGCATCGCGAAAATCCGAGCTACTCGCACGCAAAGTTGGCAAAATCGCTAAAAGTTGCCAAATCAACCGTTACAAATGTAATTAAAGTGTTTGGGGAACGTTTGTCGACAGCCAGGAACTCTGGATCGGGGGGGAAATCGAAAACCGGAAGCCGCTGAGACGACAAAGAGAGTTGCCGGTAGTTTCAAGCGAAACCCTAACCTATCTCTCCGAGATGCCGCAAATAAGCTGGGTGTATCGTCTACAACTGTGCATCGAGCCAAAAAACGAGCCGGACTATCGACTTACAAGAAGGTAGTGACTCCAAATCGCGATGATAAACAAAATACGACGGCCAAAGCGCGATCCCGGAGGCTGTACACGACGATGCTGACGAAGTTTGACTGCGTGGTAATGGACGACGAAACCTACGTCAAAGCCGACTACAAGCAGCTTCCGGGACAGGAGTTTTATACGGCAAAAGGAAGGGGAAAGGTAGCAGATATTTTCAAGCACACGAAACTGTCAAAGTTCGCAAAGAAATATCTGGTTTGGCAAGCCATCTGTACCTGTGGCTTGAAAAGCAGCATTTTCATAGCTTCCGGGACTGTCAACCAAGAAATTTACGTGAAAGAGTGTTTGAATAAACGTTTGCTGCCTTTCCTGAAGAAACACGGTTGTTCCGTACTGTTTTGGCCGGATTTGGCATCTTGCCATTACGGTAAAAAGGCCATGGAGTGGTACGCCGCCAACAACGTACAGGTGGTTCCCAAGGACAAGAACCCTCCCAACACGCCAGAGCTCCGCCCAATTGAGAAATACTGAGCTATTGTCAAGCGGAACCTAAAGAAGACTAAAAAAACTGCTAAGGACGAGCAGCAGTTCAAGGCAAACTGGCTTTCTGCGGCGAAGAAGGTGGACAAGGTGGCTGTACAAAATCTGATGGCAGGGGTCAAGCGTAAGGCCCGGCAATTCGGATTTGGAAAAGCGGAAGCCTAACTGAATATTTTTTCTGAATTTTATACTAATTGAACTTGAAAAAGAAATTTATTTTTATTTTTTAAATAAACGATTTCACCGATTTACACGCGTTTTCCCTTGACCAAATTTTGACCGTATCACTCTTTATGATCCAAGGAATATGAGGTTGTTCCGACAACTTCATAGAACGCTGAACCTACAAAAGTTTTACATGGAAAAGGAGCAATATTATTTATTATTTAATAAACTTACCTTTCCACGAATGACAAACAGATCACCAACAAGAAGTCCCTCCACAGAGGGATCCCTATTCCTAACATAACCGGATTCAAATTTTTTGTAGGCTTCCAAACTCTTCTTACTTTTGATTGGCTTCCCGGTATATGGTGATCGGTGATTTAAAGGGTGTCCACGATGAAATTGCCACACTATGAAATTGCTCTAACTTTTTAACCGTTGGGTAGAATTTAATGAAAATTTTGGTGGATTTAGTTCATAGTGCATTTTTTACATCCTGCAAGTTTTAAAGTCCTGTGATCAAAACTCGCGGAAATGGAGTCGAAAGAACAGCTCGTGTGTGATAAAATCTTGCGCATTCATCACGAGAACAAGGATCTCTCGCATCGTTCCATCGCTAAAACGTTCGGAACCGCGAATTCCACGGTGTCGCGAGTGATTAAGCGGTTCGAGGAACGGTTGACCACCGATCGGAAGCCCAGAAGTGAAGGAAAAAGTATTCCGTACAACACTAAAAATCACAACCGCGTAGTTGGGGCCTTCAACCGAAATCCGAACGCCTTCGTTCGGGATGTGGCTAAGAAGCTGCACCTAAGCCGAAGTTTTGTCCAGAAGGCCAAAACTAAGGCTGGGCTTTGAACGTTCAAGGTACAAAAGGCCCCTAATCGCGACGAGAAGCAGAACAAGTCCGCCAAAACCCGTGCCAGGAAGTTGTACCTCAACATGCTGACGAAAGTTGAATGCTGCATCATGGACGACGAAACATATGTGAAGGCCGACTTCAAACAGATCACCGGCAACCTGTTTTTCACGGCCAAGGATAAGTTCAGCGTTCCGGAGCATGTCCTCACTCAGAAGATGTCCAAATTTGAGAGGAAATTCCTGGTTTGGCAAGCCATCTGCACGTGCGGGAAGCGGAGTGCACCTTTCGTGACCCAGGACACGATGAACGGACAGGTGTACATAAAAGAGTGCCTCCAGAAGCGGCTGCTTCCTCTCCTGAAGGCCCACAACGTCCCAACAATCTTCTGGCCGGATTTGGCCTCATGCCACTACTCCAAGGACGTGCTAAAGTGGAATGCGGACAATAAGGTCAATTTCGTGCCGAAAATGTTCAACCCACCCAACACTCCGGAGCTCCGCCCCATCGAGAAGTACTGGGCGATTATGAAGCAGCACCTTCTTAAACGACCTAAGGTAGTGAAGACAGTCGAGGAACTGAAGAAAGTATGGGTTAACATGCAAAAAACGGTTGATTCACAGGTTGTGCAGAATCTTATGGCCGGGGTTAAGGCCAACGTGCGGGCATTTGCGTATGGACTGTAAATAAAATACGAGTAAAATGGTAAAATGAAGCTTAATAGTTATTTCTCAATCCCTGAAAATTTGATGGCAATCGGATGAAAACTCGAATTTTGCGAATCAATTTTGTGTGTGGCAATTTCATCGTGGACACCCTTTAGTAAATATTGATCTACATGACCGGTAGTCACCGTTGAAGGAATATTCGCTGCGTTCATCTTAATAAAATATGGATCCATCCAATTGATTGCACTAATTTTTTGCTCATACATCCGTTTATCATCATCAGGAATTCCACAATTGACACCAACCATGATCCCGGATGAATGATTAAGCAACATTATTATCCAAACCACTTTTACTCCTCTTCAAACGATTTTACTCCAGTCGATATTGAATAAATTCAATCAAGTACAAAACGTAAACAAAGGCGCCAGTATCTGCAAAAAAATGAGGTTAACTTTTTCTGTGATCTATTCTATAGACCTCATTGAACAGGGTGGACATTTGTCATACAATCGACAATCAATCACGATCAAGACTGACGTAAGCCTTCGTGTTTCGATGAATAAGTTTGTTTTTGATTTGTTTTGTCATCATCGAATGTTTACATGTTTGTGTTTGCTTGCTTTCTTCTGCCAGACCCGTATACACCTAAATCAACTGTGTATCATCTCAAGTACACGTTCAAAAGTGTCTAAGGAAATGACATTGTTAAACACGTTTACGATTTTGTTTGTTCTATCTCTTCCAGGAAAACATCCTTTCAATTCAGATCCCATCATTAAATCTGGATTTCTGTTCGGCAGTTGAGTGCCAATCACCACGCCCATCAACAGGTGGGACTGGATCCATCATCTCAACCTTTCATTCCGAAGGAATATTTACACCTAAAAAAAATTGGGATCCAGGCACAAAAGGAAGAAAAACAATCATGTTTAGCACTTAAATACGGCACCAACTCTTTAAACCAAAAAACGCTTTGTTTATTTTGACAATAACAACAACAACTCAGTGCACGGGTTGGAAGGTGGAAGGAATGCGTCCTAAATTCGACGCTGTTGTAGCAACCAGACCGGATTGGGAAAATACCGGATAATTTGCTCATCCCCATTCCACCGAGAAAGTCGATAAACCAACATAGACACAGACAAACTTCCTCGAAATTCGTTTTTTGAAGTTGGTATTTTGTTTCTTATTGCTCGTGTGTTTGTTTCACATCCTTTATAACGGAAAGAGAAGCATGTTTTTATGTTGGATTTAATTGTTATTTTGACGAATCATTAAGTTGTGTTAAATAGCTGTTAATGATAAAATTAGCTAACATTAATTTCATTTTAGTATTTAATGTGATCCGTTAGAACAAGTTTAAAACTTTTCGTGACTAAATTTCATATTGCAGAAAGGATGCATTGAATACAGATTCAATACGTATATATATATTGTTTTGCCGGCAGCATAGTTTAGAACAGGCGGTCAATTTTAATCCCACAACTTATATACAGCACGTTCCAACCGAAGAATAAAAGTACACTAACGGCAAGACACAACTTGTAACTGCTTCGTTCAACGCCGAAGGCATTTTTCATAGAAAATCCGCGTTGGGGATTTGCAAAAGGGTCGTTCTCCTGGAAAAGTCCATCAACGATAACTTTCAGCCTGTCTGCCCACATAAAGAAGTGTGTCGTTGGCATTCGCATCACGAAAAAGCCCTCTTGTGGCAGTTTGTTTCGCTCAGCATGGTCGACCGTTCAAGCGCAGCCGTTCTGGATCAGCAGTTGAATATTTATTAAAAACATTCATGCGTGTCAACTATCAATGCGTTTCACGCAATTATGACAAATACTGTTATTTTTATTTTACCAACACATATAAGTGAAACTTCTATGATAATTGGTCATATCATTGAGCAGTTTGGGAATAAACTAAAGAAGACATCTGGGGTTGTGCCAGCAGCTAAAAATTGGCTCACAAATTAAGAACCCCATTGGTCCCAAGTACACCATACATTCTTTCACTTTACAGAGCTTGGAATAAACTTGCTGAGGACATTCTTATTATACAAAACTTTTAAAAAAATGTTCAGTATTCTGAATATAAGTCTGTCTTGCTTTCATATATTTGAATGCAAGCCACAACTGGTTAGAACAAGAGTTGGAGCTATTGTCCCTAACGGCAAAGGAAAACAAGAAAATAAAGGAGCTTTATCTTAGGCTCAAAAGCTTAGAAACAGGAAGAGAACACCTTTGTTCCACTCCAGGAGATTTAACAACAAAGGAGTGTACATTAAGTTTGTTAGCTTTGTCATTCCCAACCACTCATTTCATTGTATTATCAATACCTAAAGGGTGTCCACGATGAAATTGCCACACTATGCAATTGCTCTAACTTTTTAACCGTTGGGTAGAATTTAATGAAACTTTGGGTGGATTTAGTTCATAGTGCATTATTTACATCCTGCAAGTTTTAAAGTCCTGTAATCAAAACTCGCGGAAATGGAGTCGAAAGAACAGCTCGTGTGTGATAAAATCTTGCGCATTCATCACGAGAACAAGGATCTCTCGCATCGTTCCATCGGTAAAACGTTGGGAATCGCGAATTCCACGGTGTCGCGAGTAAGCGGTTCGAGGAACGGTTGACCACCGATCGGAAGCCCAGAAGTGAAGGAAAAAGTATTCCGTACAACACTAAAAATCACAACCGCGTAGTTGGGGCCTTCAACCGAAATCCGAACGCCTCCGTTCGGGATGTGGCTAAGAAGCTGCACCTAAGCCGAAGTTTTGTCCAGAAGGCCAAAACTAAGGCTGGGCTTCGAACGTTCAAGGTACAAAAGGCCTCTAATCGCGACGAGAAGCAGAACAAGTCCGCTAAAACCCGTGCCAGAAAGTTGTACCTCAACATGCTGACGAAAGTTGAATGCTGCATCATGGACGACGAAACATATGTGAAGGCTGACTTCAAACAGATCCCCGGCAACCTGTTTTTCACGGCCAAGGATAAGTTCAGCGTTCCGGCAAGCCTGGTTCCTGGTTTGGCAAGCCATCTGCACGTGCGGGAAGCGGAGTGCACCTTTCGTGACCCAGGACATGATGAACGGACAGGTGTACATAAAAGAGTGCCTCCAGAAGCGGCTGCTTCCTCTCCTGAAGGCCCACAACGTCCCAACAATCTTCTGGCCGGATTTGGCCTCATGCCACTACTCCAAGGACGTGCTGAAGTGGTATGCGGACAATAAGGTCAATTTCGTGCCGAAAATGTTCAACCCTCCCAACACTCCGGAGCTCCGCCCCATCGAGAAGTACTGGGCGATTATGAAGCAGCACCTTCTTAAACGACCTAAGGTAGTGAAGACAGTCGAGGAACTGAAGAAAGTATGGGTTTACATGCAAAAAACGGTTGATTCACAGGTTGTGCAGAATCTTATGGCCGGGGTTAGGCCAAGGTGCGGGCATTTGCGTTTGGACTGTAAATAAAATACGAGTAAAATGGTAAAATGAAGTTTAATAGTTATTTCTCAATCCCTGACAATTTTATGGTAATCGGATGAAAACTCGAATTTTGCGAATCAATTTTGTGTGTGGCAATTTCATCGTGGACACCCTTTAAGCCGGACGGTTAAAACAGTACATTTATTGAGGATGAATGGTTTCTTTTTAGCTACAGCTAAAGCTGCAGTATTTTGTTTTCAATTGCTTCAATTGCAATTTATAAAAAATATTAAATTATACATAACAAATTAATCAAATTATACATTGCATAAGAAAAAAATAGTCAAAAATTGCCGATTTTTCATGGGTTTTCCTTCACCCACGCTGACAAAACTACCCATGCAGCATCAATCATAGTAACCCATGAGTCAGCAGATAAAATTTGACAGCTCTATCAGTCGCACTCTAACCGTGATGCAGGGATGCCATATTCACAGACATGTCTGTAAATTTGCAGACTTTTCATTTTTATTGCAGACTTTTCTAACGATGCAGACATTTAGCGGACATTTTATTTATGTTGCAGACTTTTACAGACATTTGAAATAGTTTTTAAATTTCATATAAAGGTATTCTCTGAAGTTCGAATTTAAAACGTACAAGGATCTGAACAGTGTTGTAGATACGGTAAGAAGCATTGTTGAAATTTTTTTAAATGGGTTGCTGAGTTTGTTGTTCTAAAGCTCAGTTGGTTGCCACTCGGGGGACAGAAAAATAGTTAAAGTTCTGAGCTATTGAAAGAAATCTTAAAACTCTGAATTTTCCAAAGAACTACTAAATTCATCATTTAAGTACATTTGTACTAAGGATTTAGAAATATATTTTTGGATTAGTCCTGGATTTCTAGAAGTATAGAAAGAAAA
Source organism: Aedes japonicus (assembly GCA_034211315.2). Taxonomy (NCBI): domain Eukaryota; kingdom Metazoa; phylum Arthropoda; class Insecta; order Diptera; family Culicidae; genus Aedes; species Aedes japonicus. The sequence goes on from JASCZW010000292.1 coordinate 327,973, forward strand.
GACCCACAATTCTTCGCAAAAAAAAAATCCGCATGAAGTGCGGGACAGATTTTGCGTAGTTCAGAGGAGAACATTCAAAATTTCAGAATAAAGATTTCTCAAAAATTTTTAGAAAGAACAGAATGAAACTTTCCAGAGGCATTGGAAGTACTTCTTCCTAAATGACGAATTTACCAATATTTCCGGAACAAGCTTCCTCAAATTTCTGGAGAAAACTTCCAGGAAGTCCAGGAAGAAACTCCACGAACAAATTAAAGGGAATTTTCCTAGAAATTTTGGAGACGGCTTTCCCAAAGTTTCGATAAAAGTTTCCTCGCAGTTCAGGATGGGACCAATCAGAAGTTTGGAAAGAATAAGATCAAGAAAAAACTCCCCCGAATTTCAGAAAAAACATACCAGAGAGGGCACTACCTGTAGGATCAAGAAAGAATTTTTCCAAAAATTCAGTAAAGAACTCTTCAGAAGTTCACAAGAGGACTTCTCAAAAGTTCCGAAGAAACCAAAAGTTTAGTTGAAACTACCAAGAAGTACTAGAGAGCTTCCTTGAAGTTTCCAGCATTTCAGAATGAGAACTTCTCAAAGTTCAGAAAATCCCAGAAGTTCAGGTTGATACTTTTGATAAAATCAAGAAGAAACTTTCCCGAAGTATAGGGGGAGCTTCCTAGTAGTTCAAGCACGAACTTCTCAGAAATTCAGGAACAAACATCCCCGAAGTTCAGGAGAATACTCCCCTGAAGTTCAGAAGAGAATATCTCGGTAGTTCAGAAACGAAACTTTTTAAAAGTTCAGGAAGACACTTCTTACAACTTTAATAAGAATTTCCGAGAAATTCTGGAGAGTATTTTTCCAAAGTTTTGCGGAGATTTTCCTCGTAGTTCAGGATGGGACTTATCAGAAGTTGAGAAAGTAACTATGTTCAGGAAAAAACTTACCAAATATTTCAGGAGCGTAAAGTTAGGTGCTTTAATGTGAATGTTGCAGAAAATAAGAAGTGACTGCCAAGAAGTTCATGAGGAATTTTGTCTGAGGTTCAGGAGGAAACATACAATCGAATAAAAAGAGCAGAAACGTTTACATAATCACACTTATAGCGAAAATGACATAACTCGCTCTCTTATTACGTCCTTTCGTTGAAGGAATTTTGTAAAAAAATAACAGACTTTTATAGACATTCCCAGACATTTCAAAGTTTTATTACAGATATTTGAAAAAAATATCTGGCATCCCTGCCGTGATGGCAAAAACACTGCAGCAACTCCGATCAGAAGTGTGCGCGTTCAAAGAACGGCACCCCGCCGTGTTGAAAATGGACATCGTGCGGCACTTTGTGGACGCCGGATACGCCCGTTTCGGAATCTACAACATCTTGGCACTAGGAGACTACAATCAGAGCATCGAAAGAAAGCCTGGTTCCGGACGGCCGACGACCCTGAGCGACAAGAAGCTCCAAAGAATGCTGAAGAGGAAGACCGACGAAAAAGTGGCTACATCGCCGCATACGCTTGGCCGGGAGGTCGGTTCAACCGGCCAAACAGCGAAAAAGTACCTGATGAACATGAACTTACATTTTAGGAAGCGGAAGTCGCGTCGACTGGTTTCGGAGCTGCAGAGGCTGAATAAAATGGTCAACTCGATTTTCCCGGTGAATCGCGACGTGGCGTTTCTCACCCTGGATGGCAACGACTGGCAGGGCACTTTGTATTTGGGCACTATGTATTCACACACCAAGTTCCCCAAGAAGGTGCTGCTGTGGCTGACAATCAGCTTGAAGGCGATGTCAAAGCCGCTCTTCTTTCGCTCAGGACTAGCCGCGAACGGGGAAATTTATAGTACGAAATGCCTGCCGTAAATTGCGTCGTTCATCAAGAAACACCATAAGGGCGAGGACGCGTTGTTCTGGCCAGATCTGGCGTCGGCCCACTACTCGAAGCGATCGTTGGAGGAGATGGAGCGGCTGAATATCGAAGTGGTACCCAAATCGACGAACCCACCTAAGGTCCCCCAGCTGCGTCCTATTGAAAATTTCTGGGCCCACCTGAAGCGTAGGATCTACTCCAACAATTTTGTCGCGAAAACTCAGGAGAAGTTGATAAATAAAACGAAGAAAGAACTCAAAAACATGCCGACACGCATGTTTTTGTCCGCCATGTCGAATTGCCGGAAGGCTGCTGTCAAGGGCGAAGCAAGTAAGCTTAAATAATTACCTCTCATGGGAATTTATCAATAGGAATTATCTGTCTTGGCTTTTTTTTATCACTTTGGTACCCAACGCTGAAAATTTCAGGATTACTTGTTGATAAGATAGTCTTCCAAATACGATTAATTTGAAACCCCGCAAGGACCCGCATATATCTTTCATAGGTTGTTGAACGTTACGTCAAATGCGAAATATAAATTGGTTATAACCTGTACTATTTCAAACTGACGTTTTACTAGGTACCCTTCAGTACCCAATGCCCAATCCCAAGTTCAGGAAAACTTGTTCATAAGATAATCTTTCAAATATAACCTGTTTTAGACCCCACCAGGACCCGCCCACCCTTTTTGAGGCGGTTGATTATGACGTCACACAGACACTTCAATCACCATATATCAAAATGTGGTCATCAGAAAGCATTGGTGTGTTCAGCAAAAATGTGTATTTTAATAATTCCTACAACTTCTTAGAACATATTAAAATCGTCAAATTTGAACAAAGTACTAATTATCTAAAAAAAACAGTTTTAAGGTAGTGCAGAAAGAAAACCATTTATATCTCTTCAACGTTAGGCTTAAGAAACTTAGTGTCTTCAGCAACATTTCTTAAAATTACTTGTTCTACAACTTTGTCCAAGACTACAACGCGTTATTTCGTAGCTGGAAAAAGTTAGTTTAGTTAAGCCCTTATGAATAGTAAGGCGTGTTTTTTAAAAAGATGCGGAATAATATTTTGAGCAACTCTTCATTAGACACCTAGTCGATAAAATGATGACAAAAGGGTGAACATGTTTTTGACCGTCTTTTTTCAGAATTGTGCCACTGTGCGGGGGGAGGGGGGTATCCCATGTCTTTGGGTACGAAAGTGACTCCGTTCACTTCGTACCATTCCAGGATAACATTTGAATAGTGGCACGAAGCTTGATCTAGCCAGAAGACCGTTGGGGGCTGTTCATAAACCACGTAGACAATTTAGGGGGAGGGGTTTCAAACAAATCTACGTTTGTCTACGATGGAGTAGGGGGGGGGGGGGCAAGAATCAACGTAGATCTCTGTTTTTTTTCCATCTACAAAACGGATATTCATACACTTTGACGTTATACACGAAGGATTAAAACAATTGTTAACACCTTGGGTATTATCCTTGTGCCGACCTGAGCATTTTAGCATCTTACCATTCAAACTTATGCATTCATATTCCAGAATTTATATGACACAAGCAACGAACAGTGTTTTTATTGTGTATAGATCAAGGAAACTATAGAAAAATCATTCTATAAAGCCTAAGGTGTGGCCCAGTTTGAATTAGAACATAGACTATTGCGCATATTTCGGATAAACATTAACAAAATAGTATTCTGTTTTAACAAACATGTTCGACTTCATCTAAACTTTAGAGACAAAATACAAAAATAATAATCATCTCGATTTCGAAAAAAATTGCGGACTTTTCCCGGCATATGTTTCATCGATCGCCGCACATTATTCTCATCCATCGTTTTGGCAATCTTATTCAACTTGGTTCTGAATTCATTGATGCCTTTCACGACACTGCCATTCATCTTCAGCTTCCTCTACATAATAGCCCAAAATCTCTCTATCGGTCTGTGCTGGGGACAATTTGGTGGGTTGAGTTCTTTCGGTATGAACTGAATCCCGTTGGTTTCATACCACTGTAGCACTGTTTTACTGTAATGACAGCTTGCAAGATCTGGCCAAAACATGACAGGTTCATTGTGGGATCTGATGAATGGCAATATTCGCTTTTGCAGACATTTCGTTCTGTACAGCTCTGATCTAAACGTCTTATCAGTGATGAAAACCTTGGTTCTCCTACCGCAGCTACAGATGCCTTGCCGAATCATGTATTTACGTGCAAATTTATCAGCAAACACAAACTTGAATATGGCAAAAACATCTCCCCGAGCCTTGGCCAAGTAAATTTTTGTCCCGGTAGCTGTTTGAAATCGGCCTTTACATAGGTTTCATCATCGATGAGGAGACAGCCATTGAATTTTGTCAGCACCTGATCATACAGTTTTTTGGCACGGATTCTGGCCACATTGTTCTGCTTTTGATCCCTATTTGGTTGTCTACCGGTACGATATGACTTGAAGCCTTCCTGGAGAAGAACCCGTTGCATGGAACTGAGTGTGGCTCGAAACTATTTGGCCAAATCGTGGTCTGAGATGTTGGAATTTGCCTTAATGTTCTTGATGACTTTGCTCGGCAGTAATTTCAGATTTCTTCACTAAAGTTTTAATTTCACGATCCTCCTCACTAAAGTTTAATTTTCACTTTTCACTACCGACTGTGCCATTGTCGTGACCTGACCGAGGTTTCCAGGTTCAAGCGGTTTCGAAGGGTTAAACTAAAAATCGTTAGTAGGTATTCCCGAACCCAACGGTCCAGAAATAGTTCACTAAGCTCTGTACGAGTCTCCAACTATCCCGTGGTTTGGCGTTAAAGACTCTTGCTTCGGCAACTCCAGTGGGATGTAGGTAAGGGGTCTAGAGTTAACGATAGCTTCAGCTTCTAGGATTACCGTCTCCAACACCTCGTCGTTCGGATAATGTGGATGATCAGCAATCACTGACATGGTCGTCTTCACGGATCGTACCATGCGTTCCCATGCTCCACCCATATGAGGCGCAGAAGGAGGGTTGAAGTAGCATCTGGTATTGGAACTGGTAAACGTCAGAGCGCAATCCTCGTAGATGTCCTGGATCTGCTTCCCCAGTAGATTGCTTGCTCCCAGGAAGTTTGTTCCATTATCACTGTAGAAAGACTCCGGAGAACCATGATGAGCCACAAAACGCCTATTTGCCATCACGCATGACTGAGTAGAAAAGCTATGTGTAATCTCCAAATGTATGTCGCGCACCGTCAGGCAGGTGAATAGCGCCACCCACCTCTTCACCAGGCTACGTCCTTGTTTGACCATTAACGGTCCAAAACAGTCCACGCCAGTGTGCGTGAATGGTCTCACAAATCCGGTTACTCTAGTTTCCGGTAACGGTGCCATCATAAGTAGTTTTGGAGCAGCCTTCCTTATACGGCAGAAAAAACCAACCTACTTGTCGAATCAAGACTCGTAGGCCTGGTATGCGTTGACGCATTTCATTGCACACCGTTTCTCCATTCCCGTGCAGGAACCGCCGATGATACTCTTCCACGAGGAGAATGATCTCAGGGTGCTTCTTCGGTAATATTATAGGGTATTTAGCCTCTATCGGATGACACCGTACTCATCGATGAACGGCGAAAGACGGTGCCACGGACTTGACTTCGGAATTGGCACTGCATCTCTAGGGACCATTAGATTACGTTTCAGAATTGCTCCTTCGTCCGGATACGCTTCAGATTGCATCTGCTTCCATTTAGGTTCTCAGCGTTTTTAGCTCCTCCTGAATCTGCAACGTCGGATTTTTATGCTTCTCACCTTTGAAATGGCGAATACTACGTAGAACGTAAGCAGTTGTTCTCAGCAGTCGGTTTCAATTGGAGAATCTCAGGATGTCTATCAACGACTGCTGCACTGAACCATGGAACAGGAAAACAGAACGAAGCTCGATGATTGTCTCCGACTCATTTGGTGGAGGTTTCGACGGCCAATGTTCCGGTGACTTAAACAGGAATTCTGGTGCTTTGTACCAAGGGTTGTTACTATCGAAACTAGGCTCATCCTTCCACTTAGTAGCGACACCGGTGGCTGTCAGATCTCAACCAGGAGAGTATTGTTGACGAATCGGTCCAGAGGAATCGCTTCGATACAGGCAAGTCCAAAGATGTCAAAACTTTGCTTAACATTCTCGTTCCAATAATCGCAGCTTGCAGTTCGAGGCAAGGCACAGATAGTGGTGTCAACGGTGTGACCTTCGTTTTTGACGCTACGGAAGCTCATCGAGGTTGGCCGTTATTGACTAATCGAAGGAACAGTACCGCTGCACATTCTAATTCGCTCGCATTGACGAACAGATGGGCCTCTATATCTCCTAGAGCAGAACTGGACAATCCGTTAAAGAAACAACGAGGCACAGCCACCTCGTCCAGGCGCTGCGTGTATCGATACCAACAATCCTATTTCTGTCGACGTTCTTCTGCTATGAGCTCATCCCAGTCCGTTCCGGATCTCCAGATCAGCTGCATTATAATTTTTTGGTGCACAACGAAATGGGAAATCAACCCCAGCGGTTCACGATCTCATGATTTGCACAGGCACAATACGTACTGGTTTTCTTCATCAGTTCCGTTGACGGTTGCTTTTCGTAGACTTCTGCATTTCCGGCTTGCTTTTCCTCTGAGTGTACGTAGAGCTTTTGCTTTTCTCGCCCAGATTTGTTGGTAGACTGTGTACCCAATGAATTTATAGGAAGCGTGACATCCGAGGCCACCACTACAAATTCGGACACGGAAGCGCCGAATGTCGCCAGTGTCGCGACCTGACCGAGGTGTCCAGGCTCGGTCAATCGTATGAACATTAGATACGCACAACTGTGCTCTAAGAAATCCGTCAGATAACTGAATCGGTTATGCACATTCACCTACTTTGATTGATTTTTCACATGCTTCAATGTGAATATCCTTCTTGTGAGTTATAATCACGTTTACGAAAATACACTCAAAATAAAGTAAATATAATAATTCTTATACATTTCATTAAACTACTATATCTACCACACACGCCACACGGTGTTTTGGGGAAAACCCAACACTTTTGCAAGTTTTGGCCCAGACCACGAAGGGTTTTCCAAATGATTTCGTACAATTATTTTTCTTTATTCCTCTTCCATTTTGTATTTCTCTGAAACACGTTCAAACTGCGCCGCGAAAATAAATTCAGATGTTGTTATTGTTATAGGAAACACATTAGATATCATAGTCAAACATCCGTCCACTAGGGTCGCTGTAAAAATCAAAAATGTTGGTTCCAATACTAAATGGGCCACACCTTACATAACGACCGGCACCATCAACGGCCAAATGCATAAAGAAAAAGCGTCTGCTGCCCTTCCTCCGGTCCCACTTAGGGGACACTCTGTTTTGGCCCGATCTGGCATCGTTCCATTACGTGAAACCGGTGATGGAGTGGTACGAAGCCAACGATGTTGTTTTTGTGCCGAAGGAGACATCTCCGCCAAACTCGCCAGAACTTCGCCCAATAGAAAAATTCTGGGCGATTGTGAACTGCAAGCTCCGGAAAAACAACAGGAAAGGGGAAGGTCTTCAAAAACGATAAAGAGTAAATGAAAGTGTGTAAGAAAGATATTGCAAGTGTAGCACAGGATTTGATGGGTTGATATAACATAAATATGACTTGCTAAGTCATAATCAAGTTACTATAACTAATTATGGTCGTAGTGTGCTACTTGGGTAGCGTTAAGTCCAAGGTGCGATCGTTTAGCCTAGGAGAGGAGGTTGAATGAACCAACTTTGCAAAAAAACATTTCTAACTGTGATGTCTTGAATTAAAGAGAGTTTGGTTATGCTTCTGCTTTATTTGACGATCACTTATGAACTAACTTTTCTACTCGCAGCACAGGATAACGTTTGCTGTGATTGCTGTTAATTATCTGAACAACGGTTGTTTGGCTCCAACACCAGAGTTGCTACACGACAACTGTGGTATAAAGACTGTATTAGATGAAATTTGGACACACAAAATAGGTCACCAAATTTTCCTTGAGCCCGATTCTTTTCAAACATTCTGGAAATAAAGTACTATTAAATGGTTAATTTTTGACATCATTGGTTTATTGAACCTCTTCTCCCAACCCAAATGCCCACACCTTTGCCTTGACCCCTTTCATCAAATTTTGGGCAATGATAGGACCGACTTGCTTACTTACTTTTAACCACACTTTCTTTAGTTCAAGTTCATTTTGTATCAGTTTAGGAGTTTTAACGAGCTTTGCCTTCATGATTGCTCAACATTTTTCAATGGGGCGAAGTTCCGGAGTGTTTGGAGGGTTGACGTCTTTTGGTACAAATACTACATTATTATCTTTGTACCAGTCTAAGACGGCCCAGGCATAGTGGCAAGATGCCAAATCTGGCCAAAACTGTGTCGGGCCATCGTGAGATCTCAAGAAGGGCATAAGTCGGTTTTGGAGGCATTCGTCCTTGTAGATTTGTCCGTTGACGGTCCCAGAGGAGATGAAGGACTGACTCATTTTGCCACATCCGCAGATCGCTTGCCAGACAAAGCATTTTTTGGCGAATTTCGACAGTTTCTTCTTCCGTACACTCTCCGGAACGGCCAACTTAGAGGTGGCGACGTAATGTTCCTGTCCTGGCATTTGTTTGGTGTCGGCTATAATGTAGGTCTCATCGTCCATCACAATTCAGAACGGTTTTGTGAGCCACTCCCTGTACAGTTTTCTTGCACGAGTTTTGGCCACCGAGTTCTGTTTATAGCTCCGGTTTGGTGCCTTCTGGACCTTGTACACATGTAATCCAGAACGTTTCATTGTTGTCTGCACAAAACAAACTGAAACTTTCGCCTTTTTCGCAACATCCCTGATCGAAATGTTGGGATAACGCTTAAATTGGTTCAATACCATCCTGGCCTTCTCCGGATTTGATGTGCCACGTTTTTTGCCACTACCATTTTTCCGCTTGGTTGTCTTCCGGTCCTTGAACGTTTTGATCACATGAGATACGGTTGAATGTGCGATTCCGAGCTGTTTTCCGATCCATCGATGAGAAGCGTTTGGGTTTTCGAAGTGAGTGCCCAAAATTTGATGGCGCACTATTTCTTCATTCGAAGCCATCACTGAAATCACTCGACCGATTTTCACGAAACTCATTACACAATTGACACAACACAATGAAATACATTCAGTTAAAATTTCAATAATTTTTACCCACACGCTAAAAAGTTACGAACAATTGCGTGTGTCCAAATTTCATCGAATACAGTCTTTAGATGTTGATACACCACAACTACTCCCCCTCTTAGTAACGTGGTTGTCGTACAACTCGACTCGATCTAGTCACGTATGTTCCGTCCGCCTGTCGTTGACCAACTCGGGGCAATTCTTCAATTTCTTCAGCAAAATCATCACCGTAAATTGAGTCGTCGCCTGAGTCGTCTGCATCTTGGACTGCATTCTCTTCGCTTCTAGCAGCAGGGATTGCATTCTCATCTTCGCTCCTAGCAGCAGTTGAAGTACAGGTACGATCGTTGTCGAAATCGTCGTAGGGATATTTCAGCAGTTGATGGCTCCTTCGTTTGATGTGTCCTAAACCTTCAACATTGCACTCGTACAACACCGCACTATGTTTCTTCATCACCGTTGCTCGCATCCAAGCTGGCTTCTCAGGATCACGATAATCTCTGGCATAAACGATTTCACCAACTCCGAATGCTACAGCTCTGGTCTGTTTTCGATCTTCATTTGCTTCACGCTGTCTTCTTACAGGATCCGCTTTCAAGGCATCGAATCTTATCCGCATCTCCTTTCCCAACATCAGCTTGAAAGGGCTTTCGTTCGTCGTGGAATGTTTCGTAGCACGATACATTTCAAGGAAAGACCACAAGTTTTGAACAACGGTCTTCCTTTGATTTTCCAAATCTGCAGATAGCTTCGATAACGCCACCTTAGTTGTTTTTACCGCATTTTCTGCTGCCCCTTTGGAACACGGGCTATACGGTGCCGTTCGTGAATGTCTAATTCCTCTGTCCAGACAGAACTTCTTGAACTCGTCCGAGGAAACGCCGTATCGTTGTCGGAGACCAGGGTAGAAATGGAACCAAAACGAGATGTGTATTCACACAGCTTTTCAATTGTCTCCCTCGATGTCAAAGTTCGCACTGGGAAGACCTCCATCCATTTGCTGAAACTGTCGACCGTCACAAGATAATCGGCACCTCTGAACTTGAAATGGTCGATATGAACACGATCGCCAGGCGAATTGGTAAGTCTCCACGGGGATATTGGATCGGTTCTCTCAGGTCGCAACTGGATAAAATTTTCGCGTCTTCTTCCGAGCTCTTCAATTTCCTTGTCCATAGACGGCCACCAAAAATATGACCGAGCTAGGCTCTTCATCTTAACGATTCCCTGGTGTACCAAATGCAGCTCTGCCAGAATGCTCTTCCGTAACTTGACTGGAACAATGATGCGATATCTGCTATGGGGGATAGCAGGACACCTTCTTCAATGCTCATCTCTTCTCGTTTGGAATAAAATTTCTTGAGCTCTTCCTCCAGGATGTTTGATGGCCAGCCAGATTTAAAAAAATCCATAACATGGCTTATAATCTTGTCACGCCGACTTTTGACTACCAATTGTTTCCGCTCCACCAACGAACGAGTCTCCAACTCCAAGAAATACAAGAAACTTGCCGGGTCCAACTCATCAAAATCACTGTCGGCTCCATCTTCATCTTCGATGTCGTTTGACGGAAAACGGGAAAGAAAACCTGCTGGGATATTATCCACTCCTTTCACATGCTGGATCTCGTAGTTTAAACTAGTCAAAAATACAGCCCAACGTTAAAGATGTCTCGCAGCTGTTTCTGGAACACCTTTTGAGCTGAACAAACCAATCAACGGCTTGTGATCGGTCATGAGAATGAAATGACATCCAGCCAAGTAACTGTAGAACTTGTTGACTCCGTAGTATATGGCCAACGCCTCCCGATCTATCGTTCAATAATTATTCTCGTGCTTCTTATAGACTCTTGATGCAAACGAAATTGGTCGCTCACTTTTATCGGGAAAAAACATGTGTAATAATTGCTCCGATTCCAGCATTCGACGCATCACAGTACAGCTTGATTATAAGATCCCGATCGTAATGCGCCAACACTGAATCTCTCGCGATGAGCTTCTTCGTATTGTCGAACGCCAACTGAACGCTTCTTGGTCCACGAAAACTCGAAGCCATCCTTGAGTAGGTCGTACAGCGATTGCAGGTTGTGTACCAAATGGGAACAAAATTTGGCGTAGTAATTAACAAGTCCCACAAAAGATCGGACCTCCTTGGAGTTCGATGGTTTCCGCACCTCCAAAATGGCCTTCACGTTACCTGGATCCTTGTGCAAACCATCCTTGTAGATGCAATGATCGAGGAATTGCACTTCTTCCTTGAAAAATTCGCACTTCTGTTTATTCAGCAGCAGTCCGGCATATTCTAAACGCTGCAAGACTTGGTCCAGGTTCTTCAAATGTTCCTTCGTGGTAGATCCGGTCACCATCACGTCATCAAAATAAATAACCGTTCACCGGCAACCTTGCAACACCCTCTCCAAAGTAGCTTGAAATACAGAACAGACAGTCTTCGTGCCAAATGGTAAACGATTCATCAGGAACACTCCTCGATGCGTGCTCCACGCCAAAAGCTTCCGTGTATCTTTCTCGACCTCCAACTGGTAATAAGCATTTTGCAGGTCTAACTTCAAAAAGTGTTTGCCTCCTTGTAATGCCACAAAAATATCGTCGATGATAGGCAATCGATGATGGTCGTCCTTCAAAAACGGATTGACTGTAACTCGATAGTCAGCACAGAGTCGAATCGATGAATCCTTCTTCCGGACGGGTACTAACGGTGTTTCCCATTCCACAACCGCCGTGGATGCTTTGGTGATATTTCCAGTCTGCTCCAAACGATCCAATTCGACTTCCACCTTCTCCTTGAAGGCTAAGGGCACTTTTCTGGGCTTGAAAAATGTCGGCACCGCTTCTTCAACTTATGGCAGATGCACTTTCGTGTTCTTCAAACAGCTTCATGGTTTTCAAAATCGTCTCGAGCATCTTCGTGTCGTCTTCTGTTACAGCTAACGTACAAAAGTCAATTTTCCTAGTTGGACATGGTCTGTCGTCCCAGCAATGGATGTCGGTCACCATCAAAAACGAAAATTTCCTCCTTGGAAACGTGATGCTTGTACTTCATCTGGGCAAAGAACTTTCCGACTGCACGAAAACCGCTGCCTTTGTAACACACGAACTCTTCCCGGACGTCAGTGTTCAATTTCGCATCGGGAAACAGCTTCAGAAACAATACCTTCGATATGGCGTTGACTGGACTTCCGGTATCCATTTCAAAATCAATCGGCTTCCGGTTGACAAAAATTTCCAGCAGAACTCATTTTTTCATCGCCAGCTTCACAAGATCGTCGATCGTTGCTGTGGCTTCTTCTTCAGATATACGTTCGAAAATGAGGCCTCGGCGTAATCCAACGACGAACATATTCTTGATGAACTCGTTCAAATTAGCTCCGAATTCGCAATTGATCGCTAGCTTCTTCAACCGGGTGGTCCATTCAACAACCGTTTCACTGTCGCCTTGACGTGCTTCGAAAAATCTGCACCGCTCTCGAAAGACCACCACCGTAGGGGTAAACCGCTGGCGTAACAGTTCGCAGAGCTGGGCAAAAGTCTTCTTCTCAGGTTTGTCCGGGAAACACAGATTCTTGATTGTTTGATATACTTCCATAGAAACGGACGTAAGCAGGAACGCAGCTTGTCTCTCACCGTCCTCTTCGCCGTTGAGTTCGTAGGCCACGAAAAATCTTTCAAGCCGTTCCTGGTAAAGCGGCCAGGAATCTCCGACGTTGAACTCCGGTGGCTTCACGTTCATGGCGGAATCTTTTAGGTTTTTTAGCTCCTCGTCGCCAAACTGTGATGTCTTGAATTAAAGAGAGTTTGGTTTTGCTTCTGCTTTATTTGACGATCACTTATTGTTCGAGCTAAATGCGCAACTCGTAGGCTCTTTGACAGCAGCTCCCGCACAACATATGCGAAATATGTTTTCGCTCCGTTCGCCCGGTTGATCTGGCAGCACCGCATGCACTCGGCTGCTTGACTACCCCAGGGATGCCATATTTACAGACATGTCTGTAAATTTACAAACTTTTCATTTTTGTTGCAGACTTTTTCAACGATGCAGACATGTAGCAGAAATTTTATTTATGTTGCAGACTTTTACAGACATTTGAAATATTTTTTGAATTTCAAATAAAAGGTACTTCTGAAGTTCGGATTTGAAACGTACAAGGATCTGAACAGTTTTGTAGATACGATAAGAAGCATTGTTGATTTTTTTAAATATCGCGGTGGGCCACTTGGAGACACAATGGGCCCATAGATAAGTAGCATATAGGCCCTTTCCGAGGGTCTCTACTTATGGTAGTGTTCAATCTCATGCGAAAAATTATTGTCAAAGCGTTGGAAATATTGGTCCTTTGACATTAAGTCACAACGAAAATCAAGGTTCACAACAATACAAATCATATTGGAGAAAGTCACCGCAAAAAGGGGTTACTGAGTATTTGCTCTAAAGCCCAGTCGGTTGCCACTCGGGGAACAGAACAACTGTAAAAGTTCTGAGCTATTGAAATAAATCTAAAAACTCTGAATTTTTCAAAGTATTACTAAATGCATCATTTCAGTATATTTGTACTAGGGATTTAGAAATATATCCCTGAGTTAGTCCTAGATTCCAAGAAGTATAGAAAAGCCCACAATTTAGGGTACATCATGGAAAGTTTAGAAGACGACTTCCCAGAGCTTCGGGAAGATAATTCCCGAGGAAGAGACTTCCTCAAAACAAATAACTTCTACAATGGTCTGGTAAAAACTTCTCAGAAGTATAGGAAGCAAGCAGTCCAAGCAAGAAGAACCTTCAGAAATTCAGGATCAAACATTACTGAAGCTCAAGATCATACTTACCAGAATTTCAGGGCAGAACTTCCCCAAGAACCAGGAGAGGACTTATCAGAGCTTCAGGATGAAATGGAGGGAAGAGGACTTCTTTGAAGTTAGGAACATTTTAGAGGTTTGGGAGTTCGTCCCAGAAATTCAAGATTGAACTACTAAGAAGTTCATAAAAAAACTTCCTCAAATTTTAGACGGGAACTAACCAGGAAGGGCACTGCCTTTAATTTCTCAAAATATCAGGAAAAAAATTCCTCGGGAAGTGCTAGGCAGATTTTTCAAAGCTCAGAGGAGAACATTTCAAAATTTCAGAATAAAGATTTCTCAAAATTCTTTAGAGAGAACAGAATTAATCTTTCCAGGAGCATTAGGGGTAATTCTTCCTAATTTGAGCACAAATTTCCGAATTTGAGCAGTTTCGGAACAAACTTCCTCAAAGTTATGGAGAAAACTTCCCAAAAGTTCAGAAGTCCAGGAAGAAAGTTCAAGAACAAATTAGAGGGAATTTTCCTAGAAATTTTGGAGACGTCTTGCCCATAGTTTCAATAAAAATTTCCTCGCAGTTCAGTATGGGAACAATCAGAAAGAATAAGCTCAAGAAAAAACTCCCCCGAATTTTAGAATCAAGAAGGGTTTTTTTTTCCAAAAAATCATTAAAGAACTCCTCAGAAGTACATAAGAGGACTTCTCAGAACTTCCGAAGAGACCAAAAGTTTAGTTGTAACTACCCAGAAGTGCTTAGAGAGCGTCCTTAAAGTTTCGAATCGAACATTCCAGCATTTCAGAATGAGAACATCTCGAAGTTCAGAGAATCCCAGATGTTCAGGTAGATACTTTTGATTAAATCAGGAAGAAACGATCCAGAAGTATAGAGGGAACATTTTAGTAGTTCAAGCAGGAACTTCTCAGAAATTCAGGAACAAATTTTTCTGAAGTCCCCTGAGGTTCAGAAGAGAACATCTCGCATGTTCAGAAAAGAACTTTCCTTAAGTTCAGGAAGAAACTTCTTACAACTTTAAGAAGATTTTCCAAGAAATTTTGAATTTTATTTTTTGATATTTTTTGAATTTCAAATAAAAGGTACTTCTGAAGTTCGGATTTGAAACGTACAAGGATCTGAACAGTTTTGTAGATACGATAAGAAGCATTGTTGATTTTTTTAAATATCGCGGTGGGCCACTTGGAGACACAATGGGCCCATAGATAAGTAGCATATAGGCCCTTTCCGAGGGTCTCTACTTATGGTAGTGTTCAATCTCATGCGAAAAATTATTGTCAAAGCGTTGGAAATATTGGTCCTTTGACATTAAGTCACAACGAAAATCAAGGTTCACAACAATACAAATCATATTGGAGAAAGTCACCGCAAAAAGGGGTTACTGAGTATTTGCTCTAAAGCCCAGTCGGTTGCCACTCGGGGAACAGAACAACTGTAAAAGTTCTGAGCTATTGAAATAAATCTAAAAACTCTGAATTTTTCAAAGTATTACTAAATGCATCATTTCAGTATATTTGTACTAGGGATTTAGAAATATATCCCTGAGTTAGTCCTAGATTCCAAGAAGCATAGAAAACCCACAATTTAGGGTACATCATGGAAAGTTTAGAAGACGACTTCCCAAAGCTTCGGGAAGATAATTCCCGAGAAAGAGACTTCCTCAAAACAAATAACTTCTACAATGGTCTGGTAAAAACTTCTCAGAAGTATAGGAAGCAAGCAGTCCAAGCAAGAAGAACCTTCAGAAATTCAGGATCAAACATTACTGAAGCTCAAGATCATACTTACCAGAATTTCAGGGCAGAACTTCCCCAAGAACCAGGAGAGGACTTATCAGAGCTTCAGGATGAAATGGAGGGAAGAGGACTTCTTTGAAGTTAGGAACATTTTAGAGGTTTGGGAGTTCGTCCCAGAAATTCAAGATTGAACTACTAAGAAGTTCATAAAAAAACTTCCTCAAATTTTAGACGGGAACTAACCAGGAAGGGCACTGCCTTTAATTTCTCAAAATATCAGGAAAAAAATTCCTCGGGAAGTGCTAGGCAGATTTTTCAAAGCTCAGAGGAGAACATTTCAAAATTTCAGAATAAAGATTTCTCAAAATTCTTTAGAGAGAACAGAATTAATCTTTCCAGGAGCATTAGGGGTAATTCTTTCTAATTTGAGTACAAATTTCCCATTTGAGCAGTTTCGGAACAAACTTCCTCTAAGTTATGGAGAAAACTTCCCAAAAGTTCAGAAGTTCAGGAAGAAACTTCAAGAACAAATTTGAGGGAATTTTCCTAGAAATTTTGGAGACGTCTTGCCCATAGTTTCAATAAAAATTTCCTCGCAGTTCAGTATGGGAACAATCAGAAAGAATAAGCTCAAGAAAAAACTCCCCCGAATTTTAGAATCAAGAAGGGTTTTTTTTTCCAAAAAATCATTAAAGAACTCCTCAGAAGTACATAAGAGGACTTCTCAGAACTTCCGAAGAGACCAAAAGTTTAGTTGTAACTACCCAGAAGTGCTTAGAGAGCGTCCTTAAAGTTTCGAATCGAACATTCCAGCATTTCAGAATGAGAACATCTCGAAGTTCAGAGAATCCCAGATGTTCAGGTAGATACTTTTGATTAAATCAGGAAGAAACGATCCAGAAGTATAGAGGGAACATTTTAGTAGTTCAAGCAGGAACTTCTCAGAAATTCAGGAACAAATTTTTCTGAAGTCCCCTGAGGTTCAGAAGAGAACATCTCGCATGTTCAGAAAAGAACTTTCCTTAAGTTCAGGAAGAAACTTCTTACAACTTTAAGAAGATTTTCCAAGAAATTTTGGAGAGTACTTTCCCAAAGTTTTGCGGAAATTTTCCTCGTAGTTCAGGATGGGAATTATCAGAATTTTAGAAAGTAACTATGTTCAAGAAAAAACTTACCAAGTGCTTCTGGAGGGTAAGGTTGGGTTCTTAAATGTGAATTTCGAAGAAAATAAGAAGTGATTGCCAAGAAGTTCATGAGGAATTTTGTCTGAAGTTCAGGAGGAAACATACAATCTAAGAAAGAGATTAAGTAACGTTTACATAATCACACATATAGCGAAAATGACATAACTCGCTCTCTTATTACGTCTACTCGTTGAAAGAAGTCTAATTTTGTAAAAAAAAAATTACAGACTTCTATAGACATTCCCAGACATTTCAAATTTTTATCACAGATATTTGAAAAAAATATCTGGCATCCCTGGACTACCCGACCGTCGGTAGTATTTAAGTAAAAGGTTCAATAGTCTGTTGTTAGATTTTTTACATGGTACGGGTTTTACCTTTTTGTCTCCGTCGCATAATAATAAAAGTTTAGTTTTGAAATTTAGTTTGAATTCGATATGGTTCCCAATCGAATTAAACCCAAAAAGAACGGAACACAACGTAGGACACTCCAACGATAAGTGTCACCACTTATGAACTAACTTTTCTACTAGCAGCACAGGATAACGTTTGCTGCAATTGCTGTTAAATATCTGAACAACCGTTGTTAGGCTCCAACACCAGAGTTGCTACACGACAACTGTGGTACAGATGTTGATACACCACACTAACATGTGTTTATTTATTCTCTGTGAGTTTCAAAAATATCCGACTTAAATTTAATTTGGGTTTTCATTGTTGCCTGTTGCATTTTTTTCGAGCACAATCTTTAAATTAAAGAAAAAAAGGAGTACCGAAGAGCGAGAGAGTGGGGTTCTTGAGCAGTGTGCCAATTTCAATTTCCTATTAACTAGTTTCCTATTTATTAAATATACCGCTCCTCCTTAAGCTACGAGCTAGATGCGAGAAGAATCGATGCTCATAATTTTGGCAATAATTGCTATCAGGAGATTTCTATCCATCAAATTTCTCAGATCAACGAAGTTTCTGCCGGCGCCGGCGGTGTTGCTGTTGTGATTGCTAGTTGGCACCCCAGTGGGTCTGGGTTCAATCCTAGTCAAGGTCGGTGGCATTTTTCAGAGGCGAAACATCTCACGTCAAGTCTTCCGCGGAAGGGGAAGTAAATTCGATGGTCCCGGCTCATGTGTTGATAGGTGCGATATGTAGGGTCCAGGTGGTGGAGTCGCTTTCCAAGCGTCGGTGGGTGTTTCCACGTGAGGAAATAGGCCGACGGAAAATAATCTAATGAAAATATCAATTAAATTTAATGAGATTTAGCTTATTAGCTAAAATTTTACCCCTCGCAAATCACAAAATACCAAAAGGTGTTGAATTCGCAATTTACCATGAAGGAAAACAAACTGTTCACTTCATACGCATCATTCAAATGGATTAATTCAATAATTGAAAATACCCAGATTAGATTTCCATACCAATTAATAATGCTTTCCAAATATTCCTCCTTCCCCCCTCGCAGATATTTGATAAAGTCCGTGCCTCCCACCAGACGGACGAACAGCTCTATACAAAAGTGGAAGCAGTACAAATAGACCTGGACGGCGATGTTCTCCTGTGCGACGGAGGCTCAATCAGCGAACGTCGATTGCTACACGAAACGGATATCATTTTCAACGTACTGGCTTCGGTCAAATTCAACGAAACCATTCGAAATGCTCTGACCACAAACGTTGGCGGTACGCGGAAAGTTCTGCAACTGGCCCAACGAATGACTCGATTGCGATCCATTGTGCACGTTTCCACGCTCTATTCGAACTGTAATAGGGAGGACATCGAGGAGCACATCTATGATGACTTACCACTCCGACAGGAAGTGGTGCTGAAGGTAAGTGTGGATATTAATCAGACGAAGTCAATTGAATGGGATTGATTTGATTATAATTGCTTTCTGTTCATAGATGACTGCAACCATGACGGAACATGAGATGGACCGGTTTCAGCACTGCTTCCTGGGACCGATGCCCAACACGTACACGTTCAGCAAAAAGTGTGCTGAAATCATGATCCGTGATGATTTTTCCCATCTTCCGGTTGGAATATTCCGTCCTCCGATAGGTAACCGTGTTGTCCTTGGCTGATGTTCAATGCGTGATAATAACGGTCTCGTAACATTTGCAGTCATTTCCACCTACCAGGAACCACTTCCCGGCTGGACTGACAATCTAAACGGCCCGGCGGGGCTCTGCATGTGGACCGTCAAGGGGATGATCCACACCATATGGGGTAACGCAACGAAGCGGGCGAATCTGGTACCCGTCGATTATTGCGTAAATGCCATCATCGTGGCAGCATATGATATTATGTTGAGACACGGAAAACGAAACAGTTCTATGTTGACAGCGCCGGCGGATGACGAGGGTAAGGGAAGCAATAGCATATCGTTGATGGAGAAACCAAACCAGCTGGTAGATGACAACACCAGCAACGACATCGAACCGTTCGAATTGCCAACGTACAATTTTATGTACCGAGAGAACGGGCTCACTTGGGGAAAATATATGGCGATGGTTTCGCTAGGATTCGAAAATCGACTGCACCAGGCGGTATGGTAAGTGTAAATAGCGCTCACCCACGCTTAACCGGAAAAGGCTTTAAAGGAAGAATACTAGTGCCTAGCATGGATCCAAACATACGAGTTGTTGTGTGGTAGAGTCGGTTTCATGCAATACTGCTACAACTATGTGATGAATGTTACTCATTGTGTATTCCAATGGCACACTGAAGGGTGCAAAGTTGGTCTGAATGAATCCAGTTCCACGTAGCATTGAAAGTTTGATAAAGGTTTTTTGTTTGCTAATATCATTACATGAGATCGGATTTGGAAGAGTAGAAATGTGCGAAGAAATAGTTTTGGAGAGGATACTTTTCACAATTCGAAAAAGGATTGCTTTTGCAGAAATATTTAATTCAAGGGAATTTAGGTTTTTTTGTCCAACTAATTTTGTTGAAATCAATCCTTGCTTACAAATGTTTACTTTTATTATTGGTATTCAGTGCTTTCTGTGTTTTAAACGCATTTCTACAGCTTCAGGGTGTCGACTCAATGTTGAAAGTAAATCCTCTTATTATCTCTGCTTTTCCAGTCGTTCTTTACAAAAACTGCAGGTATCCATAAAACTAACCACATTTTCTTATGTTTTTTAATTTACATTTACATTTGCAATTACCTATCAATGAAAAGCTATAACTTTTGAGGAGATGTTTTTTCAAATAATATATTAATGCTGAATCCGATTATCAGGATTATTGTATGCGCTTTACATTTTAGTACCAATAATGAAAAACAGTGGAATTCCAAAAAGATTGTAAACAAGGAATGTTGCATAAGAATTTATTGATGAATGAGGAAAATACGTTTAAACATACAAACGTTCTTGAACATTTATGTTTATAAACGATTCACAAATTGTACAAAGTAGTTTCTTTCACAGTCTTTTGGAGTCTTTTGGAGTCTTTTGGAGTCTTTTGGAGTTCTAAAGCTGACCAGTTTTCGCCAAAATCATCAATGGATTGGCGATATCCGTCAATGAGCTCCTTCCCAAATCATTTCCCATCCACCGAATTAAGATATTTCATCATGAGGGGGTACTCCTTGATTCTAGCTTTATACAGAATAAGATGTTTTGAAAGCAATGCACAGCAATGCCTTCCTACAAAGCCGAATTGATTCATCGCGATGTTATCTTGTATTCGAAAGTTGTTGGAGAAAATGATCCTCTTCCGTCTGGACAAATGGGTTGAGACGAATAACCTGCTTTCAGATACTCAATATGATTTCCGTAGGGGTAAGGGAACGAACGACTGTCTCGCGTTGCTTTCCACAAAGATTCAGTTAGCTTTTGCTAAAAAAGAGGTCTGCAAGGACCCTTACAGGATACCTTGGACAATTTGTCTACTTGGGCTTTAGAGCTAGGTATCGAATTCTCTACGGAGAAAACTGAGTTGGTAGTTTTTTCTAGGAAGCATAACCCAGCACATCCAAAGCTTCAAATTTGGGGTAAGTCGATAACTCATTCTATGTCATTTAAATATCTTGGGTCTGGTTCGATTCTAAGTGCACCTGGAGATCCCATATTGAGTATGTGAAGCGAAAGTGCCAGCCAAGGATTAACGTCTTCTAACGTTGTACCAGATCTTCTAACGTTGTACCGGACAACGATTTTGTCGGTTATGGAATACGGTAGTTTTTGTTTTCAGTCAGCGGCTCGGTCGCACATCATCAAACTGGAACGTATTCAGTTTCGGTGTCTTTGTATCGCGTTAGGTTGCATGCACTCGACTCACACCATGAGTCTTGAAGTGCTGGCTGGCATGTTGCCGCTCTCGGATCGGTTTTCAGAATTATCACTCCGGCTCCTCACCAGGTGTGAAGTTATGAACCCCCAGATGATCAAAAATTTTGAGAAGCTTCTTGAGTTGAATCCTCAAACCTTCATGACCTTGTACCATTTGTACATAACACAGGATGTCAGCCCTTCGCCGAACCTTTCCAATCGTGTTTGCTTCTCCGATTTCGACAATTCAGTTCATATTGATTTATACATGAAGCACAGGAGCTTCGTGGAATCCCAGAGCATCATCGTCCTATGATTGCTCCGGTTTTATCTTCGCGTTATTTTATCATCACCTTTGTATGGGTCCCTTCTCATTGTTCAATTCCGGGCAATGAGAAAGCGGACTCGCTTGCAAAGGTGGGCGCTATGGAAGGCGATATTTATGATCGACAAATCGCCTTCAACGAATTTTTTCCTATTTTTCGTCAACAGTCACTCGTCAGCTGGCAGTATAAATGGGGTAAAGGAGATTTGGGGCGATGGCAACATTCTATCATCCCAAAGGTGTCGAAGAAATCTTGGTTTAGCGGGATGGATGTGGGTCGAGACTTCATTCGTGTTATGTCTCGCCTCATGTCTAATCATTATTCTTTGAACGCTCATTTATACCGGGTTGGGCTGAGCGACAGCAATCTCTGTGAGTGTGGACAAGGCTATCAGGACGCAGATCACGTTATTTGGTCTTGTGCTGAGCATCGTGGTTTCAGATCGAGGCTTTATGATTCCCTTCGGGCTCGAGGTAGACAACCCAATGTGCCAATTCGAGATATTTTGGCTGTACGTGATTTGGAGTACATGAAACTCATTTATGTGTTTTTGACTAACATTAGCATTAGATTGTAGTTAGTTTAACATGTATGTTTAGTATAAGTTTTTTTCTGTGTTCGTGTGTTTTTTTTCTCTTTCAAAAATGTTCGATTAAAAAGAAAACCAAAAGTTGTGTAGTTATAAGTGTTTCAATAATTTAGAATTTAAATTTAATGTGTTATGTAAACCATACTTTAAATTCCCACCCTCTTTCCCATCCGTAATTTGTAATTCCTATTAACCTCGAGACGGCCGCGAGTAATCGGCTCTATCCTCCTAACTTTAGTTTTAAGATAAATGATGTATAAAAGTATCAAAATTTGGCTCTGTAAAGTTGATTCGATTGAGCCTGTACAAATAAATGATTTAAAAAAAAAAAAAAAAAAAGTGAGTAAAGATGGTTAGGAGTAACACGTTGACAATTAGTAAACATCGATCGGATTCAAGCCGATGTTGACTGTTTGTCATCTTACCACTACGAACTATCTTGATTCGTCAAAATCAATGATTACACAAAAAATCCGTTGACGCTATTTCAAGAACAAAATTGTTGCTATGCTCCCAACGAAAATCTAATCACATAGTAAAACGTTGGTATTGATAAAATTTAAAATTTATCAGTACCTGATTGTATATTTTTCAAATTGCTAATTTAAATCAAAACCCAAGCAATTTGTATAGAAGAAATTCTAATGTCATGGATATGGAATATTCGATACATAATAACCGAAAATAATCATAATAATGTTTTTTTTTTTAATTTGTTGAATATAAATTTGTTGCATGCAATTTTGTGTTGAGTCATGCGAATAAAGCTTCAAAAGAAATGCTTTAAGTAGTAATAAAAATAAAGTTTTCGTCTTTTAAAAGTGACCTCTTTTAAGCTATCATACGGTTGAATTTTTCTGGCTAGTAGTTTTCATCTTAAACAATTGCATTAATAATTTCAATTGATAGTAATCTAGTTCTACACAAAAACATATTTAGAACGGTTTGAAATTTTCCACATATATTAAGAGAATTTAGAAACAGTTGTGTCTACCATTGGATTTTTTTTTCTGTGACCTAGACCACAATTATGGATGATCAAATTGCGAGCAATTCAGACATTGAATGCATTTAAGAGTAAGTAATACAAGGATGTTTTTGATTATTCCTTTTGAACCTCTTAATGAAATCCCACTCAATTGTTAAGTATAGTTAAGTGAAGAAACATGGTGTAGCTTCTGAATAATTCTAATTCTTTGTTCTATTTGATCTAAAATATTTGTTAAAAGCGTATATGACATTACTGTTTTATTGCCAATTAAATTTTTTTTTCAGCACGTTATGTATATTCTTTGAACAAATAAGCAGCTGTTAGTTTGGTTTAATATTAAATTTATTACTTTTTTATAACGTGGAATTCAGTTTTTTCTAATAATAAGTAAATCAGGTAAACGTAAACAAAGAAAACTAACTGTAGTAGATATAAGCAATATTTATTCCAAATAATGCTTATATCTACTACAATTCCAAATGATGCTTATATCTACTACACTAACTATCAAACTTATTATGTTACTATTGCCCAGATATCTATAACTTAGAGATTCCTGCATAGACAAACATCATAGATGCATTCACGTGTTAGGATTGGAGTATAATTATTTTAGCCGGTTGTGTATTTTGTTTGTTCGTAGATGCCATATGGCAAAATTTTGCTATATGAAATGAGATTTTAAAATTTCTCTCATTCCTCCACAGTTTGAACTAAACATGAACCTGTAACGATTGATTAAAATTCTTTGTTTCTTTTCCGAACTCAGAGGCAATGCTCTATTCTGAAAGATTTATTAAAGGGTGTTTATATTTTTCGTAGTAGAACAGAATTTTGATCCATAAATCTGAAAGCGTTGAAAAATAAAACTTATACCAACACGATTTTCGGATCATTTTGTTTCTCAATATTTTGATCACGAATATTTGATAAGATATCTTTCAGATAAAGTATCCTCGCATTCATTTAAACATCGACCCTAGTAGCACACTTGTTGCCATTCAGTTGAGATAACATAAATATCACTTGCTAAGTCATAATCAAGTTACTACAACTAATTATGATCGTAGTGTGCTACTTGGGTATCATCTCACTTTCTTGCAACGCAAATTTGAATATTCGAAAGTTTTACAAAATGCTATTGCAACTCTGTAGAAACAATGTCAAGTTGCAAATAGCCTCCACCCTTGCGCTTTTTGCGTTGCTGTTGTGTATAATTTTGGGGTACATAGCCAAACAAAACCATCCCTAATTTGTTTCAAGAGCGATTTTTATGCTCTATTGAAACAAATTGTGCTACTTGGGTTCTTCTAACGTTGTACCAGATCTTCTAACGTTGTACCGGACAACGATTTTGTCGGTTATGGAATACGGTAGTTTTTGTTTTCAGTCAGCGGCTCGGTCGCACATCATTAAACTGGAACGTATTCAGTTTCGGTGTCTTTGTATCGCGTTAGGTTGCATGCACTCGACTCACACCATGAGTCTTGAAGTGCTAGCTGGCATGTTGCCCTCTCGGATTGGGTTTCAGAATTATCACTCCGGCTCCTCACCAGGTGTGAAGTTATGAACCCCCAGGTGATCGAAAATTTTGAGAAGCTTCTTGAGTTGAATCCTCAAACGCGCTTCATGACTTTGTACCATTTGTACATAACACAGGATGTCAGCCATTCGCCGAACATTTCCAATCGTGTTTGCTTCTCCGATTTCGACAATTCAGTTCATATTGATTTATACATGAAGCACAGGAGCTTCGTGGAATCCCAGAGCATCATCGTCCTATGATTGCTCCGGTTTTATCTTCGCGTTATTTTATCATCACCTTTGTATGGGTCCCATCTCATTGTTCAATTCCGGGCAATGAGAAATCGTACTCGCTTGCAAAGGTGGGCGCTATGGTAGGCGATATTTGTGATCGACAAATCGCCTTCAACGAATTTTTTCCTTTTTTTCGTCAACAATCACTCGTCAGCTGGCAGTATAAACGGAGTAAAGGAGATTTGGGGCGATGGCTACATTCTATCATCCCAAAGGTGTCGAAGAAATCTTGGTTTAGGGGGATGGATGTGGGTCGAGACTTCATTCGTGTCATGTCTCGCCTCATGTCCAATCATTATTCTTTGAACGCTCATTTATACCAGGTTGGGCTGAGTGACAACAATCTCTGTGAATGTGGACAAGACTATCAGAGACAAGACGCAGATCACGTTATTTGGTCTTGTGCTGAACATCGTGGGGTCAGATCGGGGCTTTATGATTCCCTTCGGGCTCGAGGTAGACAACCCAATGTACCGATTCGAGACATTTTGGCTGCGTGCGATCTGGAGTTTATGAAACTCATTTATGTGTTTTTGACTAACATTAGCCTTAGATTGTAGTTAGTTTAACCTGTATGTTTAGTTGAAGTTTTTTTTATCTGTGTGTTTTTTTTCTTTTTCAAAAAATGTTCAAGTCAAAAGAAAACCATAAATTGTATAGTTATAAGTGTTTCAATAATTTAGAATTTAAATTTAATGTGTTATGTAAACCATACTTTAAATTCCCACCCTCTTTCCCATCCGTAATTTGTAATTCCTATTAACCTCGAGACGGCCGGAGTAATTGGCTCCATCCTCCAAACTTCAGTTTTAAGATAAATTATGTATTAAAATATGAAAATTTGGCTCTGTACAGTTAATTCGGTTGAGCCTGTACAAATAAATGATTAATTAAAAAAAAACCGAATTGGGCATGCCGAGTAGAACTTTCTGCTTTAAATTCTTTCTTGGCAATGTTGTCGTAGACGCAGTTCGTTACACCAAAAATCGAATATAGCTGTTGTGGTGAGCATACACCCAAAACTTTTTTATCATCGTCGCCAGACAAAAGAGGCATGTTGACGCATCCTCTTTAGCATCCTTACCATTGCCACCAGATGCCATTCACTTATGGGCTAGCTGATTAATCGAACCATGTTTTCGCGGCTCGCCTGCAGAAGTGCTCGGATCTTTCTTATTCACCATGTAAAATGCAAATGGATGTGTGGAGCTGTTTCCCATAATTCCATTAATTATGTTTATTGCTTTTCGATCACTAGAAAAGACTAATAATTGCTAATAATCATACAAAATTCTGACATTGATCGGCCTTGAATAATAATTACAAGCACTTACCTGCGACGAAACATTTAATCGAAGTCAAACTAAGGTGGTTCTATAATTTGGATATTTTTTTCGTAATTATCTTGTATCCCTCGGGCAAGAGCAAGGATTAGAACTTGACGAACTCATTAGTCTTTGAAACCATGTTTGCTTTGCTGCATTTGTTTACCTTCAATAGACAATACTATTTTAATAGATCCTCGTCCCATCAATTCCAACCTTCAGGATAGATTCTTCCACATTTTTCCTAGACTTAAAATAACCCACAACAACAAGGCAAGATTTTTCTTTGGTGTAAGATACATCAAGACTAGCTACACCAAAATAATCTTCAAGCTCGCTCAGCCGGTTTTGAAGTGCCGATTTGAGTTCAGGTTGTATTACCTTACAAGTCCTAAGACTCATGTTACGAGCCAGTTTTGAAGTCTATGGAAAAATATACTTCAATTAACAAAGGAATGTTGAAAACTTTCTAGATTGTGAAAGTGTCAAAACACTATTTAAAAAAAATTATTTAAAAATTAATTTATTTATCGTATTAGTAGTTTGATTGTGATTGGGAAACTAGGAGAATTTAAGTGTTAATTAACAATTCTCCTAGTTTCTAGATTGATTCAAAGTATAACCTAGCTTACGCATGCTAAGATCCAGGCCTGTTTTCAAGTTGAATATTTTGTTACGCGAAATTGGCTTCGTGTTTCCATTCCATTTGCGGTCATAACTTAGATTAGAAAGACTTACCATCGTTTTATCATTAGTTCGCTCCTCTCGAATGGCTTTCGAGCCCAAATGATCTTGGGAATTCTCTGTCAGCATTGCAAGGTTCAGTAGCATTGTACTTGCATTGCAATTATGTGCTCTTGCAGGACCAACTTTGGTCAAACAATCATTGCAAGTTTTTGCAAACAAGTGCCCGTTTTTCGGAGCTTGCCTCACATCTTTAACATATGTGCAGCGCTTGTTGCGCCACGCGACAAACATCACAGTCCAAGTGCTTGGTCGCTTCTCTCATTGTTTTGTGGTAGAGATACTCGTGAACCAAAATCTTGGGAAACTTTTCGCCTCTTTTACACCTGTACACCACACGTTAGCAGCCACTACACAACACCCTCGGATACTCGTAGCATATGTGATTTGATCTAATTGGTTCCAACATGGAACACCTCACGATTTAGAGCAGAAAGTTCCTAACTTCATCAAAGTTACGCAATCAAGACCTTGCGGTTGGTGAATAGGAAATCAAAATGATCTCACAATGCGGTGCTAGTTTACACATGAACTTCCTGTATGATCTGGATCTCGAAATCGTGAATTTTAAAATAAAAAAATGCTGTTCATATGCTATGAATTTTCATCAAAAACGGTTTATATTAGCACGGTCGCTATTGAGTGCATTTCTTCGGGTAGAAATACTGTACCTAATATAGGAGTCAAATAAGCGAAGCGTCTCTATTTTAAACTCATCATATATTTTGGAAAAATATAATGTGGTCTTTAAGGAACAATAAAATAACCATTGCGGTCGGTTGTTGATTCAAAATATTTTATATTATCATGAGGGTGACCTCGACAGACATAGTGATTACCATCTAAACCTCTTACGCCAAAGTCACGAGTGCGAATCTCACCCCCGCACCAATTACAAAAATACCCAAAAGGTATTTGAGTGACTACGACGGGAGATGAACCCACCCATTAGCATTGACATTTGCATTCCTCGTGGATAGAGCTACGATGATGAATAATTCGTTGAAGACATTGCATGGCACCATGAAACAGAACCAGATACTGATACGTTTCTGCACGTGAAAATCTCCACGAAAGCATTCCTCGATCGCTCACCTGGCCACGTCCATGCAACCGTTGAAGATAGGGAGGATTTGGTATCTACCTTAAGAAGACACGGGGAACCCACGTAGCCTTCGGTAGACATCAAAGGAAAAGGGAAATGAATAGTCGGAGAGCATAGATAAACAGAATGCACTGTTTAGTGTACAGAACTAAAAAAGTATTTATATGGTCGTTGGGAGCATTGAGTCTAGAAAGGTTAAGTGATGCTCCATATTTTTCTCAAACGTTTGAGACTTAAGCATTAACTTTAGTACTAGCGATCTACGGCTTATGGTGATAGCGCCATTGCTCGCTCTCTGAAATGAGAAAAATCCCAAGTAGCACATTACGATCATAATTAGTTGTAGTAACTTGATTATGACTTAGCAAGTTATATTTATGTTCTCTCAACCAAATGGCAACAAGTGTGCTACTAGGGATATCTAAGTGAAAGAGAACTTATCAGATTACTCGGACTGCAGAAACAACATAGCATTACCCTAACATATTGTCAATATAAAGCTTGCTTCAGATAGAATTGGAACAAAAGCAATTGCCTATATTTCAGTTATTTATTATTCAATTCAAGATCTTTTTTTATACAAATGTAACGTTTTCTTCATACTTTTAAGAAAAAATACGGATAAAATTATTCGTCACGGTTTCGAAGGAATTCTCGATTTTTTCCTGTAACACGGCTCATTAGGCGGCGCACACCTTCTTCGTTCATCGTTTTAGCTATCGTATTCCACCAGGTCTTCATCTGATTGATGTATTTGACAACCTTTCCCTTTGCATTGAGTCTCCTCTTCATGATTGCCCAGTATTTCTCAATAGGGCGGAACTGGGAGCAGTTGGGTGGGTTAAGGTTTTTTGGAACAACCTGGACCCTTTTCTCTGCATACCATTCTTGAACGACTTTGCTGTAATGACAGCTTGCCAAATCTGGCCAAAACATTACGGGATGGTCGTGGGATTGAATGAACGGCAAAATTCGTTTTTGGAGACACTCTTTTTGGTATAGTTCCGACGTCATTGTCTTATTTGTAACGAAAACTTTCGTATTTTTGCCACAGCTGCAAATGCCCTGCCAAATCATGAATTTTCGTTTACATTTGTCAGCAAAAACAAATTTAAATTTGGCTGGAACATCCCCCCGAGCCGTTGCCAAGTAAAATTTTTGACCTGGAATTTGCCCGAAGTCAGCCTTGACATAGGTTTCATCGTCCATCAGAAGACACTCGTCGAACTTGGTCAGCACCTGGTCGTATAGCTTCCGAGCACGGATTTTGGCCACACTATTCTGTTTTATGGTCCGATTTGGCTGTTTGCTAGCTCGATTCGACTTGATTCCTTCCCGGAGTCGAGTTCTCCTCACGGTACTATGGGCAGCACCGAATTTTCTGGCCAAATCACGGTCCGACAGATTGGGATTCCTCATAATCGTCTTCAAAATCTTATCACGCAGTTTTCGGTCGACAGTTCCACTCCGACGATTGGCTTGAGGCTTCCGAATCGTCGTCAGTGTTTCCTTATACCTCTTAGTTTTCGTGACAAAATTGTTGGAGTAGATCTTACACATCAGATTGGCCCAAAAATTCTCGATTGAACGCAGCTGAGGGACGTTGGGCGGGTTAGCCGACTTGGAAACAACATCGATATTCAGCCACTCCATCTCCTCCAACGATCGCTTCAAGTAGTGGGCCGACACCAGATCCGGCCAGAACACCGCGTCTTCGCCCTTATGCATTTCTCGATGAACGACGAAGCTTCCGGCAGGCATTTCGTACTATAAAATTCCCCGTTCACAACCAGTCCGGAGCGAAGGAAGAGAGGCTTTGACATCCCCTTCTTGATGATTGTCAGCCACCGCAGCACCTTCTTGGGGAACTTGGTGTGTGAAACGAACTTCACCTCGGAGCTCACTTCCTTCGTGGAGGAAGTAAAATACGAAGTGCCCTGCCAGTCGTTGCAATCCAAGGTGAGATAGGTCTCCTCGTCCATCACCACTGTCACCACACTGCCACGTCGATGTAGCCACTTTTCCCTCGGTCTTCCTCTTCAGCATCCGTTGGAGCTTCTTGTCGCTCAGGGTCGTCGGGCTTTCTTTCGATGCTCTGATTGTAGTCCAATAGTGCCAAGATGTTGTAGATGCCGGAACGGGCGTATCCGGCGTCCACAAAGTGCCGCACGATGTCCGTTTTCGACGCGGCGTGGTGCCGTTCTTTGGACGCACACCCTTTTGAACGGGGTTTCTTCACTGTTTTTGCCATCACGGTTAGAGTTCGACTGATAGAGCTGTCAAATTTTGTCTGCTGACTCTTGGGCTACTATGATTGATGCTGCATGGGTATTTTTGTCAGTGCGAGTGAAGGTAAACCCATAAAAAATCGGCAATTTTTGTCCATTTTTTTATGATAATGTTAAGTTATTTGCGGAATCTGGGAACGGCGCAGGAGAATTCAAGCTTTGATCGAAGCTAGAATCTGAAGAATTTAAATCTGTTTGCCTGCGTTGATCAACAGAAGCTAATCTTTAACTTCATGGGAGCGGAATTGGAACCGATCGTAGTGATGTCGGACATGGAGGATCTGCATTTAGATCTGAACGAACTCGTAGATGAATCGGGGGCAAATTCGAACATTTCTTATTCTGAGCTTCTATCAGAGCACTTGTCATCGGCACCGGCTGCAGTTGATTCGATGTGTTACTGGACGAGAAAGCCTAGTATTCGATTCCGGTCCATTTAGTGCTTGTTGGTTATTCCGAACTTCAGCAAGTCTCGTTGAATCGGTTCTTAAAACTATACCTTGATGCATGCGATGAGGTTCTGGTCTGGTATGTTCTGTAATCGGGCATAATTGGGCATATTTCGGAATTGG
The DNA here is from genome assembly GCA_034211315.2 of Aedes japonicus. Classification (NCBI taxonomy): domain Eukaryota; kingdom Metazoa; phylum Arthropoda; class Insecta; order Diptera; family Culicidae; genus Aedes; species Aedes japonicus. The sequence continues at coordinate 358,778 of JASCZW010000292.1, forward strand.
AACTGGCCTACCTCGAAATTGGGAAAATATGCACCACATCACTGGGATATCATGCACCTCAATATTGAGATAGAATGCACCTTTTATGAAAAGGAAGAACACGGCTATAAAAAGTTACTCATTAGAGTTGAAAGTGAGGAGGTTGCAACATATCGCCACATCTTAGTTGCTCTGTTTGGTAGTCGAGCAGCCAATGGATATAGAATAAAGATAGCAACACATTTCGATATGTTGCCATGTATACACGCTTAGAAAAAGTACCGAACGGAGAAGTTAAGTGCGGGAAGCTAACGTTGGGTATAATTATTGGGTTATTATTGGATTTAAATGACTTACTTTTAAGTAGAACTTGACCAAAAGTAAGTTATTTTTAACAGCAGGTATACATGATTATACCTAACGTTGGCATCCACACTTAACTTCTCCACTGGTACTTTTTTCTAGCGTGTGAGACGTTTATAACGCCACGGTGCGTTCTGTCCTAGTTTTAGTTTTGCATAGTTTTGTCTAAATATTCTGAAAATACGTGGAATTATAATTAAGTTTTTATACTATCTTGAAGTGTTGTCTGCAATACATGTGAATTTATTATAAACCATGGATAATAACGCATGGTAAAAGCTTATTTTAATAACTTTATTATTTACAAGTGAGGTTCGGTCATGACAGTTTCTTCAATTTTGATCATATTTTTGTGTATGAGTTATGTTGTTTTTATGTAAAAATAGGTCAAGTATCATTCCATTAAAGCTATAGTTTTGAAGTTTTGAGCATTTTTAATGAGTGGGTCATTCTACTCTAGCAGAGCATTTTGCACTGTTCTCCCCTATGTTACAAAGTGCAGCCCTTGTGTTTCGTCAAAACACCGTCGTACAAGAGGCTTATTCGCTATTTAGCCACGAAATTCTGCGTAATGTGCCGGTTCGGATGTTAACTGAATTTGTACGACTTCTATTCTTCCCTGACAAGGAGATGTTCCGCACCGTTTGTAAATTGGCATTGTACCATCTAGCCACATCTCAGATCGAAAGACCGGGATTTTCTTGATTTATTTCTACACCTAGAGTTTTCTTGTAGGTTTTGAGCAGTCGACAAACTGTTGTTTTCGGCATATTCAGCGCTTCAGCCAGCTTGGAACCGGACAGGATCACTCCGAATTTTCCAAGTGTTTGTGCACAATATTATTTTCTTCTTTCGACTTTATAGAAGTATAAACAAACTACTGTCAAATATTTTCGATTCCCAACCCTAAAGGCGTGATAGCGGCGCACAAGGGGTGTAACAATTTACTTTAAGTCAGCCTTTGAAACGTCATTTAAGGGGGGATATACAGTAAGAACGAGAAAAAAAAATTTGATTTTTGAAAAAAAAATTCAGAGGGAAGTTTTTACTCAAAGCAATTGAAACTTTTTTACAATTATAAGTGTATCCATGCAGTATACAAATTTTTTTTTCATATATTTTCCATCAAAATGGTGGCCGTTGGAGTACGTTGAAAAAATCGTTTTATTTTGTTAGAGTTGGCTCTCCTGGTCGCAGTTTTGATCTGAAACCTGCCAACCCAAAATAAATACATTAATGAATGTTAGGGGCGACTCCGGCGTATTGGTTAACATCCATACGTCTCACGCCTTAGTCACGAGTTCGAATCTCACCCCCGGAGAAGTTACGAAAATGCCCAAAAAGTGGTGTTTGACTGACTACGACGGAAGATGAACCAGTCCGAGGCTGAAAATCTCAATAATCAAGACAAAACAAAAATACATTAATGAATTTTAAAGTTAGTAGATGAATTGAAAATACGAGTAAAATAAAAAATTGCACTTTTGGAGTGACTTTTTTGAAAAAATCCACACTTTTTTCGCCATTTCATCACATTTTTCCATATTTAATAATAAGATATTACAATAATTTATATTTCATATAGAATGTAATGCTATAGTTAAAAAGTCCTATAAGTTTCAGCACCGGCATAAACTTCGAAAATGCAGTTTTCAGAAAAACGCGTTGAAAATAGGTCTTCTCGGTCAAGCGTCTCTTTATATCTGCTGCGCGCGAAAAACGATGGAAAGAAACACTTGGAGTTCGAATTTCGAAAAAAAGATTTCAGGAGCGTATTCAACGGGAACTTTTCTAACTTTTTATGCAAAAGAATAATTGAATTTTTGGTCATTCTAACTGTATATCCCTCCTGAAGTTTTGCGTGTGAAATTTTGTTGCTTTTTAGATTTGTGCCTTCAAAAATTTAAAGAGGCAATAAAAATAAATGATATCGTCAGCTTCATGGCTGCCAATTCTGTATTCAAGCAGCCTTCGCAAACTTCACATACTTCAGATACTTTTGAAAAATGTATAATAAGTGTAAAGCCAGTCTACGTCAAATTTCGGACACCAAAATGATAGTGGAAAAAAAATACAAATAATTCAACAAAAACGATTGTTTATTTCACAATAATAGAGTAATATGTACATAAGAAAAAGTTGATTAGGATATTAAACCTTCTTTCTATAAAATTCTCGACTTTCTGTGGTACACCCACCATCAGGTTCCGTACGGTATCCTCAGATACGCCAGCCGTGACCATTCCATCTTCTCTTGGAATCACCGGTACCATTTGCTTTCTTCTTAGTTTCGAAGCGTTTCCGCTTTGCTATTGCCCAGTACTTCTCTATTGGGTGAAGCTCCGGACAGTTTGGTGGATTGGCTGTTTTTGGCACGAATTTGATCTCTTGTACCTTATACTATTCCCGAACGGATTTCGCATAGCGACAAGAGACCAAATCAGGCCAAAACAGAACTGGATAGTCGTGGTTTCTGATAAACGGTACCAATCGCTATTGCAGACATTCTTTCACGTAAATCTAGGGGTTTTTTTCATTAGGGCGAATCCACAATTGAGAGATTCTCTCCGGCCTCGCTCTCTTTCATTCATAAACCAATCACCTTTACGTTTTTCATTCTACTATTTGTAGAGTATGCTAGCAAGCACTGTTGTGTTTCGATCTGTACTAAAGAATGCCTCGTAAGTTTTATAATGGCGCTGTAATGAATGAAAGAGAGCAAGCCCGGAGAGAATCTCTCAATTGTAGATACGCCCTAATGAAAAAAAAAACTCTAGAAATATCCTTATTGATAGTGCCAGTAGAGACGAAACTTTTAGATTTTCGACCACAACTACATATGGCCTGCCAAATCAAATATTTCTTCGGGAATTTTAACACCTTCTTTGTCCGAAAATGCAAGAGCGTTCCTTTGCAATCAGTTTTTTTCACTTTGTACGCCCTCAGTCCTTGCCTCTGCTTAACTTTTTGTACGTATGATTTTGGCTTCCCAACTTTATGAGCCACATTTCGCACAGAAAGATTAGGATTTTTCTCAATAATGACTACCACCTTCTTGTCCATTTGTCGGGAGCATATTTTTCGATTTGTTCCACTTCCAACTTTCCGATCCACAGTCAAACGATGGTCAAATGATTTTCAAACACAAAACACGGTGCTTTTTGTTAGTGTTAGTTTCTTGGGAAGATCACGTACCGATAATTTTCGATTTTTCTGCCTTTCGTTTGCACACTTCCACTTGATTCGACGCCATTTTACTGAATGTAACAAGAATGTAAACATATTGTACCATGAAATAAAGTGGAGAGTTTCAGCTGTGGTACAAGTCAAACTTTTCAGCGGTCCATGGAAAATTTATGAATCTACACTGACAGAAAAGTGTTCGAAATTTAACGTGTACAGGCTATATTCTGTGGTCCCACCCGAATATCTGGATCAAACTAGCTTTCCACATCTGAATTTTGCGCCAGTTCCAGAGGCTCTTCTTGGTGACTGCTGGCCGCTTCCACTCACTCATTCTAACTGAATTATTTTTCTTAAAGCTTAAAGCTTCTTCCAGCAGTTGACCTTTTTGTTCGAGATAGGTTTTCTCTTCTCTTGCTGCTTCGGGTGCAATTTCTCGCTGGAGGTCCACCTTTCGCATCTCAATAGCCCGCATCTCAATTCTTCCAGTTTTTGAAGTTTTAATCTCGCAATGGCTTGCAAAGAGCGATTCGTTACGATGGAGGTGGCTTTGGATGCAATCTTCATAATTATTGGTTTTCAAATCAATCGTTGATCGGTGACAACAGGCCTGTTGAGGTGATGGACTTGTCCGTGCCTTGACCTACCCCGCAGTGGGATGTTAGGCAAAAGATGACGTCCATGGTTCGAGTCCGACTGTGTACCTGCTCTTTCGCTCAATTTTTAAAAAAACATCTGTTCTTATTCCAACCTGCCGTACACTGACAAAACTTTCAACACTTTCTTCATATCTTTAATTCATGCAAAAACATTAATGTCCACTCATGGTGCCTCATGGTGATGAGCGAACATCTCCTGCTATATCAAAAAGTTTATAATTGACTGAGATCGGGAATGAAAAAGCCTGCAAAAACAACTAAGCTATCGTAGCCCCCTGGGGCTTTAAGTAATGTTACAGTAATTAAAGCAGTTAATGAATGACAAATGAACTTCAAACGGTATCATTTCCCATAAAATGCAGACTAGTTGCGGGAAATGTGCTCATTACAAAAATAAAAAATCACTACCCAAGGGAGAATACCCATTGTACTCAATACATAAAAACACATATGAAATATTAAATCATCCCCCGGGCATCGATGCATAGCTAAAATCAAGCTAAACAATGCATTAGGTCCTAAAAAACATTGAGAGACTCTCTATGTCGACTTTCTCTTTGCATTCCTACGGCTATGTAAAAACATTTTCAAGAATTTTGAACACCCAGTACGGTAGTATAGAGTGTGATTAAGGATCCAATACGTCGAAAACATCAGCAAATCGTTTAATAGACAAACTATTAACCAAAGAGAAAGTCGACAAAGAGAATCTCTCAATGTTACTTAGTACCTAATGCATTGTTCAGCTTGAAATGAATGCAATCTAAGTGTGCAATGCCGCTTTGAAGTAGGTATGGCCGTTTTGTGTTACGTGATGTGTTCAAATGCCCCCGTGGGGGTGTTGCGGTAATATGGCTTAATGAGGTCGATCATTATGTTGAAAATGAAAATTCTAAAATTTCATCAGCATCACCGCAAACAGTTCTGCTTCAAATGTCCTACCACTTCCAACGTCAGCTGAAAATCCAAAATAATGAGTGCACGAGTTCGTTTTTTTTTTCTATGACGTACGCCATCACGGTGTTGCCATGAACTAAGCCCTACGAGAGGTATTGTTTTGAACAGAACTTTTCACTGGTGCATCGAACGAACTTTGTTGTCAAAATATCAGGTTTCTTTGAAATAAAATGGAGCTTTACGCATGGGTGAACACGTTTGGGGTGCGCTTAATGAATTTTTTTTTCTCTCTATTCTTAGAAATTCTTGATGGTGAGACAAAAGCTGCTAGGTATATCGAAGGTCTTGTTTTTTGATTCTTCTCCTGATATAAAGATATATTTAGCGTGTCTGATCAACTTCTTATGATTTAATCGAATATAAGGAAACTGTTTTAACATTATCCTGGTTTTATAATTGCCAGCACTCGCTCAAAATATCGACACCTTGTGTCGAACTACTTGGGTGGACACACAATTTTACTTTCTGCACGTAAACAAACCCGCTGCTTCATGAAACCAAAATAAAATTTCCATTATCAAAAACCATCGTTTAATTTAAAAATGACCATTCGCCCGACCCGGCCCGTCATGGTGGTCTCCCGTAGTTATAAGTAATAAGCTCGGCAAACTGATTGTTTTCCCTTGTTCTCAAAATTAATTGGATAGAGCACACGTAATTAAATTGCATCTCTCTGCCTCGGGTTACACGCATGAACATTTAACGAGCACTTTTGAAAGTCGATGCAAATCGATTCATCGGGAGCAACGGGAGGGTGTTGAGTGCCAATGCGAAGAGTGATGACCATGACAGCAGTACAGAGCAGCAACTTCGGTTCAATCCTGTCCATGATAAGGCTCAAGTTAACCACCCAGATGCAAAATACATTATTCTGTCCGTGGCTACGGCTACTATTTTGGCCCCTTTTCGAATTGAAGTTAAGCATCCAACATTCGCCGATTATATTACAAATATTTTGAATTTGTCAGATCAACGTGTATCACTGAGGCAACTCATAAAAGAGACCAATATTTTGAAAGATATTCTAAGTTTTACATGTTATGTGATATTATACAAAAAGTGTAATCAATTACGGAAAGGCGATTAAACTAAGAATGGAAGAGAAAGTAAACAAAGAGAGTATCTCGGTTTTCATAGGTCCTTATGAACACTGCTTACTTTAGTGGTGAATAACTACTGAGAACATTGCGCATTAATAGGTCTTAAAACACCTCGTGCTCTTCTGTACTCTGAATACAAAACTAGGAAAAACCAACATTAGAGAATGATCATCATAAACTTATAACCGCTAATGTTCAATTTCTGTTTTTGGTTTATGCTAATTGCCAAAGAATCGTGTAAATTGAATGTTCTGAGACCGACAAATAAATGTACTTCAGGTGGACGAAACCAACTGCATGTTTTGCTAATCCTCGCTCTTAACTTCTGTCGTTTCAGGAATTACTCGTACTGCATCACTGCGTATCGTCCGGTGTTTCGAGTCTTGTCGTTCTGTTTCCACACCATTCCGGCCGTGCTATTGGATCTACTCCGCAGAATTCGACGGAAGAAGCCGTTGTGAGTTTAAAAACATTGTCACTGTATTCATTTGAAAACATCTTGTTTTTCGTCAGTTTTATTTTATCCATAATAGGAACACGTATTTTTTTTTCAGTGTGTTATACTCTTCAGTATTTCTTATTAAACTAATTCTCAACTTGTCGCTAATATTTCAGTGTTAGTTATTATTCTAGTATGCATCATTAATGCATGTGCCGTATCTTTTCAAAAACGAATTGATTTTTTTTTCTTGCTTCTAAGGAATTTACTTTTCTATACTTGAATCTAAAGGGTGAGTCGATAATTATTGTGACACTTTCAAATTTGCGTAACTATTTTCATACTTTACTGCAATTAACCAACCTTTGATCAGGTTTATCTTCAGGGTGTATTTTTTATATCCAGTCAGTGAGATTTTGATCGAAATAAAAGAAAATCATAAGCCATTGGTCAGAGAGTCGATTTTAACGCTCTCAACTCATAGCTCCCTAAATAGTGGAGCCGATGACGTCTTCAGCAAAATTAATGGTTATGACAAGATTCATATGTTGGCTGCATGATCAATCCCCCTAAAAGTGAGATAAATAATCCACTTCTTAGGATTATGAGATCGAGTGTTGATGTCTTCAGCAAAGTTAAAATAAAAGACAATACAACTTTGCTGAAGACATTTTAATCGCTTATTCCACCTTATTGTAGATAGAGAGCGTTGTATAAGAACTAACCTCCAAAAACACATTTTTCCCCGATAGCTGATAAACCAAGGGTATAAACTGATCAGCAAACGCGCAGTTTTATACCAAAAAGACATCAATTGTGGATCTTACATGTAGATTACCATGGCTTGCGATATTGAACCGCAACGATAGAGAGCAGTACGGTCAAGACCTGTAGTGTGTACAAAAAAAAGGAATTTAATGGACGCGTAAAATTTCCTCTCTTCCAATTGTTAGCCAAAGCAAGCGTAAAAAAAGAAACTGTTTGCAATATTGCATGCAACAAACCTGAGTCAGTCCTCATTTGGCCTACATTTACATCAAATATCCCATAAATTTAAGCCAAGTGTAGCATCCCATACATGTGTATTAAATAACGCAGAAAATTACACTTTATTTTTAAAAACTTTTCACGTTTACAAAAAAAATTGCCTGCTACGTTGCCATCATTAATTTAACTTTCATACCCATTGCGACTTTGAATCGGTTCTGGATATTTTTTTCGTTCAGCTACTTTATTCTTCTTTGCGAGCTTGCCAGTTTTGTATACGTCACGTGTGAAAAAAAATTCAAAACGTCGAACTCACACATGAAGTGTAAATAATCCGAAGTAAGCCGTTTCATATACTGCACGTTCATGCACTTTGTCGGTGTTATTGATTTCGATTTGTTTGGCGATTTTCTTCACTGGCTTCTAGAATTATCAGATCCATTGATTACTGGGATGCATGGTTGGTCCAAAAAGCATTAGAAACCATTGTCTGGCGATAATAAGCAGCTGCTAGCAAGAGTAGCGGTTGAAATTTGGGGCGATCCCGGCGTAGTGGTTAACATCCATACCTCCCATAGTCAAGAGTTCGAATCTCACCTCCGGACAAGTTACGAAAATACCCAAAATTGTATTTGAGTGACTACGACGGATGATGAACCAGCCCAGGGCTGAAAATCTCGAAAATAGAGGAAAAAAACGGTTGAAATTTAAAAAGGCATTGAAAATTTACTCGAAAAAAATATACCATTTTTATCCGTGTGTAACTTTTTTGTCCGTTGTGTTGTAAAAATCTGAATATAACTAGTTTGGAGTGAATTGTTTACATGTGCAAAATTTCATAATAATTGGTTCAGTGGCTTTTAAGGAGTGTATCGAAAATAAGCTATCCACAAACTTTCTTTCAAATGATGTTGAAAACCGATATTTTATTCATACAAAAAATTGATCCTTTATTGTACGAGGTTAAACTTAAACATAATGAAGACCGGATGAAATTTAAGTTATTTCTTCACGAATTTTCGAACTTTGGATCGAATGCTCTTCATCAAGTTCCGGACAAGTGTTGCATCGCATTTTTTGGACGCTTGAGCCCAAATATTTTTGAACTCCTGCATGTTTCCAGCTGCCTACCAGTCTTCTTGAGGACCCTCTTCACGATTGCCCAGTAACGTTCGATGGGTTGAAGCTGAGGGCAATTTGGTGGATTGATATTTTTCTCAAGGAAATCTATACCCTGTTCCGCAAGCCAGTTGAGAGTGGTTTTGGCATAGTGAGCCGACGCTAAATCCGGCCAAAACAGTAGAGGTGTACTATGCTTCTTATATAATGGCAACAATCTCTTCTAGAGACACTCAGATCGATAGATTTCCGCATTTATAGTTCCGGTAGTGTAAAAAATTGTTGACTTCAAACCACAGGAACATGTTGCTTGCCATACCAGTATCTTTCCACCGAATTTCTCCACTTGAAGTATTGTGGACCTGGAAGGGTTTTTGAGTCCTCTTTTACATAGATCTCATCGTCCATCAAAACGCATGCATGCAAACGCAACGCAAACGCATGGACGCTGCAAAAGACGCGAATACAATTTCCGGGCCCTTGTTGCTGCTCGCTTCTTCTGTTCTGCACTTTGTTTCGAGATTTTCTGCTTCTTGTAGGTCTTCAGGTGGTTTCGCCTGTTGATACGCTGGATCATTCCGACACTCGTTCTTGCTTTTTTGGCCAAATCACGTATTGACATTGATTTGTTCTTCAGGATTAGAGATACCACTTTCTGCTCCAGTTTCGGGTTGGAAGAACCGGGTTTTCTGCCTCTTCCTGGTAGCTCATCCAAAGAATAGTGTTCCCCAAACTTATTAATGATGGTTTTAACACTCGTATGATGAATTTTGAAAACGCAGAATTTGAACCGCACAAACAAGTAAACAAAAGAAAGCTGACAGTCAAACGCACAGCATGCAGTGTTCAGAGCATAAAAAACCATCACAAATACATGCGTACAACGCAAATGTATGTGGATAGCATATATTCGATACACTCCTTAAGATGTCATCGAAACAAGAAGAAAATCGCCTAGTAATGTTGCCTAAGACTGCGACCATGAGATGGATCGGAAGACAACTGGGAATCACCCATACAATTGTGTCTCGGCATCCTGGCATCATGCCATTACGCGCGATCGACGTTGGATTGGTAAAGAGACAATAACGTTGTTTTTCTACCCCCCCAAATTCACCAGAGATTCGTCCGGTGGAAAGATTATGGGCCATAATAAAGGTCAAAGTTCGAAAATCGTCCAAGGTGTTTAAAAACGTGCTGGAGTTGAAGAAAGAATAGATGAAAGCGACCAAAACAGGTCGGCTCCACCATTGTAGAAAATGTTATGAGGGGTCTTAAGGGAAAGGTACGGGCTTTCAGCGATGGAAAGGAAATTGAATAAAGTAATTATGCCGAAACATTATTCAAATGTATTTGTTAATTTCTTAAAAGTTTCACGAGAATCTGACTTAAAATAATTTTTTGGTGAACAACTTTGTCTGGTGCATTTTTTTCGAGTACTGGCCTTACTAGCACATATTTGTTGAAGAAAGCAATGTCCTAATTAATAAGACTATTGTGATATAACATTAAATAATCTGAAGCCTCATATCCAGACTAGCGCCACGTAGTGAATGAATCTCGAACGTATGTGATCATCATTCGGATGGACCTGGTTACTACAACGATTTTACTCAATAAAGTAGTATCGTAATTTGTAAGGCTCTCGAAATACTCAAATACTTAAGATAATCAAACTGAAACATCGTTTGCACACTAACGCCGCGTAGTGAGATAATTTCGAACATATGTGACTTCCATCTGAAGGGGTTGGCCACTAGCACAATTTTGCTGAAGACAAAATAGTCCTAAATAGTAAGGCTCTCGAAATATAGCAATCACAAACTGGAACATTACATGCACACTAGTGCCGTGTAGTGACCGAATTCCGAGCTTGTGTGGCCAGTTTTAGGAAAGGCTTGGCCACTAGGACAAGTTTACTCAAGACTGCTATGTCCTAACTGGTGAGGCTCCCGAGATATCCTAGTAAGAAACCAATTACCCTTTATCCCAAAGCGCCACAGTACTCATAACTTAAACGCTTAGCTTAAAAGTGAAGCGCCTCTAGCGTTAAAATTCTCAATTAAACAGAAATCCAATCGAACAGATTAGTAGGTCCAACCCCGTACAACAATTCTGCTGAAGACTCTCTGTTGTTTAGTTATTGTATGTATGTATGTATGTATGGTAGCCACCATCCCCTCTAGCCCTTGGCTTGGATGCAGCTCCACTTAACAGCAATATCAAATTGGGCCACCGATCTGAATTCGCACTATCGCTGTATGAAGGGCCAAAAACGGAGGGGTGGACCCGTAAGCAGAGACACTTACACGAAATCCACGGGAAATTAAGAATCTCCTTCCAACGATATGATCCAACAAATCGAATAACACAATCTCGCAATACTCATTAAGCTTTCTACAGGATGGCTTGTTAAGAAGGGCGCGTCACTCTCCCTGAAACTGTTGGAGTAGAACTCGCAGCACCACACTCGAATCGGTAGGATAAGAAATGATACTGTTTGTTCCTCCTAGACTCAGGCAGTCAATCAAACCATCGTCCAGTTTCAGCTTGAATGATACCCTGGTGCTCCCTCCCAACCCAGTATTTATTATATTTATATAAATATAGATGTAATGTAATAATAATATGTTATATATGATTATATAGTAGAGCAAAAATTATATAAGGATATTTAGTTAAATTATGTAATAGTTGGAGTTCACGAGCCTAATGATAACCATGTTAAACTAAATTAATTAACCTGCTGAAATAATAATATTAAGGCAGTAATAATAATATGCAGCTTCGTACCACTTTGTATCACTGATGGGTGACTGTATCTCTGGAATGTGAAGGTCATCTTGTTATTCATTGAGGTATAAATATCAATAAAGCATTCAATTGTATATAAAACCATAATATTATATTATTACGTATTTAATCATGACATATAGATATATAACCTTCTGGAATGAAGAGCATTTATTAATTTTGATTATTATTTGATATAATTTAATAAAATAATTATACCGGCCGGATCACCAAACTGAAGCAATTAAAATTTTATTAATTATTTTATTACTTCTTCCATAATATTATATGTATGATATGCAATTAATAATGATGAACAGCTGTGTTCCTCTGAACCGCTCAAATAGTAGTTGATGATCGTGTACTGAAATGTTAAGGTCATATTACGCCATTTAATGGAAAATATAATGAAGGAATTAAAGGTTGAGCGGTCGAGAGAGTCGTCAACATTTCTATTAATGAAAATATGCTAGAGCTTGTAAAAAACATGCATCATATAATAACACATACTAGTATCTACACATCTATATATACATCCATTGCTACTTTCGAGAAGGCCACTCCGACGGTGCTAGATACAGCTGAAAATTGATCCCCATTCTTACTGATGCTTCTACCAGAAGATGATCATCCTATAACCGCAAGACCTCCTCTCCTAAACTGTATGGTACCTGAGAGAAATTTACCTTTCTGGCGTAATACATGTAATGAAATATACAGAATTAGGCTATGAATAAACAATGTCCTATAAGATAAAATATATAGTGAGGGTATATTGTAATATGAATTGAAAATTACATGTGTGCCGACTGCTGTTTTGTTGCAATTGTAGACAAACTTGCGCATCCATTATGAACCAGAAAATTTAGGCAATGTATGACCGCCATGAAAAAAAAAGAATTTTAAATTTTAAATTATTTTGTAATACCTGACGACCTGGAAGACCTGAAAGATATGAGAATGGAAAATTATGATATGATGTACCGGTCGCACCCCCTCACTTCGCTATTGTCGGATTGACAACATTGCCCAGGCTACGCCAACCAGCGTCTCCATGTTTCAGCTGGCAGTCTTTTGTGATCATATGACTCGTGGAGGCGTGAGGTAGGAACTTGTGAGGACCAGAGGTCGGTCGCACCCTCCTGCCAAGTTGTCAACTCACCATTTGAAGCCCACTCTCTGTTGTTTAGTTATTATAGAAATAAAGTTGTTGGGGTTGAAGTGTAAAAAAAAAGATTTTGCAAGATATCTTATTATATAATATTTGCAAACACAGAGTACGTGAACTGAAAGTACAAACTTTCATCTACAAGATCTATGCAAAATTGTTTGTCTCCTTTTGCCCCCTTTAGGAGAAAAACTCGTTTTAAAATTGGTAGTTTTACATTTTTCATGAATAATTTTCGATCAGCAGTATCAACAATTATCATCAAAGAGCAAGACAACGCGAGTTTTTTTTAATGAAAACACAGACAAACAGACATAACACTTGCAGATTATTTCTGCTGTTACGCCTTAAAAGGTCAATTCAAAATAAGTCACGAGTTCGAATCTCATCCCCGGAAAAGTTACGAAAATGCCCAAAAGTGGTGTTTGACTGACTACGACGGGAGATGAACCAGCCCGAGGCTGAAAATCTCGATAATCAAGACAAAAAAAAGGGTCCTTCAATGGTTCCAGAAAAGGATAATAGTGAATCACATGCCTGAAGATGGCCGAAAACCGAGAACAACGCCCAAAAATAACCGAGAGAACGCTGGTTGCATATTTCCAGTGTAATCCGAAAATTTCAACGCGAGACTTGATTTTTCCGCATTGTTTCGTCCAGAGGTCCTAGATATGATCTAGAGTAAAAACGTATAAAATGCAGAACTTCCCACATTGGGACAAATACCATTGAAATACCGGTGCTGCGTCATTGATGATAAGATCAACATTAAAGCGGATTTCAAGCAGTTGCCGGTACAGGAATATTTCACGGGTGAGGACAAGTTTGCTGTGGATGACCGTTTAAAACAGAAGAACTTCTTTAACTTATTTTAAAGTTGTTAGTTAACATATGTTAGCTGAAATAGAGGGTGTACCGTTTAAAATCCGCACACACCAAACACATTCTCAAAATTCTAGCTTTTATCCGATTATCTCCAAATTTTCAGGGAGTAAAGAAACAATTTAATTTAGTTTTCTCATCATTCGTTTCATAATCGCCTTTATATCCAAATGCGTGAGCCTTGGCCTTAACCCCAGCCATAAGGTTCTGCACAACCTCAGAAGCTTTTAACCCATGGTTTCTCCATTTCTTCTACATTCTTCACCACTTGAGGTTGTTTTAGAAGGTTTTCCTTCGTCATGGCCCAGTATTTTTCTATTGGGTGCAGTTATGGAGTGCTTGAGGGGTTCAGATCTTTCGGCACGAAACCGACATCATTCGTCTTATACCACTCTAGCATGTCCGTTGTGTAGTGGCATGATGCCAAATATAGATCGTCGGACCGTCGTAAGCCTTCAGGAGAGAGAGAAGCCGCTTTTCGGACACTCTTCCAAATCCACCTGCCCATTCATGGTGCTTGCGGTAACGAAAAGTGTACTCCGCTTTCCGCAAGTACAAATAGCCTGCCTAATTAAGGATTTTTTGGCAAACTTCGACATCTTCGGAAACATCACACTTATCCTTGACAGTCAAATACAGGTTTCCTGGAATTTAGTTGAAGTCCGCCTTCACATATGCCTCGTGTGGTTTCGTTAACTTCTGGTTGTACAATTTCCGGGCACAGCTTTTTGCGACCGTATTCTGTTTCTCGTGACGGTTTGGGGACTGCTGAACCTTAAACGTACGCACACAGAAAACAATAATTTATTGTTTTAACAGGCTCGTGAAATTTCCTCTCGGTTAATTCCAAGCCAAAGGAGAAATAAACAACGAAATTGTTTGTAATCTTTCATGCACCATACAACAATTGTTGCAATCTTTCATACAACAAGCTAGATTCAGGCGTTATCTGGTTTAAATTAACATGAAATATACTATTATTTTCTACCAAATCTAGCATTCCCTTTATGTGCATTAGATAGCGCAGAAAATTCAATGTTTCTTTTTATCTGTATAGTCTAGCTCGAGTTTTGGTATTCTGCTCGAAAGTCTTGCTCACATGCAACTTTTTAGCCACATCTCGAACTGAAATGGTGTTTTGAAATGCCTTTTTGAGACTCTTTCAAGTTATCCTTTTATGGTCAGTGGACACAACATTTAAAACCATTTTGCCTCCAGTTAATGCATTGAACGACAAATTGGCATTGAGGGAAGACACCAAATGACAAAATAGTTTTATAGTAGCCACTGGAACGATAAATTGGCTATTTTGCAAAACTGTGATTTCTTCCAATCGGCATATTGAAATATAAGAAATCGTTGAAATGTGGAAATACATCAAATTTTAAATGTAATGCTAATGAACTGTTGATCAGAGGCCAATTTTGGCATTCTTTAAGATAGCCTTTTTGAAATATATTATAAATTCCATAAATTTTCAGGGAATTCATGATTAATTTATCGAATATATTTGTTTCAACTTAGTTTTTGTTGATGTAAACTCGCATTATCTCTGAGGCGTATTTATTTTCGGCTCTTATCGTGCCAATATTTATCAAAAACTAAAATGCGCATGTGGTTTGGAGCATAATACGTAATAAGAAAAAACTCAAAATTTGATATGGATATTTTGCTAACAAATAAAATCTCCCGCAACACAAGAACTTTTTTACTTATACATTATTTACTGTTAAATGAACCAGAAGAGCAGATAATTGACAAACAAAAACCAACCACGATATCACAGTGAAGTTTGATAGCTGTGGCCATTTTGCCCTATGCTGGTTTTGATGGCAGCCAGTAGGCTTTATGAAGGTTCTCAAGTGGTCACAACATCATTCACTAGAACATTTTCAAAATCTTTATGGTTTTCACAACCGTCTATAGAATAGGCCACTTTTTAAACATTTCGGCTTTAAAAATGCATAGAGGAGGTGTTGGTAGCCAAAACAGTTTTGAATGAAGTTTTATCAACAAAGCCGGAAGGAGTGCTATACGGCTGGAATGAAACTAAAATTGTTACTTGGGTTATGATATACTGAACTACTGTAACCATAAGGTTAAATTTTGATAACTTCAGCCGAGTTCATAAAAAGTGTTGCAATAAATATTGACTCATCTTTCATATTGTATTTAGCTCAGTATTTTAGCCATTTAATGAAAAATCTTGACTTTTCCTCCTATTTTCCTCTTTACTACTATTGAAAATATCTACCCACCTACCAATCATGAAGCTACTGGAAGGCTCTCGGCAAGACGACCCACTTCCTGGAGATGATGTCTTACTTTGGTCTCCGCGAGTGGACCATCGACAATGGAAACGTTCGGCGACTGAGAGGGCTCCTGTCCAAGGATGAAGCACGCCTTTTGGAGTTTGACATGAGAACAATCAACTGGGTGGA
Organism: Aedes japonicus; assembly: GCA_034211315.2. NCBI lineage: Eukaryota > Metazoa > Arthropoda > Insecta > Diptera > Culicidae > Aedes > Aedes japonicus. The sequence continues at coordinate 374,848 of JASCZW010000292.1, forward strand.
GTACTTTCGAACCTACATTCCCGGAATCCGGCGGTACTGGTTCAAAGAGCGGTCAGTTCGTGGCGATCGCTGGAAGTCTGCTGCAAATCGAAGGTAAATTAACACGTTTGATGTGATTCCAACCCTTTTTCAAGCATATTCTCAAACATTTGACAGGTTTCACTTCTTGCAACGAATGCTACAGAAGCTGCTCTGGATGTGGATTTGCCTGCGCCTTACACGGGTTACTTCCAAAATTATGCTGAAGAATTTGTTTGCCATCCTGATTGTGTAGCGTCTTTTTGTTCCATCTATCAAGCTTCTGTTCTATGCACTTCTATTTTATGACACCTAAGGCTAAGTCAGTGGAAAAGTTTTGTAAATATGTTTTGAAAAATCGGTGCAATTGATACGGAAAAAAATAAAGTAGAAAATGATTGTTTTGTTCTGTTAAACTGTATGATACAAAAGTGATTAGTATCCGAAAAAGCCTACATAAAAGATAATTCCTAAACCAAATGTATAACATTAAAGATCCTTGAGGGGTTCTCAGAATACCAACAAACTCTCAAAGGTAAAGCACAGCAACGTGATATGAGGCTTCCCACACAAGACGAACTTTATCTCCTCTAGGACTTTGTCCAGCCCTTTCATCCTTTTCTGTGAATTCAAAGTTAGTTTCATTTTCCTTAGCTCTCAGAAGAATAGTCTGAAGGTACGCAGTATGTCATGCCTTAGGATGGTTTCACGCTCGAGCATCATTGGGTTACAAATGCAAGATGGAAAGAGGCACAGAAAAGGCTTTGAGTTGAAAGTTGTGATTGTGTACAAATAACGCATAGCACTAAAGCCCTACAGTAAAAGTATTATCTGTCCCCACGTAATTCCTATCGAACCATCAAAACTCATCTCAATCGAGCAAAACTGGACCAACAATAGAAGAGAGTGCAACAGCATTGGTGAACAAACAGTTGTAAAAAACAGTTGTTCCATGCAACCAACAACATATACTCGGCTAGGGGAACCTTCCTTTCCGCACCACTTTCAAAAAACAAGTGGTGTCAGAGTACGAGGTACAGAGGAAGTCTGCTAGTAGCAGACCAAAAACGCGTTGGGGAGTACAGTACAAAATGCACTGGTGGGGTAGAATGACCAACTCAATAAATATGATCAAATCTTCAAAACTATAGCTTTTATGGCATGATATTTTATTAATTGTTACATGAAACAGCATAACTCATTATTTTGTAGTACAATAAGGCACTAAATGCACATTGGTTATGAATAACTTATCTATGGTAAAATTCTACCGGAAAATAATTAATTTGACTAATTAATAAATAATTTATATATAATTATACCCAACGTTGGCTTTCCCCACTTAACTGTTCCGTTGGGTATTTTTTTCTAAGTGTGTATATAATGAGAAGTTGGCAACATATCGCAACATTTTGCTATCTTAATTCTATACCCATCTACTGCTTGACTACTAAACAGAGCTAAAAGTATGTGGCTATAGCACAGAGATCAGACATCCAAGCTGGAGTGCCCTTCGTGTGTAAATTTTTGTAACTACCATTTTAAAATTACAGCTTGTTTCCGTTAGTTTTGGTAAATCGTAAGTTGATGGTGCCACTTGCCCACCTTGAGATTTGATAGCCTGTCAATTTTAGTTTGGTGAAACCTAGGACAGGACCTGCCAGCTCAGAGAGAGATGACGTCTTCTAAATTTATGATTGCTATGATACGGAGGTCGCTCCAATGTTGCCAGATATGTTTACAAAGTAATCCCATTGAAAATAAAGCAATTAAAAAAAAAAATTTCGTTCGGGAAATAAAGCTGCATCAAACCAAACGTTAATTGATAAGGTTTCATTGAATTTCATTGATGCTTACGCTGCAAATTCTGCTGTGGGGAGAAAGCTTGAGCAAGAGAATGTCTTCTTCGCTTGCGTTCCCAACGCAGGCCTTCACCCACTCTCGGCGAACGATCTCTCGGGAACCGATGGAAATGGAGACCAGGATGTGACACGTCACTGCGACCACAATTTATCGCTTTGCACTTCATTTCGAACAGATTTAAAATAAACCACTGCAAAAGTGTACTTTTATTTCCGCATTTGTTCTAGTTGTCACAATCAAAAAAGGTGAAAAAGCAGTGACTACTAGCAACACCGCCAAACCAACAACAAACTGCCTGCTTGTAACATAACTCGACGGAGGCGGTACAGGCGGTTGCCAAAGCGACCAATAAAAACGGTCTTTTTTGACAGGTAAATGGTCTTGCTTTTGCACTAACAGCTGGCAGGTCCTGTCCTAGGGTGAAACCTAGACTAGGCGGCGTTGTCGCATTTTCCTTTAAAAAATTTACACAGTATATTGGAAAAAAAAAGTTCGAGCTTGGATGTCTGTTCTCTGTGCCTATAGGTATGTTGCAACTTCCTCTCTCTACAATTCGAATGAGTAACTTATTATAGCCGTGTTTTTGCATTTTACAAATCTAGACAAAATCGTCAAAAGGTCGAAAGTAACAATTCTAAACAATGACTTAAATTGTAAATTTCCTGGAAATGCCAGGATGCTAACATCTATATCCGCTACCAACGCGAAGGTAATAACTCCCTGTAGATGTTTCTGGTGCTATTTTGTTTATGGGAGCAAGCAGCTCCCATGGCTTCTAGCGTATTCATTGTTTACAAATGTCACTTTCGACCTTTTGACGATTTTGTCTAGAAATGGTGCATGCTATCCCAATATTGTGGTACGCCTTACCTCAATTTTGAGGTGCATATTGAGCAAAAAAAAGGGAACGTCCATTAATTATAACACGCAAAAGGTGACTTTTTTACCAGCCCCTCCTTGTCACGTCTTTTGTATGGACCTTCAAATGTTTTGCATGGATTGTCACGTTTTCTCCAACCCCCCTCCACCCTTTCTGCGTGACATAATTAATGGACCTTCCCAAACAGGCGTTTTACACCGGTGTCGTCTTAGGATCAAATTGGAAGAGGTTTAAAAAATTATGAAAAACCATTGTTTTGAATTTAAATCACATTTGATCTACAACGAAAACATCGTAATGCACCATTCTCAATAACTTTTTCCTAACTTTCAGCTCCACTCCCTAGTAATTCACGATGTTGCTTAAACGGTGCGTTTTGTACCATCCTCCCCTACCTATCAAAGGATAAGTAAATAAAGCGGAATTAAAAAAGAGATAACTCAACACACACAAAAGCTCATAGAAGCTCATCCGCTAAGAGGATCGCCAGAGATTGAAAAGAAAATTTTCTGTTTCAGTTCCGTTTGTAAGAACCATAAGTGTTTGTGTCCAGTTTCGTGTCGCATCTTATGACACTGTATTTGTTATTGATAGAGAAGAAGCGAAGTTTTAACACTTCCGAGCTAATACACTTCCTTCGGAGAGCAAATCAGGATGAAGAAAATCAGCTACTGGAAACCATAAATTAGGTAAAGTCTAATACATATACCATACTCGTCCTCCTTGGGCAGGTGAGTTCATTGCTTCCAGTGGTTCAAGGTGAGTTCATTGTTTCTTAAGGTGAGTTCATAGCTTCAGTGATCTGCTTCGTATGTGTATGCTTAAGTAGCAATATTTTTCATGAAGATCTAAATTAGTAGTCTCGTCATAAACACACTCAGGCAATAATATGTTTTAATACTTTAACATGGCATGCTGTGCATGTATTTTGAAGAACGACGAGACCTATGTCGAAGAGGACTCAAAACCCCTTCCAGGTCCGCACAGAAAAAAATAATTATTTTGAATTCCAAGCCAAAGGAGGCGTATATTACAAAATTGTTTGCAATCTTTCATGCACCATACAACAATGTATGCAATCTTTTGTACTACATGCTAGATTCAGGCGTTATATGGCTTAAATTAACATAAAATATCCCATTATTTTTTCCATTTTTCAGTGCACAATATTATACTGCCGTTGTAGAAGAATATGTAAGCGATATTTAAGTTCAATCCCGTAAAATAAAAATTCACCAGTTTCGTTGAGTAAATCATAATTTTTTTTTAATTTGATTTGAATGAAAAATATTTTGAAAAATTATTTTCAATACAGTCATTCTCCCTTCAGCGTTCTCGGTTCATGCCTGCTCTCCTCAAATCCCGTGAGTACCTTGCACTCCCAAATTTTCGGAGGCACCTGGTATTAGAGCTTCGGAAAGTACTCCTCATTCATCGGAGGTGACGGACGGCGTTGATGAGGCCGGGACTGGTGGACGCCTACTTGTGGATCGCCAAAAACTTCGCACGTTTGAGGTAGGCTCGATTGCTGCCCTCGTTATTTGCGCCACAATGGACGCACTTCAGTGGGGACACCACCGTCCATCGTTCATTGGGGAACAATCCTTGGTGGCGTGCACCAAACACACTTGCCACACCGCGGTTACATGTGACAGTTTCGGGATCCTTGCCCGAACGCAAGGCAGTTGTCATACTGCGTCTCGTCATGCTGCTTCGGGTGATACCGGTCCTACTCGACGGTAATGTCAACAATCAATATGGAACTAACGATTTGAAATTGGTTCACTGTTGTAAATAGAACCCCTTGATCCGAAGTACACCTTGCAGCCTGCACCTTGCAATACAGTCTTGAGCTTTTCGGTACTAGAAGCTTTATTTTTGTTTTATTCACTATGTTATTTTGACAGAATATTTGAGGGTGTGTTCGTGTGAGTTGCGTTATTAGGGGCGAATCATTAAACTTATGACCGAGCTTGGGACCAATATGCTGATACTAGCTGGGCCTAAACTTATATGCATTTTCTTCATGACTACTTCATGGTAATGTTGAAGAAGGCCCGCATTTTCATCAAGAACGTCACCGTTACGAAGCAGATAGAGTTGGTCCCGATGATTTCCGTGTTGCTGGTGTCAGATAGCGAACAACTTCTGAAGCTTCAGTGTTGCCTTTTGCAGCTCAGCAATGATTGTCTCCGGAATGAGTTCCGAATGGCCACGCAGATTCTTCTTCAGCGGCTTGCTTTCGGGTGCGTTGTGAGTGTAATACTCGTACTGCTTAGTGACTAGGTGAGCGCCAACAGCACGGTAGTCAACTTCCGTAGAGCACCATGATCTTTGTGCCCGTGCCAGCTTGACATTCTACGACTTACATACAGGAATCTTTCTCAACAAACATCCATGCTGAATAACTGTTTATTCAAACAAATTTGGAGAAATTGTTCAGCTGGTTCTTCTAGAAAGCTGAATGACTTCTCCAAATTTGTTTGAACAAGCGTTTATTTGACACTGATGTTTGTTGGGTTAGATATTATGAGCTTACGGCCAGGCAAACTACCTGCACTTTGTTTCAGGCATGTTGTGAAAATGTAAATGATTCATCTGAAAAATCTTCTTTATGTTATTTACAACAATTTTTATTTCATTCCAAACATCATACTTTTATATTATTAGCACGACAATTCCATTTGATAGTTCACTTTGGAAAACAAATAATTTGCTTTCATGCAACGCTTTCGGGTTGAAAATTCTACAGTTTATCTGAAAAATTAACCTCTTGATGTAAAATCTATTTTTTATTTCAATGCAAATAGCATATTTTTATTTTTATCACACGACACTTTCTCGTTGAAAGTTTATTTTGGAATAAAAATAATTTGCTTTCATTTTCTACGATGTCACGGTTTCGATTTGACAGTTCTACAATTCGTTTTGAAAGTTTCAACTTTTAAACGGACAAAGCAGGAAAATTTTGATTTCACAGTTTGAACTTTTTTGTTGAAAAAAGCAAACCGCTTTCTACGAAAAAGAACCAACGCAACTTTTCAATTTTAGCAATGGTTTTTTAAATTCTAACAATCATTATTCTTTGTGTGTGAATAAGAAACCGTGTAGATCAATTTTTGATCTGTCATCAACCATTAAACATCAACCAAATTTGATGTCTCTCCATGTGAATTAGTTTCCAGTCGCTTTTGGAAATCAACATCATCTTCAAGATATTCGCATTCCATTGCGTTTTCTGTTGGCAAATTCTTTCTATGGCAAATTCTTTCTCAATAAAATTACCAACTTTTGATAGCTTATCGGAATCCTCACCGGAACCATAAAAACTACATTCTTTAATAATGAGTAGAACTAGTAGTTGCAGTTGTGAGTAGTTCCAATTTATTTGATTTTGGGTTACCTTTACTCAATTTTGGGTAAATCCGGATGAGCGTGTTTTCAATGTCCCTTTGTCAAAATTGAAACACTAGCACCACCCCGTTAGACATTCCATACTAATTTGAATCGACAGATCCGTTTATGATCACAAGCGGTCGTTTGAGCCTGGACGTCTGTTCTCTGTGCTTGTACTAAAGAAAACCTGTCTGCCATTTGACAGGTGTGTGTTTTTGTTTGCACAATATCTTCTTTCGAAGTTGAAGTCTATTTCAAATTGTTGTGATCTTCGATTATTTTTACTAGCAATTTATCGACTATGGGTCGATCGAATCTTACGTTCGAGGAGAAGGCAAAAACCAACGCGTACCATGATGCATGTCTCGTCAATAGAGAAACGGGTCGGAAAATCTTTCGATCACAGACTGCTGTCGGAAACTTTTTGAAAAATGGGGATAAAGGTGGCCGCATAGAGAAACGAGGAAGGATAAGTAAGCTTACAGCGAAGGATACTCGGAGTATTTCTAGAGTCGCAATGAATCAAAAAAGAACAGCATCGCAAATTTGCGTGGAGATGGAGCTCCCGATTGCCACACGTCGTGTTCAACAAATTCTGTCGAGTAGCGAGAACTTGGAGTGGCGTAAAAGGCTGGGAAAGCCCAACCTCACAGAACGGCATAAGCTGACTCGATTCAAATTTGCAGAAAAGTACATTTCCTGACTCGATGAATGGAAAAGAACGGATGAAAAGAAGTTTATTCTTGACGGTTTGGATGGCTAACAGTACTACTTGCAGGACTTGCTTATGGACCCGGATGTGAAAATGAGCAGAAACTTTGGTGGTGATCACTGATGGCTTAGGGCGTATTTTTCCTCAGAGAAGAGCTTCCTTTGGCGTTTATTTCCACAAATATTAAGTCCGAAGATTACATGAAGATGCTTGAGATAAGCTTGATTGAACACGGCGACTCAATGATGGACCCAGACTTTGTTTTTCAGCAAGGTAATGCGGCCATTCACAACTCAAAGCCGACTAAGGCGTGGTTTTCTGACAAAAACATAGAGGTTCTCGACTGGACAGCTTATTCTCCGGATCTGAATCCAATCGAGAATCCTCTGGTCTATTTTCGTTCGTCGCGTTTATGGAAATGGCAAGCAAGTCGCCAACGTAAAAATGCTGAAACAACGAGTTCGAGCATGCTGGGAGCAGGTTAAGCAGGATACGCTGGAAAAGATGATTTTGTCCATGAAATCGCAACAAATTGAAATTATCCGAAACAATGGCGCGTAAATACATTACTAAGCACTCTTTCAAGTTGAATTTGGAGAAAATAAATTGTTTTTCGGATAAAAGAAAAGGTGGTGTTATTTTTGTTTCGTCCTATTTTTTCGACTAGAACTAGAAATTAGAAGAAAAATTAGTTTTCTCCATTTAATTCCAACTCCCTTTGCCTATTTTCGACAGATACGCGTATTTCGTCTACAATGTGCAGACTTCTTCAGTGTCTCGTACTAATAACTCGACTTATAGAAAACCTTCGCCACCTGCCGTATATATACTTTTTTCTAAATACAAAACGTTTACCTATCATCCTTTTGTTTATACCTATCTTATTATTATTTTGTTTGTACCTATCCTGAATCAAAAACAAAATGTAATGTACTTAATATCTAACTTGCTTTTTTTCATCCATACCTAACCTACTTATTATGTAGCAACGGGTGCTCCGCTTCGTCGGGTTTGATGTCGTTTGGGTAGCAAGTTGAAGAGCCATGTGTAACCGTTGCCTTGGTCTTTGTTTAGTAGATTTGTGTTCTGTTGTTTGTTTATTTCTAAGCTTTCTGCGACGTCTAATTTCCAGGGTGCAGATGTAGTCCGTAATATTGTGATGTCATTCGTCGTTATCTCGTGATTTTCCGTGAAGATGTGTTCTGCAACTGTTGATTTGAATTTATGTGAAATTCCTTTCTCGTTCTGTTTGACAGCCTTAGTCTAGCGGAGGTGACTGGTCGATCCTAGGCAGAATTTAAAAAAATTGATGATGATGATGATGATGATGATGATGATGATGATGACGACTATCATCTACTGTAGCAACGTAACTAGCCATAGCAGTGGAATAATCTGAAAAACGATTTGATCCGGATTCTATTGTTGTTTTTGCTCAACAAGCTCCTGTGTGAAGGGCCAAAAACGTTTGAAGCACTTACGCGAAACCCGAGAATACAAGGAAAAGAATCTTCTTCCAAAACCAAGCTCACACCAACAACGATAGAATCAAGCCCTCGATTGACAGCATAAGCCCAATAGACAGAATTGACCTCGCCCTCATTCCACGAGTTGTTAACTATAGGGAGGAGGCAGTCCCACGTTTCCTGTCCAAATCGTTTCACTTGGGTACCTTATCGGTCCCTTTCTTTCCCCGATATATTTTATTTAATACTTAGTATATTTTGTTGGGGTCATTTGATTGCTTACCTTGTGTTAGGAGATTTGGCTGAAAGTAACATTCGTTAGGATTATAAACCGTTTATTCTTATTGCTTAATTTTTATTTTGATGTAGGGTCCAGGTAGTCGTCACGGTGTTACTGCTTTTGCAGTGATCATTGCAAGCTGCCCATTTGGTTCAGTCATAGACTAACTCTAAGACCAGTAGGTCCCATACAAATACGATTTTTTTTCTTGGCTCAGTCAGTACTAGCACATCGGTCCCAAGCTCAATAATGCGCCCCTAATAATGAACTCACACGAACATACTCTCGATTATTCCGTCAAAATAACACAGCAAACAAAAACAAAGGCGCAATTATGTATAGCCTGGTGCTGACTTCAAGGTGTACTTCGGACCTAGGGGCTCTACAACAGTGACCCAATTTCAAATCGCTAGTTACATATTGATTGTTGGTTCAGTCACTTTTGCACGTTGATGTGGCAGCTTGTTCACACATGAATTCACATGACCATTGAATTGCCTCGAGTAAGTTGGCAGAACACACCCATACCTTTTCTGAACCGAATGGCAGGGACAAAATTTAAAAAAAAAATGGAAAACTCTACAAAAACCTCTTACGGATTTTTTAATGTTCAGAATATAATAGGTAAGATTATGAAATTTGTGCAAAAATATCTTCTTAGATTTCTTCAACAAATCAGGATTTTCTACAAGAATTATTTCAGGAATTGCCTTATAGTTTTGTGAAGTTCCTTCAGGTGTCCTCTAGAGTTTCCTTTAGAATCACAAAACACTACTAAAGGGTGTCCTTAGTTAAATTGCACCACTTTGAACTTGTCCTCAAAAACAAGTCTCTCAACGGATTGAAATATTCATGAAATATTCAGGGAATAAACTAAAGGGTGTATTCGATAAAAATGGCACACAGAAAATTTTCTGTAACTTTTGAATCGTATGAGTAAAAAACCTAGAAATTTGAGTAGATCTTATCCATAGTGTATTATTTACATCTGCCAAGTTTCATAGTTATACATTCAGTTGTTCCAGTCATGTCGTCGAAACAAGAAATTGTCCGTGAGAAAATTTTGTGCACTCACAATCAAAATCCAGGGGCGTCCCACCGGTGGATTGCTAAAAGGCTTGGAATTGCAAATACAACTGTGTCTCGTGTAATAAGAACCTTGAAGTAGCGTCTGAGTGTCCAAAGGAAGGAAGGGAGTGGTCGTAAAAGTGGTCCAATGGACAGTAAAATGGCAAGGAAAGTCGTACAACAATTCAAGAACCGTCCAAACATGTCAATTCGAGATGTCGCTAAAAAGTCTAAGGTTTCAGTCGGTTTTGTGCAGAAAACCATGAAGCGTGCTGGGTTACATGTTTACAAAGTGCAAAAAGCCCCAAACCGGAATGAAAAACAAAACATCACTGCGAAAACCCGCGCCCGGAAACTTTACACGAAGCTGCTCACCAAATCCGGTTGCATCGTGATGGATGACGAAACATACGTCAAGGCCGACTTCCGTCAACTTCCTGGGCAAGAATATGTCGTTGCCAAGTCGAAGTTCGATGTTTCGGAGGATGTTCGAAAGAAGAAACTATCGAAATTTGCAAAGAAGTTTCTAATCTGGCAGGCGATTTGCGGATGTGGTGAAATAAGTGCTCCCTTCATCACTTCCGGAACAATAAACGGTGCGATTTACACGGAAGAGTGCCTTAAGAAGCGTCTCTTACCATTCATTGAGAAGCACAAAAGATCAACTCTGTTTTGGCCTGATCTAGCATCCTGCCACTACGCTCGAAACGTATTGGAGTGGTACCGAGCCAACGGAGTCAATTTTGTGCCAAAGGATATGAACCCACCAAATTCACCGGATCTTCGTCCAATTGAAAAATTCTGGGCAATTATGAAAACGGAACTTTGCAAACATCCCAAAACTATAAAAACAGAGCTAGAATTGAAGAAAATTTGGGTAAAAACAACAAAAACACTGGGAAAATCGGTTGTACAAAATTTGATGAGTGGAGTGAAAAGGAAGTTGCGGGCATTCGGGATGGGAGACGAAATTGAATAAAACAAATGTTGTAAATCAAAACTCATTAGTAGTTCTTCATTCCCTGAAAATTTCAAGAAAATCCGATAATCAGTTTAATTTTGATGAGTATATATGTGTGTGCCATTTTTATCGAATACACCCTTTACAATGTATAATCTTGGTTTAATTTTTTTTTCACTGCATTTCTTTACCAAATCCAAAAGCCCGAACTTTCTTCTTATTACCATGTATTAGATTTTGTACAACGCTTGAACCGACTTTTTTCCCGCTTTCAACCATGACTTCAACATTTCCTGTACTGTAGTGACAACTACAAAATGCTTAAGAAGTTTGTGCTTCATTATAGCCCAATATTTATCAAATGACCGCAACTCTGGAGAGTTTGGGGGATTAAGATCTTTGGGCACGAAATTGACATCATTCGTATTGTACCACTCCAAAACATCCTTGGAGTAGTGACAAGAGGCTAGGTCCGACCAAAATATTGTACGAAGGTTGTGTGTTTTGAGAAACGGAAGCAATTGTTTTTTCAGGCATTCTTTCATGTATACTTGACCATTTACAGTTGAAGTTGTCACGAAATGCTTGCTTAGTTTACCACACGAACAAATCCCCTGCCAAATCATGAATTTCTTGGGGAGCTTACACACCTGCTGTTTCTTGAGAGATTCTGGAACATTGAACTTGTCTGTCGCAATCACATACTGGTTGCCGGGAATTTGTTTAAAGTCCGCTTTTACGTGTGTTTCATCGTCCATGATGCAGCAGAGTGGTTTCGTCAACATTTGTGTGTACAGCTTACGCGCACGTGTTTTAGCTGTCCTATTCTGTTTTTCATTGCATTTTGGAGCTTTCTAAACTTTGAATGAACGGAGCCGGGGTCGTTTATTGACTTTCTGCACGAAACTATTGGTCAAGTTCAGCGTTTTCGCGACATCCCGAACGGAACAGTTGGGTTTGCGTTTAAAGGCAGCAACCACTCGCTTGTGATCCTTCACACAGTACGGAACACTTTTTCTACCACTCACCTTCTTCCGATCGACAGTTAAACGTTTCCCGAAACGTTTTATGGCACGAGACACTGCCCAAGTAACAATTTTGGTTTTATGAGGGTTCTGAAGATCAAGATTTGGCCTTTAAGTGTGCTTTAAAACCACAATAAAACTTGAATTGTTACTTGGGTGTAGACTGGTGACAACATCTTTCCGATGGTTCGGTGCGAAAGAAGTGGGTTGTCGAGGTGCGAGTGCAAAATGTTCTCGCGCACTTGCTGTTCCTTCGACTCCATTTTCTACGACACATTTCACAATGAAACTCACGCGTGAACAATGCACGCTAAGGTCATTTCACCGGAAATTTAGTTGAAATCAACCCAAAGGGCAAAATTTTACAGCTTATTGAAAGTGATACAATTTAACTGTGGGCATCCATTAGTTCAGGGATTAATCCAAAAATTTCATCGCAAGAAAGTTTCGAAAAACTGCCGATGCGATGCCAGAAGAAACTCCTGCAAGAATTCCTGTAGGAATGCCCAAAAATTCTTGAAGAATACCTATTGAAACGCCAAAAAGAATTTCTGAGAATTTTTCATAGAATCTTTTGAAAATTCTATTTAAAAAAAAATTAAAATTTACCTCAAAAAAATTATGGAGATATCATTTGGGGGCACACACACAAACTGACATTCAGTCTGACATCAGCTTAGTTTTGTTTATTAGTGGTAGTATTGTGACACCCAAGCATAAATTATTAAGTTTGAGTGTTTGTCCGCTTTGTCGCGAGTGAATCGATGATTATTAGCAGTTTTGAAGTTCTTCTTAGAGTCACCTCATGGGTGGATTTAATTATTGGCAGAGTATGGAGTGAAATCAATAAGACCAGGCATGTAGAAAGCGGCGATTTGCTTGTCAGAAGCAGCAAACGAAGACAACGCGCATGCGCGCTTGAAAGGCTGCCACATTTCAGATGCATTCACCACGTGGTGTACAGAGTTTTGTTATGCAGGTTGCATATCTAACGGGCGGCTTAGAAACGTTAATTTTTGCGCTTATTTTGTCGTGAGTGCATGAAATTAATTACGAATCAACGTCGAGTATTTTCGTGTTTACGAATGAACAAGCGCGTGTCATTAAGGAAGCGGACATTGATGAGATATATCTGACTTCAACTATACAACCATAACCTTATTTTTAAATGATACAAAATACGTGCCTGGTTTGAAAATTTAACATTTCCAAATCTGGAACTGCAACACGCTTCTAGGTTTGGAAATATTAAATGCCCTTATGCAAATGATATCGGTAATGCGGTGCTCATTGAATGTGAAGGGAACCTCGGAATGCGCGTGACTCTCCAGACAGTCAGAAATGGGTTGCTGGATCTGCAGTAGAGCTATCACCTTCTTGCTCTTGGATTAAAGGTGCTTCCAATGGTCACTTGAGGGATTGTTATTAACAGATTTCTTCCATAATACCAATGCCGGCCAATGAGAGTTAGATTGCACACACACACACACACACACACGCACGCACGCACACACACACACACACACACACACACAAACACACACACACACATTGTTGATATAGAAATATGTGGGTAATTTCCTTCAGTGTAATAGATTAGATATAGTGAGAGAGAGCAGAGAGACCGCATATGCAAGGCTTGGCGCAGCGCAGAATATA